>PVIW01001003.1:0-340625 GCA_004026585.1 Noctilio leporinus | reverse complement strand
TGCATTAGTTCTTTGTATATTTTGGAGATCAGACCCTTGTCTGAGGTATCATTGACAATAATTTTCTTATCTCTCCAATTTAGTAGGCTGGCAGGGCTCTGGTAGTTTTTCTGTTTCATGTGGTGCCTGTTGGGAGCTCTGATGGGTTAGGATGTCCCAGGCTGGAGCTTGACTGGGATGTTGAGCAGAGGACCTCCATTCTCTCTTCCATGTGGCCTGTCTTTGTGACCTGGGCTTCTTACAATGAGGTAACTGTGTTCCCAAAGTGCAAAAGCTTACTGAGTCTTCTTATGGTTTAGGCCTGGAATTGGTACAGTGTGGCTTCTGCCACATTCTAGGTTCAGGTGGTTACAGGAATAGCTTAGATACAAGGGAAGGGACTACATGATGCCTTAACTACTGAGAAACAAGGTCATTAGGGCTACCAAGCAATAAACTTCCACACTACCTTTTGTAGAAAAACTCATAAAAACTGTCCACTCTTGATCTTTTCAACTCCTCCCTCTCATACTTCTCTTTCTTTTTTTCTTTTCTTTCTTCTTCTTCTTTTTAATTGAATTTATTGATTCAATAAATTTAATTTAATTGATATCATTGATTAATAAATTATATAGATTTCAGGTGTAAAATCCTATAATATACATCTGTATATTGTATTGTGAGTTCACCACTCACTCAAAGCAGTCATTCATTATTACTGCTCCATGGATGCCCCTTTGTCAAGGTCACCAATGGCTTCCTCAGAATAAAATCTATGTTCACGTTTCAGGCCTTGTCTCTATGGGGCTTGGCACAGTTGATGGCTCTCTTCTTCACTTGGTTTTAGGACCCCCTAGATGCCCTTTTAGTCATTGCCCTACCTGCTGGTCTTTCCTTCTCATTCCCCTTCACTGGTTCTCTTCTCTCCCCAACTTCTTAATGATGGATAACCTGTCTTTGGTCTTGTTCTCTTCCCCATCTGCCATACCCACTCTATCACTTTAAATACCATTTGTATATAAGTGACTCCACATGTCCAGCTCTAGCCTAGACCTGTCCTGAATTTTGACTAGCAGTGGCTGCCTACTTGACATCTATCCCCTGGGGATCTAATGCACATCCAAACTTCCTGCGTCCAAAGCAAAACTGATTTCTCCCCTCCCAAAACCTTGACCTGACTGTAGCTTTCTTTATTTAGGTTGATTACAACTCCTTTCTTATAGTTACTATAGCCAAAGCCCCAATATCAAACTTGTTCTCTTCCTTCTCTCATACCCAACATGCAAACTGCCACAAAATCCTGTTCCATCTAACTTCAGAATATGTCTGTACTCAACCCCTTCTCATTGCTTCAACTGCCACTCCCTGGTCTGAGCCACCATCCCAGCTTAGCTGGATGACTTCTGATTGCTGTTTCGGCTTCTACCCTAACTTCCTATGGCCTACTGATTTACAACAGAGAGGCCAGAGAGAGTCTTTTAAAATCTAAGCCTGATTGTGCCCCTTCACTGCTTATAACCCCCCCATAGCTCCTATCTTGCTCAGCATAGAAACCAAAGTCTTCACCATCATCTGTAAGGCCTACATGACCTGGCCACCCTGTGACCTCTGACCCTCCTCTAATCTTCCCTTCACTCACTCTGCTCTAGTTGCTTAGCCTCTGGCATTATCCCTCAAACACTGTAGGCACACTCCCATCCAA
The DNA here is from genome assembly GCA_004026585.1 of Noctilio leporinus. Lineage (NCBI taxonomy): Eukaryota > Metazoa > Chordata > Mammalia > Chiroptera > Noctilionidae > Noctilio > Noctilio leporinus. Next base: position 338,944 of record PVIW01001003.1, on the reverse strand, counting down.
AGCCATTGCACAGACCCATCCCTCTACCTGGGATGTTTTCCCCATAGGTCTCTGCAGGGCTCCCTCCCTCACCTCCTTTAAGTCTTTACTCAGGGTCACCTTTTCCACAGGGCCTTCCCTGATTTCCCTATTTAGAATTATATCCCACCCCTGCCTCTCTGATTTTTCCAATCTCCCTTTCCTTGCTCTGCTCTCTCATCAATAGCTCTTAATCTTCTAACATATTCTGTAACTTACTCATTTATTATGTAGATTGTTTATTGTCTGTCTTATGCTGCTAAGATGTAAGGTTCACAGTGGGAAGCATCTTTGTCTCTTATTCATGGATGTAGTCTAATGTCTAGAGTAGACTCAGTTATAGAAAGGATGCTAAATTTTTATTTTTAATTTTACTTTTAGTATCTTAAGTCCTTTGTAACACAAGGCAATGTCTAAACAGATTTTTTCTTGTATCCATTCATCCAAGCATCCCTTCAGTCATCCATCCACCCATCCATCCAATCAACTGCCCATCCATTCATCCATATCTTTATTGGCTTAATGCCATCTAGTCATCCATGTCTGTTCATCTACCCCTTCATCCCATCCAAATATATCTAAATAATTTTTCAACAAACATCTCTGAAGTATCTACAAGCACTGTGCTAGGCTCTATAGTCAAATCCATCCAATAAGACTCTGACCCCTGAAGTGCTTGTAATTGAATAACTACCTCAGAAAAACCCCAAGAAACAAAAACACAGGGATTTAAGTCTTAATGTGGAGGAGAACAGCCTCCTGAAAGCTGGTGAGCTGGTGGAGTGGAGGTGGGCTGGGGGGAGGGAAAGGAGGGAGTTACTCAGGCGCTTTTCTCCTCTAGCTCTTCTTTAGGCTGCTCTGCCCAGCTCCAGACCCAGAACTGGGACTTCTGGGCTCTACCTCCCTCTAGGTCCATGAACCCCCATTTCCTCATCTGCAAAATGAGACAGTAGTGCTTGCCTGACAGAATTAGCTGAAGCATGTGGGAAATGTCTTACATCAGTGGTTCTTAACTCTGGCTGCACACTCTAATCTCCTGAGAAGCTGACATCTAGGTTTCCCTTCCAAATGACAAAGCCTGGATCTCTTAGGGTATGGCCTGGGCCTCAGCACTTTAATTGTTCAGTGGTGGGGTCTGGGCATTGTTGTTTTTAAGAAGATTCCCTGGGATTCTAATGTGCATCAAGGCTTGTGTACCATTGGGGCTATAGCAGTTTAATCAATGCCCCTTATCTGTTTAATTGATCTTGAATATTGCAGCTAGAGAAAAGCAGATGTAATTAGAAAAGCAAGGCATTTGTGAAGATGCTGATGACAATGTCTGGACACCTTCCAAAGTCTTTACAAGTTGTATGTTTCTTATTATGTTTTATTTTTTATTTATTTATTTTTATTTACCTTATGTTGTGATCAAAATTCATTTTCATAAGGTTAAGTTTTGGAGGGGTCACTAAAGGAAAAAAGAATTGGAAAGAAACTCTCATAGGGTGAAACCCAGAGGGAGGGATACATGGGAAGAGAGCAAGGGACTGAAAGATAGTTTCCTGAGCAAACCGGGCTAGAGTCATCTGTGAAAGTATAAGAGAACTGGCCAGAGATTGTATTCCCCAACTGCAGACTAAGTAGTGAAAGAAGGGGTAGGTGGGGCTTGCCTTCTTCTAGGGGATGGAGGGTGTCTTGGTGGGAATAAGAGAATCAGATTCAGCTTCTCACCTCCTGGTCCTATTGTGACAGTGCTATTCAGGTCCTCTGAGAAGCAGACCTCATCCAGTTCAATAGACATGCCAGGGGCTTATGGGAGAGCTCCTGTGAGGAATGAAGGGAAGAGGAAGCAGAAGTAGACAGGGGAGCCTCAGATCACAGTGCAGGTCTGACGCCTGGGAAAGGAGAGAGGGGAGGAAGGAAAAGAGGGGAGGAAGGGGCTTGGGTCGAAGGAGCCTCAGCCTGTGGTGCAGTGTTGAGAAAGCCTTGGCTGGGCTGACAGGAATCCCACAGCAAAGACTGGCGCTTGGAGGAGTCCCCTATCAAGAGGGAAGACCCAGCTCTGGCATCCCCCCTCCCCACTCTTTGTCTGGGAGCAGCCCAGGCAGCACCTGGAGGCCGTCAGCCAACTACACTTTACCCAGGAGTGAATCTGAAAAAGACAGATCCATGGCCACCACAGACGCTTACCAAATAATGGTAATGTCCATTCATTCAGCCAATATTTATTGAGCGTATATTAAACATAAAGCTATGGATTCAACAGTTTTAGACCTTGTGGATATAACATGAACAAGACAGACACATTTCTTTAAACCTGAATCCTTTTGAGAATAAAAGTTTGCTATTATTATTATTTATGCCTGGACAAGTGACATAAACTGGGACTCTGCTGGGAAAACCAGATTTACAGTGAGCCTGAAGCAGAGAAATATGATCTCATTCAAGGAATCAAGGGAGTCCTTGAGAAAGGGACATTGGAGCTGGGATCTGAAGGATGTGTAAGAGTTGACCAGTTGCTTGGCCCCTGTTTATATATTATTAGCTCTCCCTAGAGGCTGTCACCACAGGTGTTGGCTGGCCATTTGCTGGTTGATTTCATACTGTCTTAGGTTCTCTCATATTGGGGATATCATGGTTGGCTGGAAGAGCCCTGCTTGGGAATCTTTTGATGGCAGGGAAAAGGCAAGGCACCTAGAGAGTCTGTCAACGGCTTTCCCTCTACCTTTTATTATGTCATTCTGGACAGAAAATAAGGGAATCTGGTGACATCTGATTATAACTTACTTTTTTAAATCCTTTTTGAGACATCAGCGGACCTGCTTTCCCCAAATCTTTTTTTAATTGTTGTACATATACATAACATAAAATTTAACATTTTAACTATTTTTAAATATACAGTTCATATTTTTGTCCAACCATCACCACCATCCATCTCCATGACCTTTTTTATCTTTCCAAACTGAAATCTGTTTCCCATTAAGGAAAAACTCCCCAGCCCCTGGCAACCACAGTCCTAATCTATAAATCTGACTGCTCTGGGGGCCTCATAGAACTGGACTTATGCAGTATTTGTCTTTTTGTGACTGGCTTATTTCACTTGGCATAATGTCTTCAAGGTTTATTCATACTGTAGCATATGTCAGAATTTCCTTTTCAAGGCTGAATAACATTCCACTGTATGAATTTAGCATATTCTTTTTATCCATTCACCTGTCAATAAACATTAGTGTTGTTTCCACCTTTTGGGTCATGTGGTAACTCTATGTTTAATTTTTTTGAGGAATGGTCATACCATTTAGCAAAATGCACCATTTCACATTCTCACCAACAGTGCACAAGAATCCCAATTTCTCTATATCCTTGCCAACATTCATTCTTTCTCTAATATTTTGAATTTATTTTATTTTAAGATAATTATAGATTCATATGCCATTGCAAGAAACACTAAGGGGGGTCTCGTATACTCTTCACCCATTTTTCATCAGTGTTAACATTTTTCATAACTATAGCACAATATTGCAACCAGGATATTGACATTGCTGCAACCCAGCAATTCAGATGTCCCCAGTTTTACAGGCACTCACTTGTTCATGTGTTTATTTTTGGCAAATTTACTCCATGTGTAGATTCATGTGGCCATAACTAAGATCTTGTACAAAGTAGTTCCATCGCAAGGATCCACAATAGGTAATTTAATAAAACTTTTTTTTTGGAAAAATTAAGATAACACAAAAATAAAGAGCATAAAGTAATAAATACACATGTATCATCACCCAACTTCAGTAATTTGTAATTTATGGCTGATTTTAGTTCCTCTATAGCCTCAGTGACTCCCATAGTATTATGCGATAAATCTCATCCTTCTTATCATTTCATTTGCAAATATATAAACTCGAAGGACAAAGATTTAACTTTTAGGCAGAACTGTAACACTATCATTATGCTCTAGACCCTGCCCTCAGTCAACAGCAATCCTAAAGAGGCTTCACTAGGAATTTGTATATATCTTAGGTTCCCTTCCCCACCAAACACAAGCAAGCTACTTCTTAGAAGGGACCCACATTGGCTATAAATGATTGGCTGGAGGATAATAGACAAGAATAGCAAGTTCTTTTGCTCCCACATCCCACAACTAATCCATCAGAAAACCCAGTTGCTCTACCTTCAAAATAGCATCACTATTCAACTATGTCTCACCACCTTGCTCCTATCACCTTTGTCCCAGCCTTTAACATCTCTTACCTGGGTGATGCATAGCTTCCTCCCCACTTTTCCTACCTCCTTCTCTGCCTTCAATGGCATGTGTCTGCACTGAACCAGATTGATCCTGTCAAAACATCAGCCAGGGCATGCCTCTCCACAGCTCAGCAGCGGCCCAGGGATTCTTACCTCATTCAAAAGCTGACACCATCAGCCAGGCACTCCTGTTACTTTCTGATTTCACCCACTGCATGCTCATCTGCTGTCACCACAGAGGCCGGCTACTGTGGCATAAACATTCCTGGCTCACTCCCAGCGGGGCGCCTTGGCCCATGCTCTCTCTGCCTGGAACACTCTTCTCCAGGTGTCCACTGACCTCTCTCCTTCAGGTCTCTGCTCAAACGTCACGTGAGTATCTTCTGCGTGCATGCCTGGATCCACTCAACACCTGTGCCCACCCTGTCCCCCAGGTGCTAACTGTAGGGATTAGATCAACAGACTCCTTCCACTGGGGTTGGCTGTGGAGGGCACCTTGATTGATGTAGGAGAGAAGGGAGGTCTCGTATTTGTTCCCCACTTCCCTCTCCGGGTGACAGTGACCTCTCCACACACGTAGCCCGTAGCCCGTCTCTCTGTCTTCCTACCTGTCTCCTCCCCTCTGGTTTCAGGGTGACTGCAGCCCACTCCACCATGCCTGGTTTCCCTCCATCCTGCCCGAACCTTCCCCTGCTGATTCCCCTCCAATGACCCACTTCGATGTGCCTGTGGCTTCCTGCTGGGATGTTGATTGAAAGAAGTGGTCTTGGTGAGCTTGTCCCTGCCCCCCAATCAATTGCACCCTTCCCTGTGCCATACCCTTTCTGTATTCTCTGCTTCACGCTCCCCAGCATTCCTCGCATCTAACATGGTCCATGTTGTACTTATCTGTGTTGTTTACCATCTGTCCCCCAAGGTGGGACAGCTGTGTTTTGTTGCCCAGGCTCTGCACTTCACAGTTCCAGAAGTTACCATTTACAAAGACCACACTGTGACTGGGCAATGTCACCTCCTGGAGTTGTGCATCACGATGGCCCTGCTTCCCACTGCAGCATAAGCTCCTGCATTTTGTTTTTTCTGCTACTACCTCAAGTGCTTAGAACAGGACTTGTCACAGAGTGGTTCTCACAAAATTGTCTGTCATGACTGTTACTCCCTGTTACTTCCCATGAGAAGTAAAAGTATCCTTCAGTGGTAGTGTCAGGAGGTCTGAGGGAGTTTCCTGAGGGTTTCTCTTGATATCGTACTCGGTTACTTCAAGACTTTGAGAGTAAGAACCAAGCACATGTTATGTTCTTTACCTACAGTAGCACCTAGTATAATTTCTTTGTGCCCCTCCCAGTTTATCTGAGAATTGCCCTTGGCCAAATGGGAGCCCCCTTGCTTGCAAGGTCCTGCCTTCCATACCTGGGATGGCCTATAACTGACATGGGTACTAAGGGGACATGGGTACAAAGTCCTGTCCCCTTACCTCAAGGTGGGAGCAACTCAACAGTGCACCCCTGCAGAGCCAGGCTGAAGCCACCTCCCTCAAGGATCACATCCTCCCTGAGTTCCCAACCCGCATGTGCATGAGCATCCTGATTCCAGCTCCTTTCCCTGGGACCCTGCCCCAAGACACCTGTATGCCCTCCACACCTGGCATACTGTCCAGCACACAGCAGGTGCCTCGTAGATATTCTTCAGTAAATAAATAAAGCCATATGGGGTGGCTTTCTGGCTCTGCCACCCACTAGCTGTATAATCTTGGCCAAGTCAGTCTTGATCTGGAGCCTCAGTTTCCCAAAAGGCTAGGTGGGAATAATCCTGTTAACTAAGTTAGCCTTTTTTTTTTTTTTTTTTTAATTCTCATCTGAGAATATGCTTTTATTGATTTGAGAGAGACAGAGGAAAACAGAGAGAAACATCAATGTGAGAAACATTGATCAGTTACCTCCTACACAGAAACCTGATTGGGGATCAAACCTGCCACCTAGGTATGTGCTCTCACCTTTTTTTTTTTTTTTTTTAAAGATTTTATTTCATTATTTTTAGAAAGAGGGGAAGGGAGAGAGGCAGAGAGGGAGAGAGACATCAATGTTTGGTTGCTTTTCACCTGCCTCCAGACACAGATCTGACTGGAGACCTGGTTTGCAACCTGGTTATGTGCCCTGGCTGGGGAATCGAACCTGCGACCTTTGGGTTTGCAGGCCGGCACCTTATCCACTGTGGTACCAGTCAGGGCTTGCTCTCACATTTTAAAGATTAAATTATTTATTTTTAGAGAGAGGAGATAGGAGGGAGAAAGAGAGGGAGAGGAACATCAATTCATGTTTTATGACCCCAACTGGGAACCTGGCCCTGGCATGTGCCCTGACTAGGACCTGAACCAGCAACCCTTTGGTTCAAAGGCCTGTACTCAATACAATGAGCCACACCAGCCAGGGCTGTGCCCTAACATTTTAATACAAAGAACAACACTCCAACCAGTCAGGGCAACTGAGTTAATCTTGTTTGTTCATTAGGAGCCTTTAGAATCTACCAGGCAGGGTGTGAGGAACTGTCACAGCCCTTGCTTCCCTAAATTTTTCTGGCAACTTTGAAAGGCAGGTGCGGCATACTCCCTCACCCTGCCCTGCTCCCACCGTTCCCCCCTCTCTGAATGTTAAAGCTTGTCTGGCAAACACGCGCGTGTGTGTTGTTAGCTCCTGGTGGGTGGCTTTCTGTCTCATGGCCACTTCCCCCAGGGAACAGGGTGCAGAGGCTCTCTATGGATACTCTTTGCTTGATTGAAAGGGTTTTGAGAAACAGGAAGGATTTGGGAAAAGACAGTGATTAGAATGAGTCATTAGGTATGAATGCCACCCACTATCAGGGCAGAGGACAGACTGGCTTCTTTTGAGTCTGCTGGGCTAAGGTTAATTAGCTTTTGGATTTCTTAGCTGTGGGGTGTCTGTTTAATCATCTGCTACCTGGCCCCAGCATAGCCTTGGTGGGAGAGAGGCCTCTGGAAGCATGAGGTGATGGGAGGCCAACCCTGGGGAGGGAGAGCCCCTCAGAGCTGAAACCATGCTTCAGTGACTAGACTGCCCAGCTACTTGCTGCCTTTGAGACCTGCAGAGGTTGGGAGGACTCTCAGCACGCAGTAGAGCTGGGATTAGAGCTTGGGTTTCCCTTGTTAGGGTTTAGGGCCTTGTTCATTTCAGAATCCCTCCATCCATTCAACAAATACTTCCCTAGCGCCTCCTCACGCTGGGACCCTGGGACCCTGGGACTTCATGGGTGACTAAATCAGAGCCAGTTTCTCCCCTCTTGACATTAACACGGTAGAGCAGGCCACCACCAATCAACACGCAAGCAAGCAAATAAATTGATAATGGCAAATGGTGAAAAGGGCAAGGAAGGAGGTAAGCATGAATGGCACTACAGTGAATCACCTTATACAGGGACATCTGGGAAGACCTCTCTGAAGAGCTGACTTAATTTCCCTAAGACAACAAGATGTTTTTCTTCATAGCATGGCAGCTAATAAAGATAAAGAATGACATGAGAATATAATTTTACAACCTCCGATAGGTTAGTGGATCCAGTCCTTGAATGTCAGTGGCTGCAAACATCGCCAAAAGAAAGGCTGGCCTCCTGATGGAAGAAGTAACATTGCCCTGACATGGTCAGAAAATCGTGCCTAAATCCAATCAAATCCCTTATCCTGCACTTTTCCAATGAAAGGCAAATCATACATGTTACATATATAATTTTAAGTTTTCTAGAAAGCTTGTTGAAAAAAGTTAAAAGAAACAGGAGAAATTACTTTTAGTAATGTATTTTATTTAACCCAGTATAACTAAAATAGTATCATTTCAATATATAATCAATATAAAAATAATCAATTAAATATTTTCCATTATTTTTCATACTTAATCTTTAAAATCTGGTGTGTATTAGATGCATTGCATTTCAAGTGCTCAGTAGCCCCATGTGGCTAGTGACCACTGTCTTGGACAGTGCAGCTGGAGATCAACTGCACATTTCCAGAAAATTCGGAAGAGAGGGGAACATGTGAACCAAAATTGCACTTACGTAGTCAGCAAAAGCCAGAAGCTGATTTTTCTAGAAAACTCTATAGAAAAAACAATCCAGCTCTTTAAATATATATATATATATAATATGTATTATATATATATATATATATATATATGGCCCTGACCCCTGACTGGTATGGCTCAGTTGATTGAACATCATCCCACAAAGTGAAAGGTAACAGGTTCAATTCCTGGTCAGGGCACATGCCTGGGTTGTTATGGGATCTGTCCCCAGTTAGGGCGTGTACCAGAAACAACTGATTGATGTTTCTTTCTTACATAGATGTTTCACTCCCTCTCTTTTCCTCTCTATTCCCCTCTCTCTAAAAATAAAAAAAAAGTAGCCCTGCTTGGTGTGGCTCAGTGGATTGAGTGCTGGCCTGTGAACCAAGGGGTCACTGGTTGGAGTCCCAATCAGGGCACATACCTGGATTGCAGGTCCGGTCCCTGGTTGGGGACATTCTAGAGGCAACCACAAATTGGGTTTCTCTCTCTCTAATTCTCCTTTCCCCTCTCTCTAAAAATAAATAATAAAATCTTTAAAAAATTAAAATTAAAAATTAAAAAAAATACATTGTAAGAGGGGAAATAATGCAAAGGAAACCCATAAATTAATAGTCTTCAGGCACACACAGTTACAATGTGTGACCCTTGTTTGATTCTGGTTCAAATGATTCCATAAAACATTTTACAATGTTTATGAAATAATTGGAAAATTGGAAATCTGAATACTGGATACTTGATGCTATTAAAGAATTATTCGTTCTAGGTGTGATCATGGTATTGTGCTTATTTATTTATTTTTAAAGGAGTTATTATCTTTTAGAGAGCCATACTAAAATATTTATGATGGCATATTAAAATAATATGAAGTCTGGGATTTGCTTCAGAATAATGTGGGAGTGGGCAGAATTTTTGGGCGTGGGGATAAATGAAACAAGATCGATAATGGATGATGCTAGGTGATGGATACATGGATTTTATATCACTTTGTCTACTTTTGTGTATGTTTAAAATTTTTTCATAGTAAAAGATTTTTCTTTTTTAATGAAATTGAGATGGTATTGGAAAGGGAAAGGAAATAGATAGTAGAGGTCACAATACAACAGATTCCATGAGGGCAGACATGTCTGCCTAATTCATTAGTATTTTGTAATATCTCACACGTATATGACACATGGTAGGTCCTTAGTATAGTTCTTCCTTTTTATGAGGGTATTTTTGTTTTTAGGGCTCTTGGGGTATATCCCATCAAGGATGTACTGTCAAATTACTCTGTTTTTAAGAAATAATTCTTTACTGTGTGGTCACATTACCAACTTTTTTTTTTTTTTTTTAGGTTTATCTGTTTAATTTTATCTTTTACTTTTGTGATTTTTTAAAAAAGTTTAATTTTGTTTCATAATCAATCATGTAAAATATTTTAATGTTTCAAGTCAAATCTAGAAAGCAAGGTGCAAAAGAGCTTAACCTAAACACCTGAGATTTCCCCTTTGAGGATTTAGCGCTAGCCTTGAGCTATTCAGTAAATGGGAGTGAAGTCAGAGACATTCCTTTCAGCAGCAGGGTTGACCTTTGACCACTCAACTAGCCCATTGATCACACCTGTTTGCAATTTGGAACCCAAACACAGGGACAAAGAGATGAAAATGGTTGGCTTTTACTCATCAGGTGGTGGCACACAGTCCAAACTGCCCTTGCTGTGACACCACTCCTGAGGTCTGGAGAGCCCAGCCCTCTGACATTTTTTGGGTTCCTGCCTCAATCCCAGACTGGTTCTCTAGCCTTCCGTGGGTTCTGAGCCCTTGATATATATTTACTAAAATTCTGTTTGACTTACATGAGTCTGAGCCATTTCTGTTGCTTGTACCCTAAGAACCCTAACTGAAACACAGAACTTTGGCAACAAATTGAACAATTGATCACTTAATCTAGATCCTGATAAAACAAACCCAGAGTGCTGTGAGAGCCCAGAACCATCCTGGGGGCCCAGTGACCTCAGAGAAGGCCCCAAGGTAAGCCAAGCTTGGAGACTTGGTGGGCAATTCATATTCTGAGGACCCCCTACCTAATGGTTTCAGCCAGAGGGTCCCTAAACATTTTACTCCCACCTCTCCCTAGCTTATGTATCACCATCTATCGTATTACATCTCCATAGCAAGGGCTTGTGATTTCTAGCACAACTCAACCTTGTTAACTATTCAGAGAATAGACCTTTGCTATACTGAGATCATCCCGATTTATTCTTAGGCAGGCTGATTGAAGTACCTGGAGAGGCAAGACCATGCCAGCCATAGGACAATACGGAACAGTGGGGCCCAGGGAGAACTGGAGGGGCTCTGTTCCTAAGTTCTAGTGATTGTTACCACGTAAGAATGGAAGCTCAAAATTGTCAGATCACATGGTTTTTCATGATAACCTGAAAATTAGGAATTTTATGTAAAATTGTTCTATTTTAAAATATTCTGAAGGTCAAGTAAAATATATCAATGGGATAAATTCCATAAATATATTAATCAATTTGATGCCACCAGTTTGAAACCCTTGGATGACCACCTGCATCATGTACTTCTATCGCTGTATGTCTAGCCTATCTGTCTGTTTCTTTTACAAAACCCTGAGATGTGACAGGGCTGGGATTATAATTCTCTTGCATATAGCTGAGTTCCACATGCCTAGATCAACCAGTCTCTGGTGTATAGTAGAACTCAAAATACGTATAAATGGATTGATAGGTGTTATGGATGGATATATGGATGAATGAATGAAGATGGGTGGGGAGATCAATGGAAGGATGAATGGATGGATGGAGAAATGAATGGGTAGGTGCATGGGTAGATGGATGAAGAAATAACACAATTTATGGAGGAAGATAATGTACAGATATGAATCAGTACCATACTAGGAAAAGAGGAGAGGGAGAAGAGAAGTGGCTTGGTTTCTTTGCTTGGATGGTTATAGCTAGTTCTTATATTGGGTTCCACATGGGTCAGATCAGATTCTTTGTGGAGTTGTTATTCCTGCTCTTGGAATAGTTCTTCCAGAGCACTCACTCTGGAAGGACCAGAATTCCTTGGTCCACAAAGTTCACTGCCTTTGAACACTCAAAGTTAAGGGTCTGAGAGCTGTGACTTCCCATGCTTTCCCTCTCTGCCTAATTTCTAAGTAGCTTTGTATCCCCAGCCCAGCAAAGAAGCAGTCTGCCCAGCCCTCCTGAAGCCTCAGCCCAGGACATAGAAGTCACCGATGCTGGGCCAGGATGGTGGAGGGAGGTGGGGCTTTCCTTGGTCTGTCCTCTTTGCTTCCTGCTGGATTCCTTTGAGGAGCTGCTTCCTTCCTTGTTTTACCATCTACTCAGCTGTGAGGACAAAAAAGGCTCATCAGTTACTATAACAACATCCACCACCTTCCTCTGTACTTAGCTGGGCTATTTATTCCTTCTTAGACAATGGATTTGCCTGCAGAGCAACAGATTTCCCTTGAACTGACCGGCCACTGACCCAATACTTGATCTCAGAGTTGGGTTTGAGCAATTATTATTATTACCATTAGTAGTAGTAATGTTGTTATTGTTGCTTTAAGCTGCCATCTATTGAGTACTCACTGTGTGCCATATTATAACCAAGCCTTGATAAGCACTGCCTTATTTAAACCTCATAGTGACACTATGCGATAGAAAATATTGTTCCTAATTTATAGCTAAGAAAAAAAGTGGTATGTTCTAGTCTGTAAGAGTAGGGACCCTGGAACCAGACTGCCCAGGTTTGAATCCTGACTGCCAGATGCTAGCTAGCTGTGTGCACAAATTACTTACCTTCTTTGTGCCTCAGTTTTCTTATCTGTAAAATGGAGATAATAATAGGATCTTAAATAGTGCCTGTCACATGTAACAAGCGCAGGCCCTGAGACAAAGATAATAGCAGAAGTAGTTTGTTTGAGGTGGATCTGAGGTACAGAGTAGGGAGTGGGGGTGGAAAGGAAGATAACCATGAAAGTGTGCTCATTAATTGTTACCGCAATGGGCACCTGAAGATGAAGTCTTCTCAGATCCTGTGTAGACACATTCCTCAGAGTTACCCTATCTGAAGGGTGATGGAGGTGGGGAATTTATCCACCAACTCCCATCAGCCATAGGTGGAGGGTTGCTCCTTGGTGGGTGTGAACTCCCTAGCACTTCTTCCTACTCTATAGACTCGGCGAAGTTGTTCTGGAAACTGGATAAAGCCTATGGTCAGGTCATGCAAGTGCTGGCAGTGGGAACCTGGCCTGGACACATGCTGAAAATACCAATGGTGTCTGCTACAAGGTTAATAAACACCTGTTGAATGAGTGAACAAAGGAAAGGTAATAAAACAGCTCCCTAAAGATGTTCATGTCCAAGAACCTGTGAATATGTTGTTACAAAGCAAAAGGACTTTGCGGGTATAATTCAACTTACAGTTCCTAAATTAGGGATGTTGTCCTCCATTATCTTGGTGGACACAATCTAATGACAGGAGCCTTGGCTGTGTCAGACCCTGTCCTTGGCACAGCCCACACCTCAATCCTGTGCCCACCCAACCCTTGAAGAATGCCCAGTCTCATACAGGAGGCAGACATGAACAACTACAACATGGTGTGCCCAGGTTATAAACCAGGTCTGAACAGTGATGGTGGTGGTGATGATGATGATGATAGTAGTAATACACTGTTCTGGGATTGTTTTCAGGTTTAGCTAGTGAGATGATCAAAAAAGAGGGAATATTAAATATTCTAGGGCATTGTATGCTTGTGAAATGTGATAAAGAGTATAAAAACTAAAAGGACAAGGGAAATAGGAATGGTTGGGAGGACGTTGAAATTTATATAATTTCTAGAGGAGGGCTCACAGAGAAGGGCTATCTAAATGAAGTGCTGAAGCAAGCGATGGAGTGTGAGCTGTGGAGATACCTGGGGAAGAGTTCCCTAAGCAGAGGCAACAGCCAGTGCAAAGGCTCAAGATGGAAGCGTGCCTGGCATGTTCCAGAAACAGCAACAAAGCCAGTGTGGCAGGAACAGAGTAAGGGATGAGGCAAGTTTCAGGTAGGGCCTTATTGGGCATCAAGGCCTCAGCCATTATTCTGAGCATGTTGGGAAGCCAGTGGAGGGCTTTGAGCAGAGGAGCAGTGCTGGAGGAGCTAGCAGGACCCCCTGGCTGCTCTGCTGCAGATAGGCTGCGAATGGGAAGCAATAGTGAAAGAAAACCTGTTGGGAGGGCACTGAAGTCTTCCAGGTGAGATGCAATGGTGGCTTAAGCCTGATAACAGCAGTGAGAAGTGATTGGATGTTGAAACTGATGTGGAATGAGCCTAGAGATATATTGTTAGGTAAACAAATGAAGATGTAAAATACCATGTCTTGGATCACATGTCCCCAGAAGCAGGCCTTGAGACAGGATGTGGATGTATATATAGTTTATCCCAGGAAACAGTGGTTGTGAGATGGGGAAGGGAGGGGAGCCAGGAAAGGGTGTGACATTGAGCAGATTACTTTTCAGCAACTCGGGCTTAGTCCTGGGGAGCTCTGGGACAGTGTCAAAGGGCTCTCAGTGATCTCAACAGAGAAGCAAGAGGACTGGTGTATTTGAACACCCATTCCTGCCAGTCTTTGGTTGATGTTGGCTCTTGGGAAGAGGGATTCACTTCCTGGCACTGAGGTTGCCCTGGTGCCAGCTAAAAGGACTCCTGTGGCCAAAACAAACCTGCATGCAAAGAAATGCAGGTCTTTGCAGTTGGAAACAGGGTCAGTGTGCATAAAAATAATGAGTAGAATGGGCATGGGCAGGACATCAGCAGGGTCTATTAGACTGTGCTTATGGTATGGGGTTATGTCTGTTTTTAAAAAGGAACTAATCTTTATATACACCTATAGAATAGATATGAAAAGATGTGGTTGAGACCCTCTTCATCATGTAACTTTCTTTACACTTTTAATTTTTTACTGTGTGCGTATTAATGTATGAAACTTTTAAAACTATTGATGTGAATTTCACCCTCATCCATGAGGAGGGATTCTTAAAAGAAAAGAAAACAAACATCCGAGTGAACCTCATGTTCATCCTGACCTTCACCCTGAAGGCACTTTCCAGATCACAGTATAGTCTAGGCACATCCTCAGGGCAGAGTACCTGAGGGACAGTTATACAAGGGGGGATGACAGGGGGAGAAGTCTGGTAGCAATTTCTAGTAGATTCTTGGCCAAGGGCCGACACACACACACGTAGAGAAAGACCCAATAAGGCCAAGCACAGAGCAAATGCTGTCACTAAATGCTGAATGGAGACACTGGTGGTCACATGATAAACTTCCATCCTAGTTAGAGTGGGCAGTCCTCATTGAATACCTTGGACATTCAATTGAGATCTCAGAAAGTTCACAATTTAGGAGTAAAAATCAAGGATTAGGGTCATATACTAGTACTAAGGACAAAACCAAAAAAGACTAGCCATAACAAAGAACAAAACTGAGCCTGACAAAATCAGGAGGATATGCCAGGAATTTATCTGCCTATCAGAACAAAACAACTCGATGCTCTTTAAAGGAAGAAAACCTAATCTGCAATTCCTACAATATCATAAACAATGTGCATAACAAAATAAAAAAATCAAAGAAGCAGGAATGTATGATCCATAATCAAGATAAAAAAAGGATAAAAATAGCCCTGGCTGGTAGCACAGTGGTTAAGGCGCTGGCCTGTGAACCCAAAGGTTGCAGGTTCGATTCCCCAGCCAGGGCACATAACCAGGTTGCAAACCAGGTCTCCAGTCAGGTCTGTGGCTGGAGGCAGGTGAAACACAACTGTACATATGCCTCTCTCCCTCTCTGCCTCTCTCCCTTCCCCTCTTTCTAAAAAATAATGAAATAAAATCTTAAAAAAAAAAAAAGGATAAAAGAGATACAGGCTGAGTAAAAACTGGATGTAATAAAGACTTTTCAATATATCTTATACCACCTGCTAAAATAAAATGTACTTAATATTTAACTTCTAGAAAAAAAAAAAGAGATACAGGTTTTTGTATCTAGATTTTGGAATTAGAAGACAAGGATATTTAAAAAGCAATGATAAATATGATCAGAATTTTAAAAGAAATGGTAGACACTAGATTGAACAAAGAGAAATCCAGTAGAGAAATGAAAAGTATGTAACAGAATAAAATGGAAATTCTAGAACTGAAAATCACAATAGTATAAATACAGGGTGCATACGATAAAGTGGCAAAAGTTTAGTAAAATAAATAACATACCACAAAAGTGTTATATTTTAAAATAAACTTATTCTTTTTTTAAAAACGTTATTAGTTTATTAACCCTCTCATGAAAATCTGCATAATCGCCACAGATAAGTCACTGAAGAATCTTTACTCCTTCTGTTGTCCAATCTCCAGCTCACTTTTTGCCAGCACCAACATTGGCCTTTGCAGTCCCCCGGACTTTCTTCATTCTGTTCTTGCATTCCTTTCTCTGTTTTCTTGAGGTCTTCTTCTTCTCATATAGGCCATGTTTTGCAAGTCTATGTTTGGGTTCATTTTTCTTTGCATAATCCAAGGAATCATAAATCATGCCAAAGCCCGTTGTTTTGCCACCTCCAAAATGAGTTCTGAATCCAAACACAAAGATGACATCAGGTGTGGTCTTAGACATTTTGGCCAGTTTTTCCTGAATTTCTGTTTTGGGTGCTGTTGCCTTGCCCAGTTGAAGGACATCAGTGACCATTTGTTTCCGCTGAAGTAGTCTGTTGGTCATGAACTTCCTAGTCCGGATAGTCACTGTGTCTTTCATGATGGAACCTGGCTTCAAGCAGCAAGGGAGAAAAAAAAAACAAAACTTATTCTTATATATAAATACATAAACATAGTTATTTTTTAAATTGTTCAAAAAAGTCTCCATTTGCTGCAATAATAGACTTGATTTGACTTCAGAATCTTGAGCACACTTTAATTAACTTTTCTTTATCCATGGACATCATAATGTTTTCAATCTTAGTTTTACAGCCTCTTTATTGGAATGAGGTTGTTTATTAACTTCTCTCTCACAAATGCTGCATACATTAGTCTAAAGGATTTGCATCTGGTAAACTAGGTGGCCAGATTTACTTTAACTAGAATTCAGGAACATTGACACTGAGAAAATCTTGCACCTTTTTGGTGTTATGTGCTGGTGTACCATCTTGTTGGAAGATCAAATGACATCCATTTATGACTTGCTTCATCCATGGTACAGCTACTTCTCTCAAAACATCAAGGGAAACATCAGCAGTCACCTTCAAGCCTTGTGGGAAAAAATACAGGGTCATGATAATATCTCCTCCATTGCTGACAACACCTAACACCATCACTGTACCAGGAAATTTCATTTTCATAACAATTGGGACTTCATTAAGAGTTTCACAGAGCCACCTGTTGGTTCTTCTGTTGACTATTTAGTCCCGCTGAAAATTTTTTTCATTGAAGAAGAAAATCTGAGGTTTCGTTCTTTGGGATTTTTCAGTGTTGTTAGCAGTTTCCTTGCTTTTTCAAAGTGCCTTTCCTTTGTCTGCTATGTCATAAACTGGCCTCTTCTAAGAACACATGATCTGTAACTGATATCTTTAGCAATAATCTTGCAAACCATTGTATCCAACATCTGCAGTTCTCTTGCTATGGAGTACATTGACTTTCCTGGATCTTCATTGATGATCTCCTGGATTCTGTGTACAATATCTGGACTTGTGCAGTCCTTGCATACCTTATACATTTTCCTTGTTGGTGTGGCGACATCAGGATCAGCATCATACATCTTCTTCACATTGTAAACTGTACATAAAGGATGTATTGAAGCCTGCAATTTCCTTAACAGTTCGCCCTTCACGCAGTCCAAAAAGTATGGTTGCTCTAACATCATATTCCTTCAACATGATGGTTGCTCTCAGAATTTAATACTTTATATCTGAAACAATTATGTCAAATCATAACCTTAGAAACATAGTTTTTCAAAATTAATAAGAAGCACGTGAAATAAGGAGATGCAAAGTTCTTGCCACTTTATCGCACGTACCCTGTAGAAAACCCATTGGGTGGATCTAACAGTATTTTGGAGGCTACAAAGAAAGGGCCAATAAACTTGAAGACAGATCAATAGAAATTATCCAATCTAAAGGAAGGGGAAAAAAATGGAGAAAATGAACAGAGACATAGTAATCAGTTTAACATACATGTAATTGAAACTCAGAAGAAAAGAGAAAGAATGTGGCAGAAAAACAGTTGAAGAGATAATAGCCAAAATCAACATAATTTGGGACAAAAATTGGCTTATAAATTTAAGAAGCTCAGTGAACCCTAAGCTGAGGATAATGCATAGAACACCCCGACTAGGCTCATCATAGACTACTCAAAACCAAGGATAAAGAAAAATCTTAAAGGCAGCCAGAGGAATAAAGACATCGACAGAAATGATGCCTGAATTTTCATTGAAAACAATGGAGAAAACAATGGAATGACACTTTAAGCACTGAAAGAAAAAGGAGCTGTCAACCCTTTATGCATATAGTAAAAATATCTCCCAAAACACAATTTTAGATAAACAAAAACTGACACAAATTTATACAAACAGACATTCACTACAAGAATTTCTAAAGGAAGTTCAAGCTGAATAGCAATGATACTAAAAGAAAACTCAGATCTACAGAAAAAAGGCAAAGAACCAAGGAAATGGTAAATAGGTGGGTAAATATAAAAGACAGTCTTTTTTCTTAGCTTAAAAAGAAGACAACTGATTAATAGAAAAATCATAAGATTATATTAGATTATAATATATGGAATTATGCTATATGTAGTAGTAAAATATAAGTTTAATCCCATAAAGAATGGGTGGGAGGTCTCTCTCTCCCTCACTGTTATAAGAATCTTATACTTTACATGAAATGATAAAATATTAATTCTAAGTAGAGCATGATAAGTTAAGGATGCATCTTCTAATCCCACTAAAAGTTAATACAAAAAGGTATAGCCAAGAAGACAATAAATAAAAATATAGAATACATAAAAATATTTGAATCTAAAAATCAAAATAAACAAGCAGAACAGAAACAGACTCATAGATAAAGAGAACATTTTGATAATTGTCAGATGGGAGTGGTGTGGTGGGATGGGTGAAAAAGAAGGGATTTAAATATAAAAATTAGTAGTTAGAGAATAATAATAAGGTTATAAAGTACAGCATAGGGAATGTAGTCAGTAATATTTTAATACTATATATGGTATCTGATGGGTACTAGATTTATTGGAGTGATCACTTTGTAACTTATCATGAGGCTTATACACCTGAAATTAATATAATATTGTATGTCAACTGTAATTTAAAAATAAACAAGTAAAACAAGAAAAAAATGAGTACAACCAAAAAGTTGTTTCTTTGAAAAGACCAACAAAATTGACAAATCTTTGGCTAGATGACCAGGAGAAAAGAGAAAAATCAAATTACTAAAATTAGAAACAGAAAAGGAGGCATATTGCTGATCTTATAGAAATGAAAATTATTACAAAGGACTAGTATTACTCAATAAGAAAAGAAAGCTACAGACCAATGTCCCTTGTGAATTGGATGCAAAATCCTCAACAGTATACTGGTAAACCAAATTTAGCAACTTAGAGAAAGGATTATACACTGTGACAAACTGCAGTTTATTCCAAGGATTCAAAATTAATATAACATCCACAAATCAATTAATCATATCAATAGAACAACAACAACAAAAACCAAACAAATACATAATCATTTCAATCAATAGAATTTTAAAAAAGTACATAATCATTTCAATAGATGCAAAAAAAGGCATTGGACAACATCAAAAATATTTTCATGATAAAAAATATTCAACATACTACAAACAGAAAGGAACATCCTCAACCTAATAAAGGGCATCTATGGAAGACCATAGGTAATAGCATGCCATCTGATGAAAACCTGAAAGCTTTCCCCCTAAGACCATGAGGAAGACAAAGGTATCTGCTTTCATCTCTTTTATTCAATATTGTGCTATTGGGTAAGAAAAAGAAATTAAAAGCCTACAGATTGGAAAGAAAAAAACTGTGTCCAAGAAAGGATAATTTGCATAATATTTCTCTCCTATATATGTAAAAACAGTTAACAAAATAAATAAATAAATATTTTTTTTAATTGGCAAAAGTCTCCAAAAAACATTTCACAGAACAATATATACCAATGGCCACTGAACATGTGAGTAAGTCCTCAGCTTTATAAGTCATCAGGGAAATGGCATTGCTGAAGTGAAAAGCTCTGAAAAGTCAAATGCTTATGAGGATACAAAGCAGCACAAAATGTCAAACATTGCCAGTTGAAGTGTAAAAAGGTACACTTGCTTTTGAGAACAGTTTGGTAATTCTTAGAAAATGAAACACTCATGCCATGACCCACTGGTTCCACCTCTAGTTATTAACAAACAGAAATGAAAATATTTGTCCACGGAAACACTTATTCAAGAGTGTTCATTGAAGTTTTATAATAGCCAAAGAGTGGAAACCACTCAAATGTCCATCAACAGGAGAATGGATAAAGAAATTATGGCATGTTTATACAATGGAATAACACCCAGGAACAGAAAAGACCATTCTATTACTATAATGTGGATGATTTTTATAAACATGGTGTTGAGTAAAAGAAGTTAGGGCCAAGATGGAGACATAGGTAGACATGCTGCACCTCCTTCCACAACTAAGAAAGAATACATCTATCTCAAAACCAGAGACAGCCAGAAATTTCAGAAACCTGAGTTACACAGAAGTCCAACAAACAAAGAAATAAAGAAGAAATACTCACCCAGATAGGTAGGAGGGGCAGAACCAGGACAGAGAGGATATGGATTGTCAGCTTGATAGCTGCAGCACGAGAGCACCTGGCAGAAAGCAGTCATACATTTAAATAACAAGTAGGGACACCTGGGGAGTGCTCCTGGCACCAGACCCGATTGCACAGCTCATGGTTCCAGTGCAGGGAAGGCAGGGAGTGCAGGGGGAATAAAGCCTCATTGCTCTGACTGTGAAAACCAGTAGGGGATGGGGCAGAGGAAGAAACTGCTGCTCTCAGAGCAGAGTCTGTTTGTTTAGAGAGCCCCAAGGTCCTAGAACATCTGCAGACCCGCCAGCTCTGGGAATCATGGCCAGGGCAATAGCTAGAGAGGTGCTAGTCTCATATGGGAAGTGGGAGAAGTGCCTGGAGAAAGGGTGAGTGCTGAGCAAGTGGCATTGTTCTCTTTCAGACCCTCCCTCACTTACAGCACCACAGTGTGGTGAAACCGGTTGCCCTATACTGACGAATACCTAAGGCTCTGCCCCTTACAACATAACAGGTGTGACAGCTCTACATAAGAAGTAGAGGCCAACACCAAAGCCTGTCAAGTTGAGGAGACAGAGAACTATGGCCTCAAAAAGGAAACAGGTCAAGGTTCTAGTGGGAGAACTAAGCAATGAGATAGCCAACCTAACAGACACAGAGTTCAAAATGCTGGTGATAAAGTTGCTCACATACTTGACAGATGTGCTTGAGTACAGCAAACATAGCTGGGAAGAAGTGAAGGCTAAGCTAAGTGAAATTAAGGAAAATCCACATAAAACCAATGGTGAGAGGAAGGAAAATGGGGTTTAAATCAATGATTTGGGATATAAGGAAGAAATACACAGTCAACCAGTATAGAATGAGGAAATAAGAATTAAAAAAAAAAAAAAAAAACAAGGAGAGGCTTAAGAACCTCTGGGACAACTTTAAATATGCCGACATCCAACTCATAGAGGTGCCAGAAGGAGAAGAGGAAGAGCAAGAAATTAAAAACTTGTGTGAAAAAAATAGCCCTGGCTGGTAGCACAGTGGATAAAGGCGCCAGCCTCCGAACCCAAAGGTCGCAGGTTCGATTCCCCAGCCAGGGCACATAATCAGGTTGCAAATCAAGTCTCCAGTCAGGTCTGTGGCTGGAGGCAGGTGAAACACAACCATACATTGATGTCTCTCTCCCTCTTTGCCTCTCTCCATTCCCCTCTTTCTAAAAATAATGAAATAAAATCTTAAAAAAAAAAAAAAATATATATATATACTTTAAAATAAAAGAAACAGAAATATTTTTAAATTAAGGTATAAAAGCATTGGTAAGAGAAATCGGAATTAATGTAGTGTCTTAAAGTACCTCGCTGTTGGTTAAATGCAGGGTGCACGCAATCAATTGGCAAGAACTTTGCATCTCCTTATTTCACGTGCTTCTTATTAATTTTGAAAAACTATGTTTCTAAGGTTATGATTTAACATCATTGTTTCAGATATAAAGTATTAAATTCTGAGAGCAACCATCATGTTGAAGGAATACGATGTTAGAGCAACCATAATTTCTGGACTGCGGGCGAACTGCTAAGGAAATTGTGAACTTCAATAATGTACAGTTTACAATGTGAAGGTGTATGATGCTGATCCTGATGTCGCCACACCAACAAGGAAAATGTACAAGGTATGCAAGGACCGCACAGGTCCAGATATTTTACAGAGTCCAGAAGATCATCAATGAAGATCCAGGATGTTTACCTTGAAAAAAAAAAGGAAAGGAAAAATTAAATAGATGAGAGGCAGAAATGGTGGCTGGAAGGAAGGTGCCTGCAGCCAAGTGGTAAGAAGAGGCAGGAATTTGGAGCTAAAGAGCTGGCTTCTGATGTTCTGAGGCCCTGGGGACATGGAGGTGTTTCTGCAGGGGTGTCTGGCTCAGTCTTTGCCTTGTGCTCTGGGACATCGTCTGTCTTCATTACCCTGCTGTGCAGCTTTGGAAGCTGAGTAAGCTTAGCTCCTAACATCTGGGCTTTGCTGCCTGCTCCGTTCTTCTTGAAACACCTTGGGGAGCTCAGCTGGAGCACAGCAGTCCCTGGATAGCCCCATCTTCAGTCCCAGGGGACCAGGAGTAGGGGGGAGCCTCCTCCTACACCTCTGCTTTCTTGAGTAGAGCAGTCCTGAGGCTTCTGAGAAATCTCATTTCAAGTGTCAGCTGCTGGCCCAGCTCCATTCCAGGATTTTCACAGCTCCGCAAGGATAATGACTCAGCGCCGGGGTGGGGTGGGGTGGGGTGGGGTGGGGTGGGGCGGGGGCGGCAGGAGCCTTGCCCACAGAGGTCAGGGCTGCAGCTGGGGGAGGCAAAGCTACCCATCCCCATGGGAACCTGGGGTTTCCACTCCTGACCCATCTTCTATCCATTCTGTCCAGGCAGAATGAAAAAATTGAAAGGGTTGAAATTTGGGGGCAAACTAAGCTGGGGAGCATCCCATGTAACCCTCAGTTTCTTGTTCTGCAAAATGGGGTGGGGTGTCTTAGGGCTGTTAGTGTATTGATTTGTTGAAGGGATGAATTTAGGAAGAACCTGTAAGGGGAAGGGGGAGGAGCAGAGGGGGGAAAAGACTACAGGTAAGGTCCAGCCTTGGCCTCATTCACTGGGGTCTGAGGAAGTGATCACACCACAAAATTGCTACCTGCCCCAGATGAGACAGGGAGCAGCCTTTTGCACCCCATTCCTGTATTGACTGTGGACTGCTCTTGGAGGGAGGTAACCAATGTGTGAGGCTCCAGAGGGCAATTTTCTGGGGAACGGTGTTGTTAAGAACTCTTAGCAACCAATACTTACGTGCCTAGAGGGTGAGCATGCTGGCCTGGTATGGAGACCTGGTTGGGGCCCCAACAGTTACTACCATAAGGGTACAATGCTTATCACATAATAGGCAGTGAAAAAATAGGCATGGAAAAGGGTACCTAGAACCGTAAATGCATGAGCCCTCCCTATTGCAGATTTAATATTTTTAGGGACTGAGGCAGGGTGAGAATCTAAAGTGTATGCATCTAAGCCAGAGCAGTATCGAAAATACTTAACAGCAAGTAACTGGCAGCACAGCTGGGGCCTGGAGGCTCCCTGAATCTTTGGAAAGTCTTGGCTTACTGAGGAAAGTGGCTGGGGTGGTGATTGATGAATGGTAGGGACTTAGGATGTATCTACCTCCCATCTGATCTTACTAACTTGCCACATCATTCTACTTTCCTTCCATGTACCTGAAAGATGTTAATGCACAACTACCTGAGACAGGTGAGCTGCGAGTCATCAGTCTGTATGTACTCCGTCCTTTGACATTTCTCTATTCTGTGCTTCTGACAACTTGACAGTTGATCATTGGGCATCACCTAGTCCATTGAACCCAGGACTCTGCTTTTGATAGGACTTTCCAGAAAAAGTGAGTTGGAAAGTACTGGGATGTTCAACTGTCTTCTAATAAACTACTATGTACATCACGAGAGGAAAAAACACTGACTTTGGAGTTAGACAGACATGGGTTTGAATCTAGCTTTTGCCATTGGTTGGCTGTGTGCTCTTGAACAAATTGCCCTACCTCTCTGAGCCTTTACTTCCACTCTGTTTAAAAAAAAAAAAAGGGGATAAACTAATATGTCTACTCAGAATGATGATTGGGAGGTTAAGAGCATCATCATATAATGTGACCAGCAAATAGTAGGCCCTTGCTAAATATTTGCTTTTTTTCCTGTTTTCTCTTCTGGAATGATGTATTTTAAGTTCTGTCATCCCTGGAGAAACAGCTTTTTTAGGATCACTACCTGCACTGCAGGACCTAGCCCATCCTGCACATTTACCCTAATTGACCCTCTGGGAAGGGACTGTTGTCCTGTCAGTTTCTAGCCCCAATTCCAGGAACTGCCTGACAAAGGTTCAAATATTTCCTCTCCTCTTTTCTTTCCTGAAGAAAGCTCATCTATTTTATGAGTACCTCTTTGTCCCTTCATCCGGCCGGCCGCTGCCCTTTCCTTGGAAAGACAGTTTGGCTGAAGTGGAGCCTTTGCCAGTAAACTGGGTCTTTTGTTTGAGAT
The DNA here is from genome assembly GCA_004026585.1 of Noctilio leporinus. NCBI lineage: Eukaryota > Metazoa > Chordata > Mammalia > Chiroptera > Noctilionidae > Noctilio > Noctilio leporinus. The sequence continues at coordinate 314,739 of PVIW01001003.1, read as the reverse complement.
CCTGGTAAGATGGTGAGAAGTCCCAGGTGGGATCTGCTGACACAGATGAAGACTTCAAAGGGGCTGGTGATCAGTGCCTGAGTGTTTGTTTCCTCCTTTTATTAGTGAGTAGTCCACTGCAGGCAAAGCGGGATTTCTCAGTCATAGATGTCAGGGCAGATCCCAGCCTGATCTAGAGGTCCAGAAGGAGCTAACAGCAAAAGATAGAGTCTGGGGGTCTGAGAGAGAGAGAGAGCCCCAACTGTGGAGGGTCCCTACCCTGAATTCTAGGACTGCCACATGCAGGGGGAAGGGATCTGGGTTTGAGTCTTGGTATGGCCACCTTACCCACCATGTGATCTAAGCCACATAGACCATTTTGTGCCTCAGTTTCCACTCCTATAAAATGGGTGTGATAATGACAATGAGCTTTTTTTTTCAAATAATAGGTTCTTTTCCTCCTTTACATTGTCACTTTGGTAATAGCACCTGCTTTTCCTGGGAAATGGTCCCTGCCCATCCAGTCTTTGTGTTTGGGAAAAGTTGGCCCTCTGGTTGGACGAGTATTTCTCTCCGACCTATAAGCATATTTTATCCTCCTGTCCTCCCTGATTGTCAACGAATGCTAGACCCTTAAAGGCTCAGCGAGACTCAATTCCAAGCTTCTGCTGGAAGTGTTGAGAAACAAACTTTCTTTCCATGGGGTTTCAGAAAGATTAGGGTTTCTGCTCAGAACTGTTTATGGCCATTTTGCCTCCATGATTAGAGAACTTGATTGAGAAAGAGGCCAACACAGAGCCACAAGGTGGAGAGAGAAAGGTTCCTGATAACATCCTTTGAACATCTGGACCCAGATGGGCCTGACAATCTAGCTCAGAGTTAAAATTTTTTTTTCAAATAATCCTCATCTAAGAATGTATTTTTATTGATTTTTAGTGAAAGAGGAAAATATAGAGAAACATAGATTAGATACCTCCTGTACCCTGGAGGTACATGCCTGTACTAGGGATTGAATCCGCAACTTTTGGTATATGGGATGATGCTCCAACCAATTAAGCCACCTAGCCAGAGCTACCTCAGAGTTTTTAATCACTATTTTATTTTATTTTATTGCTAATGCCAGTTTGTGTTGGCTTGTCTGTCCCTTGCAGTTGGGTCCTTCAATTGTATTATGTATACAATAATAAGACATTTCTTTCTGATTGTTTGGAGAATCAAGTGAGATAAACCATGTGAGGATCTTAGCACAGGGCCTGGCACACAATAGGCACTCAATAAATGCCTTTTTCTAGGCCCTGGCTGGTAGCACAATGGATAGGGTGCCGGCCTACGAACCCCAAGGTTGCTGGTTTGATTCCCCAGCCAGGGCACATAACCAGGTTGCAAGCCAGGTCTCCACCCAGGTCTGTGGCTGGAGGCAAGTAAAAGGCAACCATATATTGATGTTTCTCTTCCTCTCTGCCTCTCTCCCTTCCTTTCTCTATGGAAATAATAAATAAAATATTTTTAAGAAAAAAGCCCTTTTCTCTCAAAGCCTCAGTTTTCTCATTTGCAAAATGGGTGCATTGAACTACATCTTATCACACTGATAGAAGTGAAGACCCTGGAGGGGAGCTTAAGACAATTTTGTTAAAGTAGTAGTAAAGTGTTATGGTAGGAAGACCAATGACTCCCCCCTACCCCATATGCCCACATTCTAATCTCTGGAAGCTGTGAATAAGTTATTTTACATGGCAAAAGAACTTTTGCAGGCATGATTAAATTAAGAATTTTTTAATGAAGATATTCTCCTAGATTATCCGGATGGGTCCAATGCAATCACAAGGATTTTTAAAAGAACCTGAGAATTGAGCTGAAGAGTTGCAATGTTGCTGGCTTTGAAGATTTAGGAAGGGGCCTTAAATCAACGGATGTGGGCAGGCTCTGGAAATAAGGAAATGGATTCTCCTAGATCCTCCTTCAGAAAGGAACACAACCCTGTCAACATCCTGGTTTTAGAGACCTGTGTTAGACTTCTAACCTCTAGAAAAGTAAGATAATTGATTTGTGTTGTTTTTAGCTACTGAGATTTTGGTAATTGTTAATGCAATGACAATAGCCCATGCAAGAATTCATTATTCTATTCTATTCTATCCTTTTATTTTATTTTATTTCATCATTCAGCAACTATGTATCAGTCCCTGTTACTGAAACATATTTAGTTTTTGCTCATAATCTACTTGAGGACACAAGTAATTAATACTCAGTTTGAAAAGCTCTATAACAGGAAAATTAGAGCTCAGTTTGATAAATGCTACAACACAGGTCCTACAGGTTGCTATGAGAACATAGAAGAGGCACCTAATTAAGCTTGGGAATGGACTGATAGTGGTCAGAGAAGACTTCCTGTAAGAAACGCCATTTAAGCAGAGACCTGAAAGGATGAGCAGAATTAATGAGAATATGATCAGTGTGGCCCAGGACAAGCTGAAAACTGTATGATGGTATATTAATAAGAGTTCTCTAGAGAAACAAAAGCAACTGTACATATAGGAATGGGCTCATATGATTATGCAGGCTTGATAAATTCAATATCTGCATAGCAGGCTAGCAGCCTGAAGTCCCAAAGAAGAGTCCCAGTTTCAGTCTAAAGGCTGTCTGCTAGAGGAATGCCTTCTTACTCGGAGAAGTCAGAACATGAGCAGCAGAGAGGCAGTGGTGGGCATAGAGAATGAGGGGAGAATGGTGAGATGAGTTTAGGGAAGTAGGCAGAGATCAGACCACAGTGAAACCTTTGGTCAGAGCAAGAAATTTAAAATATATCCTGAGAATGTGGTGGGGTTTGGGTAGGGTGGTAGGGAGACAGAATACTTTTGAGTAAGAAGCAACATAACCACATTTGCGTATTGGAATGCTCCTGTCAGCGACTGGGCAGAAAGTGTCCTCCAGAGGTATTTTGGGCCAAATCACATCCTCCCAAAATTTGTATGTTGAAGTCTTAATCTCAGCACCTCAGAATGTGACTGCATTTGAGGATACGGCCTTTGAAAGTTAATTAAAAAATAAATAAAAGGTAATAAACTTTGCTCTGGCTGGTATGGCTCATTTGTTTGGAGCATCGTCCTGTAACTGATTGGTTACACGTGTGATTCCCATCAGGACACATACCTAGGCTTTGGCTTTGATCCCCAGTCCAGGTGCATACAATCTCTGGTCTGGACATACACAGGAGGCAACCAATTGATGTTTCTTTCCCTCCCTGCCTCTCTTTCTAAAAGCAATAAAACATAAAATAAAATAAAGGGTTAATGAAGTTAAGATAAGGTCATATGGGTGGACCCTAATCCAAGGTATTTAGTGTCCTTATTAGAAGAGAAAATCAGGACACAGACACACACACAGAGGAAACATCAATGGAAGAAACACAGAGAGAAGGTGGCTATCTACAAGTCATGAAGAAAAGCCTCAAAAGAAATGGCCACTACCCCTGGCTGGTGTGGTTCAGTGGATTGAGCACCGGCCTTCAAACCAAAGGGTCGCTGGTTTGATTCCCAGTCAAGGGCACATGCCTGGGTTGCAAGCCAGATCTCCAGCCAGGTCCCCAGCTGGAGGCAGGTGAAAGGCAACCATACATTGATGTTTCTCTCCCTCTCTTCCTTCCTCCCTTCCCCTCTCTCTAAAAATAATAAATAAAATCTTTTTAAAAAGAAGAGAGAGAGAAAGAAATTAACCTTGCTGACAACTTGATCTTGAACTTCCAACTCATAGAGCTGTAAGGAAAATATATTCTGTTGTTTTGGCTATGCAGTCCATAGTACTTGGTCTGGTGATCTGAAAAGGCTTATAGAATGGGACAGCTAGGACACTGCTATGGTTTCTCAGGTGAGAACTGACAGTGAACCCAGGAAGGGGCCTGGTCTGGGGGTGATGGGCTGATGGCCTCCAGGGTTGCTTAGAGGCCTGAAGCTGGGTAGGGCCTGACACCAGACATGTCAGCTTTTCTTAAGGGCTTTGACTATGCCAAGAAGGGCAGGGCTTGGTGGCGAAATTTCCCACATCTGGAAAATAGCTTCTAGCCATGTTCCTGCATGTTTTCATACCATGTGCCTCTGATTTGGCTTCCCTGAGCCTTAAACAGGCTTCCTTGAACGCAAAGCTTTCTTTTCTCTCAACTCTTGGACAAAGTTGCATTTTTCCAAAGCTTGGTCACACCAAGAACAGTTCTTATCCAAAAGGATCAGGTGTCTATGGCCATACCACCCTGAACGTGCCTGATCTCATCTGATCTTAGAAAAAGGATCAGGTCATTTTTCTTCCTTTTAAAGCATAACCGCACTAAGGGGTATATACTTTATCAATTGTTCTGTGAAAACTTGGCATTTGGACACTTCTAATGGTTTTTATTGTATATGCTTATTGAAGCAAAACACATACACACAATTATTTTTACATATACAAATGTTTGTATATTAGGATTTATACAATTATATGTTAATAGTATTATATTAAGCTGTAATTAAAGTAAAGTGCATACATCTCAGATGTACACCTTGATGCCTTTCACCTGTTTAGACTGGTGTAATCTCCACCCAGAAGTGTTTTCCCAAAAAGTCCCTTGTGCTCCTCTGTAGCCAATAATCACCCCCACCCTCCAAAGCAACCACAACCCAACTTTCATCCCCACAGCAAAATTTGTGCTGTCTCTGAAGTCTGTATAATGTACTCTTACAGCCTGTAGCATTTTGTGCCCCACTTCTTTCATTTGATAAAATGTTTTTGGGATACAGCCACATTGTATTTAGCTGTAGCCATTCTTTTTCACTGCTGAGAGTAGTCCATTATATGACTACACATTTATTTATTTATCTATCTACCTACCTATCTATCTATTTGAGCGGAATGCCAGCAATGAATGGAGGGACACTTAGAGATCATCTGTCTCACCTTTCTTATTTTGTGCATGAGGCCCAAAGAAGGAACGGGACCTCGCTTTGTTAAGGCTGGGATTCAAACCAGGTCTACTTCTCTGGCCAGTTAAGGCTTTTTTTTTAATTCCTCTTCATATCTCATCATAAACTCTTTAATACATGTGAAAAAAGTAATCCTTTACTTCCTAAGGTTATACCCTTTTAGGCATGTACGTGGCAGGCGTCAGGATGTGGGGGCAGCTAACATGGAAGCAGCACATAATTTGAACTTTGATTGCACCTGAACTTCAGTGAAAACTGTAACAGTCAATGTTTACATACCTAGTCTGGCTGGAATGTGATCATGGAACCAGCCAGGAAACTCTTAGGGATGAGTTCCTGACGTTAGCTTGTCTGAAGATACCTGGTAAGGTGATAACAAAGCAGATGGCCCAACAGATAAACCACTTAGTTCTTCCTGGTTAATGGATTTTGGTTCATGAACTAATTTTTCTTCGAAGTGTACCTGTGTAACTGCATGTAGCCACTAGAATAAAAACCCCAACCCAATTATGTCAAGCAAAAGATGACTTCTCTTAAAGTTTCTTCCCTTGCCGCTCCCTGTTTTCCCTGCTCCTCATTTTCCTTCCTTCAATAAACTCAGGACTTGATTCCACAGTGGTCTCTGGGTGTGATTTGCCCAAGCAAGGCTGCCCTGACAGCAGGGAAGTAGGAATTTGGTCTGGGGTGTGTGGAAGACCATTTTCTCCCTGTAAAGTTTGACATTTTCCTTGGCAAAAGCTGTAAATCTTTCCAGTGTCCGGCACATGGCCTGGTCTACCTGCTTTGCTCTCCCCATGGTCCCATCTTAGAAAAGGAGGCCAGGAAAGGGCAAGGCTTGCATGATCTGGAGGGCAAAGGGCTGGGCAGAGATAGCCTTGGTGTAGGGCCTCAGCCTGGCATTGAGCCTGGGAAGAAACAAGGAGAGAGGTTCCACATTGGTAACTTTGATGTTTTCTTTAACTTTTCAGGCCTCTCATGAATGAGACCTCAAGATCTGGGGTGTCACTGGAGTAGAGAAAAGAGCCTGATTTGCTGGACACCCTGGGTTGGGTCCCTGGAGTGGGTCAAGTTGAATTTTTTTGCTCTTTCTCTAGTTGATGGATGAAAAGTCTCCAGGGCACACCAAATAATTGAGCTGCTAAATTACTGGCCACTTTCCCCACCCTCTTCCTAGATCGAGGGCAAACCAGAAAACTTCCAAGGGCATTTCCACAATTCACATCCATCCAGCTTTAGGACAAGGAGACAGTCCAGCACTCATGATGGAAGGACGTAACTGTTATTCTTCATGGGAGAACAGGTAGGACTCTGGGGCTTTCCCAGGGTTCAAGTGCTGCTTGCTGTGTGACTTGAGCAAGTGTCTTTCTCTCTCCAAGTTTCTTCTGCTTTAACTCTAAAGAGGGATCAAATAATTTCCCCTATATTAAGAGATTATCATGAAGATTAAGTGAAGTGATAATTGTAAAGCTTTTAAAACAAAGCCAAGATAAGTACAGAGGATAAAGAATGGGGGATTCAGACTGACTTTGAATCTCCTCTCTACCATCTCCTAGCTGTGTAACCTTAGGAAACTTGTAAAATGGAGATATGACTAGAACACACCTTACAGAGTGGTTGAGTAGCTCCAATAAGGTAACAGATATGAAAAGATAAAACTATTTGAAGCTGACCAAAGGTTCTTGAATGGTAGAACACAGACATTGTCTGAGCGAGATGACAATGGTTAAGGATTCACTGTTCCTTAATCTCCCTGACTACCAGTGACAGGAATATAATTGAGCTTTAATCAGTTATAGCAATATAATTGAACTCCATATGGCCATGCGGCCTCTTTTATTTTTAAAATTACTCTCTTTCTAAAGGGGGGCAATGTGGTAATTGGAAAATATGATTCCAAAAAATTGGAATCAGGCCGAGTATTGAGTCCTGAGACGACTGTGTGAAACTAGGCAAGTCACTCCCCTCTCTGACCTCACTTTACTTCTCTGAAAATAGGGGGGATTACGCCAGCCTTGCTGATTTTCCCTGAGAACGAGATGACACACGTGGGTCCAACATGTGGCCCACCTTTTGGCCCAAGATCAACATCCTGCAGACTAGCATTTCCTGGCTTGTCTTTGTGTCCAAGTTGCCATGAAAGGCAGCAAAATTTCGGCTCAAGAACATTAAGATAATTCCCTGCAATTAATGGAATGCTGGTGTTTGTTTGCTGTTCTGCAGCATCCACACCTGCATTTTGCCAGTGGACACAAGGTGAAGGCAAAGCATTGCCTTCCAGGAAACAATCAGGGTTCTTGGCTGCTTCGACTTCCTCTGGCCATCCAAAACAAGGCTAAGAAGGCCTGCCCTGGGGAAGGGCGAGGCATCTGGGCTCGCCCTTGATGCATCCCCTTGGGCAACTGACATCATTGGTCTGATCCTAGCTTTCCTCGTCTGTGAACCAGGCATAACAACGGTCCTTGCCTCACACAGTATCTTGCTTGTACAAAGTTATGGTATCTTCTACTATTGTTGTTAAACATAAAGACGGGCCTGGCTAGTGGTTTACTGTCCAAATAGTGAACTCTCCAGTGTGAGCAGAGCCAGACCTTCCCCTTCCTGTTTCTCTGGAGGACACAGGTCCATGCTTGTACATTTAACAATGCCAATGAAGTGTTTGGCAAGCAGGTGCTAAATAACTGCTAGTTCCTGCTCCTCCAAACTCTCATAGGCAGGCACAAGAAGGCCCCGGAACTTCTTTGGACATCACAGCCATCGTTTCCTTCTACTCAGCTCATTACAATGTTCAAAGGGCACAAGTTCTCCCTCAGCCCCCAGGACAGCCCCCTTGTTCTCATGCAGGGAGGGGACTCAGCAGGGAAACTCTGGGTGGCTCCCATCAGGTGGCAGAATTGGTATGTGATGGCAACTCCATCTATGTCCTGTCTATCATCATTCTTTCAATAAATATTAATTTTTTAAAAAGATTTTATTTATTATTTTTACAGAGAGGGGAAGGGGGAGAGGCAGAGAGGAAGAGAGACATCAATGTATGGTTGCCTTTCACCTGCCTCCAGCTACAGACCTGGTTTGTAACCTGGTTATGTGCCCTGACTGGGGAATTGAACCAGTGACCTTTGGGTTTGAGCTGGTGCCTTATCCACTATGCCACCAGCCAGGGCTCAACAAATATTTATTGAGCACCTGCTACATGCTCTGGGCATAAAGTGGTTAACAGGTCAGGCTTGTGTTGAGCCATAGAGTTTATAGTCTAGCTGGGACAGGGACACGAGTAGATAACTACACTCAAGTTTCTCAATCACAAGGTTAATAAATGCTATAAATGGGAAATGCAGGGGGTGGCCAGAGTATACAGGGTGACCCAGTCAGGGAAGGCCTGAGAAGGGTCTCAGCCCGAGTCCCTTAAGAGCAGAGTCTGAAAGGTTTGTTTGGGAGAGAACCATGGACAGCAGCAAGGTCATAGAAGAAAGCGATGTGGCAGGAGGAAAGCCAATGTAAAGATGTATTATCAAGGTTATTGTCATGGGCAGGTTGGCTGCCTTCTGAGATCACCTGAGGAGGGGGCAGAGGGCCTCCTGGCAATGTCCTCACAGGGGAGGAGGGAGTATTTTCCATGCAATTTAGAGGGGTTCTGGAGAGTGTGCCAGGTAGTGGGGGAACCCCACATTCACCAGCCTGCCAGACGGGTGGCTCATCTGTCACTGCCCCAGGTCCCGGGCATTTCTGCTGGCCCCTCTAAGTCCTGGGGTGGAAGTATTTTCTGAAACGGTACATCTTTCCAAAGCACTAGACCCTTTCAGAGTCCCACCCAAAGCTGCATTTCCCAGACCAGAGCGTCTAGCTAGAGCACTTTCTCCACTACGTGCTTCCGCTATTGAGTCAGGTGGGCTGGGGTGCGTTGGTGAATAGATTTGCTTCTCTTCTCTTCCTTTCTGGACTGTCTCCCAAACTCTCTTGGAAAGTAGAAAATTCCCAGACAAGCTATGGAAGCTTGTGCCTGGAATTTGGGTCATGGGTGGATAGCCCCCTGGGTGGCCACAGAACCTAAAGGAAGTGACTCTCAAGCACAGCTATCTCTAATGCATTCAGGAAGCCCAGGGGATTTTCTACCCTTACCTCTCCCTCTACCCTCCCATTTGCTAGTCGAATGGCTTCTGGCCAGGGGCCAGGTATGGGGCTGCGGGGGAAATGCCTTCAGAAAGGTGGCAGAGCTGCATCTCGTCCCTTCCCGACTTATAGGAGCAGCACAATGGCCTGGAAGTTACGACATCTGTTCCCAGGCTCACCGACTCCTTGGGACATTACTGGAGATAAACAAATAAGGAAGTAAATAAATAAATAAAAGACCTAAGCCCATCTGACATGCACAGTTGAGTTTCTTTTTGGTGAATGATGGCAGTGGCCAACAATCAGGATCGAGTGAGGGTTTTCTGCTTCCCCATAGTCTTTTTTTAAATTTAATTTTATTGATGTTTTATTATATTCATCCCCTTTTTCCTTCCCTCTGTCCTTTTCACCACCCACCCACTTCCCCCAAAGTCAATCCCACTTGTTGTTATCAGAGAAGAAAAAGGAACTAAAGGTATCCAAATTGGAAAGGAGGAAGTCAAACTGTCATTATTTGCAGATGATATGATAGTGTACATACAAAACTTGATAGGCTCCACCAAAAACTTACTTGACCTAATAGGCAAATTAAGCAAAATAGCTGGATATAAAGTCAATATCCCAGAAATCAAAAACATTTTTGTATACCAATAATGAAACGTCAGAGATGAAAGCTAGAAAACAAATCCCATTTACCATAGCAACAAGAAAAATAAAGTACTTAGGAATAAACTTAACCAAGGAGGTAAAAGACCTGTACTCAGAAAACTACAGACCATTGAAGAAAGAAATCAAGGAAGATGCAAATAAATGGAAGCATATACCATGTTCATGGATGGGAAGAATTAACATAATTAAAATGTCCATATTATCCAAAGCAATCTATAAATTCAATGCAATCCCAATTAAAGTACCAATGGCAGACTTCACAGAAATAGAAAAAATACTTCAAAAATTTATATGGAGCCAAAAACACCCATGAATAGCCACAGCAATCTTGAGAAAGAAGAACAAGGTAGGAGGAATCACAATACCGGACATCAAATTATACTACAAGGCTACTGTAATCAAAACAGTCTGACGCTATAGATCAATGGAACAGAATACAGGGCCCAGAAATAAATCCAGGACTCTATGGTCAATTAATAGTCAACAAAGGGGGAAGTAACATAAAATGGAGTAAAAACAGTCTCCTCAACAAGTGCTGTTGGGAGAACTGGACAGCAACATGTTTCTTGCATCTTTTTAAAAGTTAATCTTTATTGCATTTTTCCCATTATCATTTAGTCTCCTTACAATGTGTCTTGTATCTTCTTCAATAAATGTTTCTATATCTCACAGTACATGGCTGAATACTTTTTGGACAGATCTCATATACTATTATATTAGTTTCAGGCATACAACACAATGATTCAATAGTTGCATATATTGTGAAATGATCATCACAATAAGTTTGGTTAATATACATCACCACACATAGTTATGAAATTTTTATCTTGTGTTGAGAACTTTTAAGATACATTCTCTTAGCAACTTTTGAATATACAGCACAGTATAATGAGTTATAGTCAGCATGGTGTACATTACATCCCCAGGACTTGCTTATTTTATATCTGGAAGTTCATATCTTTCGACCCCCTTCACTCATTTCTTTCATTCTCCATCCACCACCTTGGGCAACCAACAATCTGCTGTGTTTTCTGTATCTATGAGCTCATTTTTGTTGCTATTGTTGTTTTCATATTTCACATACAAGTGAGATCCTACAATATTTATCCTTTTCTGTCTTATTTTTTTCCACTTAGCATAATGCTCTCATTGTCCATGTATATGGTTGCAAATGACAAGAATTCCTTCATTTTTACAGCTGAAAAATACTTCATATGGTAATTCCATTAAAAAATTTTGAGGCTCCTTCATACTGTTTTCTGTAGTGGTTGCAACAATTTACATTTCCAACAACAGTGCACAAGGGTTCCCTTTTCTCTGCATCCTCGCCAATGTTTTTTACTTAACTGTCTTTTTGATAATAGCCACTTTAAGGGGTGTGAGGTGGTATCTCATCATGGTTTTGATTTGCATCTCCCTGATGATTAGTGATGCTGAGCACATTTTCATGTACCTGTTGGCCATCAGTATGTTTCCTCTGGAAAAATGTCTGTCCAGATCCTCTGCCCACTTTTAAATTAAATCATTTGTTAATGCCTTTTGTTTTGGCAAAGGCAGCCCTGCCTCCCAATGGGACCTCCCTCTGCGGAGAGGCCTCCATCCCAGCATGTTTATCTTTAGGAAAATGTGTTTGCTGCTGGTGGAATCAGGCTTCTTCATCAAATGCTTCTCTTGTTCAACTGATCATTCATTTGTTTATTAACAATGTTTTGGGCTGTTTTCCACGTGCTCATGTTAATTCCGTCTCCCTTTCCAGGATGTAAGCTGTGTCCTCTGTGCCTAGCACAATTATGGCACTCAGGAAACAGAATGAGGGCATGAACGGAGCACAGGAAAGGAGAAAGGCGCTGGGGCTGTGGAGGAGTGGAGCCAATGCCTGCAGGCATCTGCTTGTCTCACAGAGATGCCAGCCCTGTCCCGCCCTGAGTTTTCCTAGGCCCCATCCACCTGAATGCCCTTCTCCTGTTGGTATTAGCTGAGAGAGGCTGAATTAAGTGGGGAGCCGCCTGAGTGCCTTGGTAGAGCTGTACCAGGTAGCTAATTGCCAGATCAGTCCGGGCCACACTAAGCAGAAGCAATTGCTCTATTTGTCAAAGGTGAGCCAGTGCTGGATAGTCCTGGGCTTTCTGAAGGGTGGTACAGAATTTGTGACTTAGGGGTCATGCTTCCCAAGGAAGCCATTCCCCTTCCCCCTTTGGGTCCATGCAGGCATATTGATAGGCGAATGTGAGCACATGTGTATAACATACACAGGGTCCTTGCACTGGTGTGTATCAGGGATGGATCATGGTTTTTTGTGGGTGGGGATTAAATATGTACAGTTTGGGGGAACCCACTTTAAGACCAAAAATTCAAAATGATAATAGCAATTTAGGTACACATATGACTGTGTACTTAGAACTGAAAAAGGCCACAATATTACACATTTTTAAAAAACTGACAAACACCTGAAATATCGCAAAAGCTAGAAAAATCATATATATATTCATTAACTCCATGATGGCATTTGAAATGCATTTTCTACCTTTTTTGGTTCTATATAACCTTTGGTAATCTCTTCATATGTGCATGATTTTAATAATATTTTTTATATAGAGAAAAGTAAGCTAAGCCAGCCTTTCATCTGGCATGGCTGGTTGAAATTTGTTTTCATTAAGAGTTAGGATGCATAAAAACATGTGACTTTAAGCACATATCTACTGCTGAACATAGCTTTGGGTTTGGGCCCTACAGACAGTAATTCTGATCAACTCTATTATGTATGTTCCCTAGTTCAAAAGAAGAAAAATATCTGTACTTGTACTTGAAATAGTAGATGCTGCATTATGAAGCATATGCTTAAATGAGAAAAAAAAGTTTTGACTAGGTGGCCATGAGAAATGAATCCAATTTTAGTACTACATATCTGATGATTAGAAGAATTTACCATTTTCATATCCAAAACTAATTTCTGACTCTGTACATTTCCCATCTTTTTTAAATTTAATTTTATTGTTGTTGTATTACATCCATCCCCTTTTTACTCTCCTCTGTCCCCTTCCCCCGCCACCCACTCCCCCCCCCCCGAAGTCAATCCCACTTGTTGTCCATGTCCATGGTTCTTTGTACATTTCCTATCTTGTTTCTTTTCTATTACCTACATATTTCTGGCATATGAGGCACCAGAACACACACTGAGATATTTCAGCACAACCTTTGGCCTCATTTCTTCATGTCATAACATAGGAAGGTTGTCACTGGGCAATAGTATACCTGGAAACCACTGCTATGCCAACATTCAAATAATAAACTGTGGATGGAAGAGATGATGAACCACATGCATGTACCTCAATAGTCCCTAATTGAATGTGTCCCAACTCAACTTCCCCCTAACACTACCTTTTAAGAGGATAAGTGTGAAGAAGGGGAAGTCAGAGCTAGTAGCCTTAACCAATTGTGGTTATAATGTATTACATTACCCGAAATGTCTATTGATGAATGGTTAAAGAAAACACACAAATCCATATAATGGAATATCATTTGGTCATAAAACCAATGAAGTACTCATGCATATTACAACATGGATGACCCTTGAAAACATGTTGAATGAAAAAAGTGTCAGACACACAAAAGGCCACACACTGTAGGATCCCATTTATATGAAATATCTGGAATAGGAAAATCCATAGAGAAAGAAAGTAGGTTAGTATTTGCCAGAGGATGAAGGGAGCAGAATGGTGAGTGATAGCTAACGGTTAAGGAGGTTTTTATTCTAGAATAAAATAGTGGTGATGATTGTATAGCTCTGTGAATATGCTGGGGGGCGGGGAGCCCCATTGAATTGTACACTTTAAGTGAGTGAGTTATCTCTCAAACTGTTACTTAAAAAAGAATGTTAGTTTTGAAAATTTTATAAAACCATATAATCATGTGAACACATTGCTAGGATCTCCTTGCAGTATCTTTAAAAGGCAAATGCAGAAGGGGGTTGGGGGCGGGGGGAGGCAGAGGCAAGGAAGGGGAGCAGTTTAGACAAGAACCTAGTATAAAGGAACCATGGACATGGACAACAGGTGGGATTGACTTTGGGGGGAATGGGTAGGTGGGGAGGGGGACAGAGGGGAACAAAAAGGGGGTGGATGTAATGCAACAACAATAAAAACTTTTTTTTTTTTTAGATTTTATTATTTCCAGAGAGAGAGGAAGGGAGAGAGGCAGAGAGGGAGAGAGACATCAATGTATGGTTGCGTTTCACCTGCCTCCAGCCACAGACCTGACTGGAGACCTGGTTTGCAACCTGGTTATGTGCCCTGGCTGAGGAATCGAACCTGCAGCCTTTGGGTTTGCAGGCTGGCGCCGTAACCACTATGCTACCAGCCAGGGCTTTTTTTTTTTTTTTTTTAATTTTTAAAAAAGGCAAATGCATATCATGATACATTTTCTTTGGTATATACATGTATCAGTTATCTATTGGCACAATAATGCTGTGTAACAAATAACCACAGAACTTCAGTGGAACACAGCTAAGAATATTTATTTGGCTCATGAGTGAATCAAGACAGTTCTTTTGTATTTAGCTAGTCTCTCACTGTGATGATTCACATGGCTTGTCTGATCTAGGATGGCTTCAGCTGGAACAAATGGGGTAACCTGATTCTGCTCCACATGTATCGCCCTCTTACATTGAAGGCATGTTTTCACAGTGAAAGCAATGATCACAGAAAAAAAGAGAACCACACAAGCACATGTTCAAGGTTCTACTCATTTCATGTCTGCAAACATTCCATTGGCCAGAGCAAGTCCACAGCCAAGCCCGGATTCAACAGGTAGGAAAATAACCTCACCCCTCCACAGAGAGAAACTGCCTAGTCCCATTTCAAAAGAAGTGGATAAATGGAGAGATGATGACTCAGGACTGCTAAGGCAGTCAATTCTACATCTGTTTTTATGTATATACAGGTGTGTGCCTACTGGCATATGTGTACCTGTATGTAACATGTGTTCAGGCATAAGTGTGTGTGCATGTGAGGCAGCTATTTGTGTACTTTTTTAAAGTGTTTCCATGTGCCACATTTACTCATGCATGGGTACATTCTGGAAGATTCTCTGCTAGTGTGTCTGTGCAATGTGAGTTTTCGTAAATAGGTACAAAATGCAGTGGGCTGAGGATAGTGCCAAGTCAATGCACATGTCCCACATGAAGCCCCAGTACCAGCTGGATTCTGGAGTCTGTGTCCTTGCCTGTCAATTCCGCAAGACAGGCAACTATTAGAAGGGCATGAGCACAGGCTTTGAAATCAGGAAGGCTGGATTCAGATACCAGCTACACCACTCACTGGCTTGGTGACTCCAGTCCTGATCTGTAAAATGCGGACACCATTTCCCAGTTCCCTTTCAGGTAATTCTTGCGAAAGGGCTTTGTTAGTTATAAAGATGCTGGGGGAGTGATTTTCCTTCCCACTCCATGTTCCAAAGGCTTGACCCTCTCCAGATGCTGAAACTGGAGGTGGCTCTGCATCTCTTAATGTGCTGCCATGGCAACAACCACTGCCTCCTGCTCAAATAAATGTCAGCACTATCGAATGGTGTTCTGCCGCCCCCTCACTGCTAGGCCCAGAGTGGGGGGCCGAGGTGGAAGAGCAAGCTCACCGGAAGTCCTCTTCCTTCCTAAGTGGGTCAGGATCCAGGGAGGCTCTTATGTGTCCTTGTAGCCTTTGCTCTCCTCCTTTTGTCAGGCCCCCTCCAAGGGCAGCTCAGCTGGGTGCTGGAGCAGTAGCTTCAAACTTAGCCAATCTCAAAATCACCCAGACAGATTTCAAAGATGCAGACTCTGTATCTTAGCCCAGAAAGTCTGATTCAGTAGGTCTGAGGTGGGTACCTGGCACCTGCATTTTAATATGCTCCCCAGGAACCACATGGAGGAGCCCTGCACCCTTAGTGCAGAACCCTCGCACTGGCTTATGCTGCTGGTCCCCACAATATAACAGTCACTTCATTCATTCCTCTACTCATTCATTCATTCATTCACTCATCAGTTTATTTGCTCACCAGTTTATTTGCTCACTCATATAGGTATTCATCCACTCTTACTTAAATTACCATTTCCTCATTTATTTGCTTATTTAAACACACATTTATTAGTGTCTTAAGCTCTGGGAGAAGGAAGATAATTAAGACCCCAATCCCTACAGCCCTGCAGGAGTTTCCAGGGCAGTGTTTTTCATACTATAGCAAAATGATTTAATGGGTTGACTAGCATGTTTTAGAAAATGACACAGAATAGAGTGTAACAGGAAATATTAGTGTGCATAGCATGGTAGGCAGCATGGTAAATCATGTTTGGGAAACTTTTTCATCTAGTGTGCATTTAAGTGTGGGCATTGACTTTCAGTGTAAAGTGTATTTTTTTGGTAGAGGGAGGAGGGATAGAAAATGCCAACACTGCTTACTGGTACTAGAGTGGGGATGTGCTGGGGGCACCCACAGAGCTCAATCTCTCTGCCAGGGTGATGCTGGGGACGTTTGACATGGAAGGTAACATTTGAGCCAGATCTTGAAATCATGAGCAGGAGATTCTCCACTGAAGAATAAGGGATCGCAAGAGGAGGAAACAGCATATGCAAAAGCACAGAAGCATGGAAAAAGCAGAGAGAAGAGCCAGACAACCAGTGGGCCTGTGCGGCTAAAAAAAATGGGAGGAGAGACTAGAGAGAAAGAGAAGGCTGGGCCCCAGAGAGCCTTGAAGGCCAGAGAAAGTGCTTGGGTTTTATTATGACATTGTCTGGAGCCCCTGAAGAAATAGCAGGCAGTGACATGATCAGAGTGAACATGTAGAGAGATCACACCAGCAAGACTGAGGTAGGGAGAGACCAGTGGGAGACTGTGGCTATCATGTGGTAAGCAATAGTCGTAATTGGGAGCCAGGCAGTGGTCTGTGGTTGGGGCTGAGAAATGTTTTAGAAGAAATGTTATAAGAAGCAAGAAGTAATGAGAGGACATGGGAGGAGACATTGGGAAGAGTTCACAATGAGGCCTGGGCTCCTGATGTGGGAAGATGGGCGGATGGAGAAGCTTTGTACCAAAATAGGGACCCTTGATTTGCCTCTTCATGAATGTCCCCGCATGATTTCGGCACTGACTCTTGCCTTGGGAGTGGAAGTAGTTACCCAGTCCTCCAAAAGGGAGGAGCAGTTTTTATAATTTAATAATATTATTATTATTGTGGAAATCCTAATAGCAGTGTGGTGTCATTGCTAATTTGATCTCCCCTATTCTGTGCATCTGGAGACTCATATACCCACTCCCCACCCCACTGTGATGGCTAATTTATGTATCAACTTGATAAGGCCATGGGCTGCCTGAATGTCTGACTAAACATGATTTTATTTATTTATTTTTACTTTTTAAAAATCTTTTTATTCATTATCTTTAGAGAGAAGAGCAGGGAGGGAGACAGAAAGGGAGAGAAACATCAATGTATGGTTGCCTTCCACCTGCCTCCAGCCACGGACCTGGCTGGAGACCTGGCTCTCCAGCCTGGTTTTCTGCCTGGACTGGGAATCCAACCAGGGACCTTTGTTTTCATAGGCCAGCGCCAATCCACTGAGCCACCAGCCAGGGCTATTATTTTATTTTTATATTTTAAAAATATTTTAGTTATTGTTTAGAGAGGAGGGAAGGGAGGATGAAAGAGGGAGAGAAACATCAATGTGGGAGAGAAACATCGGTCAGTTGCCTCTTGCACAGTCCCCGTGGGGGACTTGGCCCAAAACCCAGGAATGTGCCCTGCCCAGGGATCAAACTGGGGCTTTTTGCTTTGGGGGACGATGCCCAACCCACTGAAACACATCATCCAGGGCGTGACTAAACATTACTTCTGGGTGTGTCTGTGAGGGCATTTGGCAAGAGATTATTATTTGAATTTGTAGACTAAATAACAAAGATTGCCTTTCCCAATGCAGGTGGGCATCAAATGTGTTAAGGGTTTGAATAGAACAAAAAGGCAGAGGAAGAGAAAATTCTTCGACTGCTTGAGTTAAGACATTGTACTTCTGTCCTTGGAATATACACTATGCCCAGATTCTCAGGGCTTTGGACTCAGACTACCACTACCCTGCCTGGTCTCCTGAGTCTCCAGCTTGCAGACAGCAGATAGTAGGACTTCTCAGCCTCCGTAATGAGCCAACTCCTATAGTAAATCTCTTTATATACAGAGATATAGATAAAGGTATAGATTTAGATAGGTAGATAGATAGATAGATAGATAGATATCACTTATATATCTCCTAGTGGTTCTATTTCTCTGGAGAACCTCAATGAAAAAATATGCCCTTGAAGCTGGGCATGGGTCTGTAACTAATTCTGGGAGAAGCAGTGACGTGTGTCATTTCTAGTCAGAAGCATCTAGTTGCTATTGCTGCTGCTCAAATTTTCACCCACCCCTTCCCTGGGGCTTGATGAACCCTGAAGCATCAGCATCATAAATCTGTGGCACTTGCCCTGGCTGGTGTGACTTAGTGGGTTGGGCATCATATACAAAGCAAAAGGTTGCTGGTTGATTCCCAGTTAGGGTGCATGCCTGGGTTGTGGGTTTGGTTCCCCGTCAGGGTGCATGTAAAGGACAACCAATCTGATGTTTCTCTCACATGTTGGTGTTTCTCTCCCTCTGTTCCTCCCTCCCTTCCCTTTCTCTAAAAATAAATAAAATTGTTACTGGAAACTCAATTCTCACTGACACAGTTAAAGAATTACAGATCAATGAGACAAAAGCAGATGAGTATGAGTTTTATGAATGCGTCCTCAAAGCAGAAAACAGGCTGCTGAGAGTGGCCAGAAAGGCTTAGCATAGACGAAGCAACAGGAGAGCCTAGGATGGGCTGCCTTAACTCACTGGGAAGTCAGAGAAAAGGGGCTTTAGGGAAGGGTTCAGGGGATTAGCCTGGGACAAGCTGCTAGGGGCCCATTGCCTTAGAGTTTAGGAAGTTTAGGAGACTATACACATGCCTGTGAAGAAGGAAGTGGAGGGGTGGGGAGAAGGAAAGGAAAATGGTGCTGGATGTTTCCAGAGGGGGAGGGCCCACTGGATCCTTTGTCTTGAGGCTTTTATTTCTTTCTTGCAGTCAGGACTCTCGGGGGAGATCTCTGGAAAGGGTTCTCCAGGTGTGCCTCTTCAGGGTCATGGTCTCCTCTGATTGGTCAGTGCCTGGACAGGGGTTCTTTAGTCATTGCAGTTGGTTCTTTCTTCAACCACCAGGTTTTGCTGCTTTTCTGGGCCTGGAGCTGAAACATAACTGAGGCCTAGATGATATCTCTAGGGTGATGACCTTCCGTACCTGGCTGTAAATTGCTCAGCCACTGCCAAGGAATTTTCCTAGTTTCTTACTATCTTGTCTCCAAATCTTAAAAAAAGAAAAAAATTGGCAGTACCTTAATCAGCTGACTCTCTAGAGCTTCTCTCATCCACCCAAACCAATCCTTTGTTGGACATGTAATATACCAGAAATTATTCTTAGCTGCTTTAAGCCACTGAAATATGGAGTAATTTGTTATCTAGCATAATCTAAGCTATCCTGACTGGTATAAAAGGCCACCAGTTATTAAGTATCAACAATGTACCAGGCTCCTTCCTTATAGAATAGCCAGAAGGACTGTGTGACTATGGAAGAGTCATGGAACTCCACTGTTGACAACCTTTTAGCTTCCCATCTCCTTCTGAGTGAAAACCCCACTCCTCCCACTGTGACCGGAAAAGGCCTGCCTTGGCTGGTGCCCTGCTCTGACCTCTTCTCCTCCCACTCTCCTCCTAGCCATTCCACCAGCCTTCATGCTAGTCCTTCAGTACACGCAGCACACTCTCACCGCAGGGCCTTTGCACCTGCCACTCCTCCCACCTAGAATGCCTTGTTTCCTTATGGTTTGCCATCTCACCGGCTTTGTTCAAACATCACTTTTTCAGCAAAGTGTTCCTTGACATCGAAATTTGCCTACATGTTTAACACCCTGAGGACAGGCTTCCCGACTGCCTTCTCTGCTCTATTATTATTATTATTATTATTTTGCTTATCAATTTTTCCTGATTGAATACTTACCTAATTTCTCTTGTTTACTTTCTATCTCCCTGCTGGAATGGGGTCTCCCCAAGGGCAGTGATTTTTGTAGGTTTTGATTCCTGCTGAATCCCCTGGTCTAGCACATAGGAGGTTCTCGGAAAATTCATATGAATGAGTGAATACATGAGCTCCTCAAATCTTCCCACAACCTGTGAGTAAGGGATTGTTAGCCCCATCTGCAGAGGAGAAAGCTGAGACTGCATTTGGCCTGAGGTGACACAGGAGTGACTCACGACTCACAGGGCCAATGTCGTAAACCTGGCCTACGTGATAGGCAGGGTGATAGCAATACTGTGGAGGCTTTTCATCTCTTTCTGGAGTTGCACTCCAGGCGGGTCCTGCTGCCCAGTGCCCCTGGAAGCCCAGCCTGGACTGCTCTGTGCAAGGCTAGGGCTCCAGGTTGCCCAGCCTGGGCAGCTCGCGCGGGCGCAGCGCCACCTACCGGACACACACATCCTTAGGCGTTCCTCGCGCTGTCTGCCAGGCTCACACTCGGGGACTGAGCCTTGAGGCCCTACGGGACTTGAAGTGTGTGCTTATGGGGCGGGAGTGGAGAGACTCCGTCATCCCCCACCTACCTATTCGTAGCCCACTTAAGACCCAACAGGCCTGTATTTAATTCTTGGTTGGACTACGTCCTAGCTGTGCAAACATGAGCAAACTCTCCATGAGCCGGTGCCTCGTCTGTAAAACGGAGATAATCTTAGGATCAAGGCGGTACCGCCGAAATACCTACCGCTTCTTCAGGGAGGCCTTCCAGTCACACCTGTCTGAAAGAGCTTCTCTCGTCTCCTACCAAGCCATTCTTCCTACTTCTACTTTGCCTGAATTTTTCTTTATAGCATATATCACCATCCTTACCATCTTCTCCACGAAATGTCAGCTCCTTCATGGTAGGGACTTTGCTCTTGCGATGGCCCCCAGGACTTCAGCAGTGCTGCCACATCATAGGACTTAATTCAAATAATTGATTTCAAACACACTTTGCACAATGTCTGGCACATACTAAGTATGCAGTAATTATTATCATGATTTTGTACCTATTCACTTAGGCATTTATTCATTTGCTCATTTCTTATTTGATTCACTAATGTATATTTCTTCTTTTGTTGTGATAAATTTACCATTTTTACCATTTTTAAGTATATCTACATTGTTGTGCAACCATCACCATCATCCATCTCCAGCACTTTTTCCTCTTCCTCAAGTGAAGCTCTATGCCCATTAAACACTAATTTCCCATCTACCCCCTTTGTCCAGGCCTTGGCAACCAGCATCCTACTTTCTGTCTCAATGATGTGACTACTTTGGGGACCTCATATAAGTGGAATCATACATTACTTGTCTTTTTTGCCACATGTGTTTCTTGAGGCTCTGCTACATGCTTAGACAGTTGTTTTTGTAGCACTAAAGTGAGAATTAAGTGAGATCAATGCAGATAAAGCACCTTTGGGCCAGTCACAGAGGAAGAGCCTAAATAAAATGGGCCCAGTGTGCTGCACACTCCTCTAGGATCTGTTCCCACCCTGAGCAGAGATTCTCAGACCCCTGTCTGTATTTCCCTTAGTAATTGCTGTATTCCTCACAGATACTGGGTGGCAGTCTTGTGCCATAGAATGGCCTTTACCTGTGCCAGTGAGGGAAGCAGAGGGAGATGCTGGGGATAAGAGGAAGCTTGTCTGGGGCTCCAGGGGCAGCAGGAAATGATTAAGAAGAATGTTCCTGGGGGAGGCATACAGGGGCCTCTGTCCTTCAGGGTTTGAGTCCTGCACAGGCAGCAAGGCCCCACAAAAGGAGGGGAAGGGACAGCGTGCTGCAGGGGAAAGAGCAAGGGGCTGATGCTGGAACATACGTGGGCTCAAGCCCAGCTCAGCCACTTTTCTTCTGTATGTTGTTGTGTGTGCCTCTTCACCTCTCTGAGCCTCTACTTCAGCATCTGTAAAATGGGCCTTCTGCTGAACCCTCAGCAGGGTTGTGGGGAAGAGGGAAAAAAGAGTGCTGGAGATTCTGACACACAGCAAGTGCTCCATGTTTGTTGGCATTTACTGTGGTTATCACTAACAGAGGTGAGACAGGTACAGAGCCAGGTGTCAAGGGGAACCTTTATTCCTCCTCACTGCATTCACTGAAGGTCACTTCAGTTCTCAATTAATACATTCTCACTACTGCTCACTAAGTTCTGAGTACTGCAGACGCTAAGCCAGGTGCTTGGCAAACCACGAGGGGTCCGCGCATCTCCACATCCTTCTCGAGGCTGCTGCTCAGCCCCCACCCACTGGTTCCACAAGCTCTTCCGTCCTCCAAGCAGGAGCAGTCAGGCAGGGTCCTTACATTCCCACATTATAGGTTCCCCCCTGGCCTCAGAAAACAGCTTATTATTGCCCATAAGGATCTTGATTTAAGAATCTAGACACAAAAGGTCACATGCTATATGATTCCATTTATATGAAAAGGTACATTTTTTTTTTTCATGGAAAGGAGGTTAGTGCCTGCCAGTGGCTAGCAGAGGGGAAGATGGAGAAAAACTGCTTAATAGGGTTTTGTTTTGGGGTGATGAACTGTTTTGGAACTAGATATAGCTGATACTTGTAGAACATCGTGAATGTACTAAATGCCACCAAATTATTTACTTTAAAGTCGTTACTTTTGTGTTATGTGAATTTCATCTCAATTTTTGAAAAGTTCTGATATAAGAATGTATTACTATTGCTGTGACCATTAAAGACCAGGGCTGGGGGCAAAAATAGTGGCCTTTCAAACTCTGATGTCCAAGATTGGAACTTTTCTCCTAATGCTAATAGAAGGACCATCATCCTTCTATCTGTCTGTCTTTGTGTCCACTAGCCTTCCAATCATTTACCTATCCACCCATTCACTCGCTCATCCACCATTTATCTACCCATCTATTTCCTATTAGTTGCCCAACAATATATCATTTCTTCTCTCCACTTACTTGCTTGTCTATTCATCCATCCACCCATCCATCCATCCATCCCTTCCTTCATCCATTCACCCATCTACCTGACTAGTTAGAGCCTGCTCTGTCCCAGGTATCATAATTTCAATAACAAACAACTGTAACCTGGTTCCTATCTTCAAGAAGTTCCCTAACTTTAAAGAGACACACTTTTAAGTAATTACAACAGAGTCTGATAAATGCCAAACAAGAAAGCTTCGGAGGTTATGGAAACCCTCAGCAGGGACAGCTAACTCAGTTTGTGTCTAGGGAGTGTTGGGGAAGGTTTCTTCAAGGAAGCTACGAATAAAATGTAGCAGTTTTGATTGGGGCAGGGGGAGCAAGAAGGGAGCTTCTTGCAGAGGGAACTGCATAGCCAAATTTGGAGGTGAAAGAACATGGCACAAAGAAATGTTCTGCATAATCAGAGATAAGCTATTGAAGTTGGGGAGGGCAGTGTCCAGAAAGGACGGACGCCAATCCCAGACCAGAAGGATAGGAGCTTCGGGGTCATGACAAAGAGTTTGCACATCATGCATAGGGTGAGAGGAGCCACGGAGGGTTTTAGACTGCAGTGATAGATTAGATCAGGTCTGCATTTTAGACAGATCCTTGTGCTGTACGGGGGAGGGTGGGTTTGAGGAAGCAGGCCTGGAAGAGGGGACCCGTCATCATGGTGGTCCAGGCTCCAGTGGAAGTGACAGAACCGAGATGGCCCCACATAATAAGTGTTCTCACTCCCTCCTCCCAATCCTACCTGCCTCAGCAAGGCCCCCTTCCTGCTCCTTGAAGCCCAGCCTGCCTGACCAGCTGGGATCTGATGCCCTGGGGGCTTCATGCTTCATCAATCCCTATTAAGTAGTGGTTGTGTGGTTCAGAGTGTCTGCCTTTGGCCATACTGTGGGCGCTGGGCTGCTGTGAGGGGCAGGGAGTAAAGGAGGGAGGAGGAGCCCTTCCAGGGACAGGGGTCCAGTACCCAAAGGAGATAGAAAAGTCCTTCTCCAAGTGCCCCTCCCCTCCCTGCCTCCATCTCACAACACCTCACAGGGATGGTCTTACACCACTTCTTATTGCAGACCTGAGAAGGGACAGGGATCCCATTTCACAGACTAGGCAACGAAGGCACGGAGGAGCCAGATGGCTTGACCGAAGGCACGCACCTAGAAAGCAGCTAAGGCTGAGGCTTGAACAAAGTTTGCCTGGCCCCTCAGCTCCCTGCCCTTTCAACTCTGACAACCACTTCCTTAATATTCATCATCTTTTAAAAATTGCTACAAAACACTATCCATGCCTACATGTTCACATCTATGCATCCATAATGAGAGACAGAATAAAATGATGGCCAAGCACATGGGCTATGGAGCCGTAGCGCCTGCACCAATCCTTACTTGGTGAGCGGTGTGACCTGGGGCAAGTTACTCAGCTTCTCTGTGCCTCTGCTTTCCTCTGTCAAGAGAGAGCATGAAAGTGACTACCACATGGGACATTGGGATGGATCAATGAGTATACCTGAGTAAATAAATGTAAAGTGTCCAATAACACCTAATGTTTATTGAGTGTAAGCCATGTACCAGTTACTGTTCTTATACTTTTCACACATGTACTAATCTAATTCTCACAACAGTCTCCTGAGACTCAGCGTTGTTACTATTTTACAGATGAGAAACTGAGGCTCCGAGAGGCTGTGTTCCAAACTCCGTGCTCTTATTATGCACGCCAGGTTGGGAGTTATCTTCAGAAAGTGATAGCTACAATAACTGTAGTTGTCACCATCACTACCACCATCATCTGAACCTCCAGCTCTGGGGCTGGGTCTCCGGGAAATTGATGTAAGAGAAGTGACGATGGTGAGCAGAAAACCTGGGAAGCCAGGCCAGATCCTCAAGTGGAGCAGGCGGGAATGGGAAGAGTAAGGACACCTGGAGACCACTGCTCTGGCTGGGCCAAGCCCAGAGCCTCTTTTTTCAGTGAGGTTTACACATATACCCCATCCCCTGCCTTTCCTACACTCTTAACGTTACTGGTAATAACCCCCTCTCTGGGCATGGGCCCTCTAAGGGGGCCCTGGGTCTCATAACTGGAGCCGCTGGAGATCAGCACCCTTTCCCAGTGCAATTAGGAGGTTCCCTCTTCACCCCCACCCTGCTCCCTCTGGCTGCCCTGCCCTACCCTGCCTGGCTCTTCTATCTCAAGGACAACTCCCTGGTCAGTCTTTCGTTTCATCAGAGAGGGTTTTAGAGCAGCTTTGGTCCTCACTTTACTTAATAGGAATTATCCTCTTAGAGCTGTTGGGTTGGGTTTTCTTTTCCTCCTCAGAACATTTGCTCAGCCTCTGAACTGGAGCCTGGTGTCTGATTAATTGAAAGTTCCAGATGAGCAAGGATACGGCTCTCTTGGGAGGCAGCAGGAGAGACACAAGCTGGTGTTGGTTTCATGCTTGTTCTGCTTGGGGAGCATCCGTGCCCCAGACTGGCGGGCGGAAGGTGGGCAGGGGTGGGGAGGTGCCACTGTGGACTCTATGGAAACCCCAGATGCCAAACTTGCCCAATTTTTAAATAATTCATGTGCTTATTTTCCATAGAAAAATGAAAAAAATAGAGTAAAACAAAGAGTCCCAAGTGCACCAGTGCTCCTGCCAGCTGGAGATAATCATTGTTAACACTTGGGTGTGTACAGCCTTCTGGAACTTTCTGAACACTTTGCATAAACAACTGATTTTATTGCCTTTCCCCATGATTATGTAAGTGATAGATGTTCATTTTAAAAAAACACTGTCAATAGTTTTAAAAACATACAAAAAATTTTAACTGTCTACCCATAATATTACACCAAGAGACTGTATAGAGAAGTACAGAGTGGAAGGCGTGGGCCTTGGGTTTTGGGCTCTGGAGTTTGGGATCTGGCCTTGGTGAGGAATTGAATTTCCTGTGCCTCTGTGATCCCATCTGAATGGGAGTCATGTGACATTGGCCATTTCAGGGGCTGCTATGGTGGGGAGGGGGTAAATGAGGTCACTGGCATACCCACTAGCCCTAATCAACAAATTTAGCCAATGTTACTGCACATAGAGTTAATTCTTGGGAAGACTTCATTCCGGGTACATAATTTCCTTCCAGATATATAACAATACAACGCAATACAATACAACAGAACACAGTATAATACAATACAATAGCAAAAACAATACAACACTGTGCAACACAGTACTGTGCAATACAGAATGATGATACTATGTGTTTATAAGTTTGAATCCCATTTAGTGTTACTCATCCTTGGATTTTGGACATTTTTAGAAAAAAATGACACTTTTCTTTTACAACATCACTTTTAACAGCTGGGTCGTGTTTCTTGGACTGAGATTGCCACTGTTTATCCCACAAGCCCATTGTTGAACCTCCAAGTTCACCAAATGCCTTCCTTTTGTTGCTGTTGTCATGTGCAATAGTGCAATGAAAATTTTGAATGCAAAATTTGTCCAGCATTTCTTAATATTTTCTGAGAAAGAGATTCCTAGAAGTGGAATTGGTGAATCAAAAAAGTTTTACTATGTTTGATTACCAAATTATGTCCAGAACATTTTTTTAAATGTCAATTTTAAAAATTGCCCAAAGCGAGGTCCTACCTCAATGAATGTAGCCACCTCATTGCATTTTTGCTGATATTGCCATGTATGAATTTTACAAGTCTTGTTTAATGGCTGAAGAAGATTCTCTAGTTGCTTCAGATATTAAGTGAAAAGATGAGTATTTGGGTACCTGGTGGTGAGTATTTGGTAGTTTAAAGAACAGGTCTCTCATCTCTCTGTAAGCTTGGCCTCTTACCTATAAATTGGGGATAATAATAATACTTATTTCATAGGGTTGTTGGGAATATTAATATGAGCTAATATGTATAACAAAACTTTTAGAGCCTTTTTTTTTTTTAATTAATGCCAAGTAAAACTCAGTCAATATTATTATCTTTGTTGCTATTGTTGCCAAATTCCACAGACATAATCTAGGACCTGTTTTCAGGTGAAAATAACACTGTGATTTTGAGTAGGTCTCATGTCTTCTCTGGTCCTCAGTTTCTTAATCTGTCAAGTGGGGCTGAGAAGTTCTGTCTTGCCTGTCTTCAAAGATTGCTGAGAGAACTGAACAAGGATGTGCCTTTCAGAGAGCCAGGCACGTGCAAGGGTTTACTGCCTCTCTTCTTGCCTGAGGAGATTCTGGAGTAGCACTGACAGTCCAGGAAGCTTTCCTGGAGGGTGGGCACCAAAGCCAAGACTTGAAAGAGAAGTTGGAGTTAGCCAGCTATATATAGCCCAAGGCTGCCAGATATCTGAATATCAGGGTTTCACACTGAAAAAGAAGGGGAAAATGGTTCGACAGCCAACTTGTTTTTCATGGTGTCTCCAAAGAACACCTAGACAGATGGGAAATGGGTTTTGGGGAACCTGAGCATTCCCCAAGGAAGGGCGCATCCTGGATGGCCACCAGCCAGGAGCCTCCAGTTGGCTGCCTTGCCTTACTTGCTCCCAGTTATGTTCCCCTTGGGTCTCAGCAGGCCCTGGGAGCTCAGGAAGCAGGGGATAGACCTGCTTCTTCCATCTGGGTATGGGGAAAGCAGAAAGCCTGGCCCAGCCCTTGACTTGCCCCATTCCCTGGTGAGTTGGAGCTGAGCCTCCACCAGGGACCTTCCATCTCTTGGGTTCCAACTTTGGGGAGCTGATGCCAACTTGGAAGTGGGTAGGACTTAGTTAAGGTGCCTGTCCTCTAGTTATCACAGTGGCTGGCACAGCAAGTGCTCAGTAAATATTCCATTAAATCAGTTTTTGAAAGGGTTTGATTCATGTTCACTTCTCCTCTGACACTTAGTTGGCTACAAACAAAATGGGTTTTCTGTTCCCATGTGGTAGTATTACAAATGGCTGCTTTGGGAGTCAATTCCCCAGAGAAAGTCTCAAGGTTGTCCCTCAGCGCTGTTTTCTAGGAGACAGCAGTTGGTTAGGAGAAAGCTGGAAGACCTGCTAGTGATTTGATGGTCAGATAGAGGCATCCCAGGGGGAATGGAAGTCTTGCAGATCCTGCGTTAATGGATGAGGAAGCTGCATTGAGGCCCATGAGAGTCGGATAGAAAGAGTTACAGCTCGACCCCCTCTGACAAGGCTGTCTAGTTGCTCCCTCATCAACAATGTTGTGGCACCATGCGAGTCTCCAAGGGCAAAGATGCTTCACAGGGGTACGGCGCGAGCTGGGAAAGATCCTGAATTAAATGAACTCTAAAATGCCTTTAAAAAAATCCTGGCATTTATTCACTACAGTTTCTACCTTCCAGGATAAAAAAGGGTGGTGGTGGTGGGGCAGGAGATATTTTAGTTATGGAGAAGTAAATAAAGTTGCACTTTTTGGCAAATAAATACATGAAATAAAAGGACTTGATTCTGGACTTTGGGCAAACTACTAATCCTCAGGCCTCAGGTTCCTCATCTATATAAATGGGGAAGTAAAGAAAAAGAAGAAGAATTGGTAGAGCAATCCCTGTCCTATCCTTCTGGAGCTTCCCGCCCCAGGGCAGCAAGCATCACTTTTCATTCCTTCCATCCCTCTCCTTTCTCAGCAAAGGGCTAGAGAGAAAGAGCACTTCCAGAGCCCTGGGCCTCCGAGTGCCACCCACAACCAGCTGCACCAGCAGCATCTGGGAGATGGTTAGACACCCAGAAGACCCGGACCCAGTCTAGACTCCCGAATCAGGTGGTAACCATGTTCCAATCTGAAAAACACTCATGTTTCCAGGTGCAGCTGATGATGTTGGTCCAGGGGCCACACTCAGAGAGCCACCCCACCCTGGTTGCATGTTAGAATCACCAGCAACTTTAAAAAGTCTCAAGCCTCAGCCTCCCCACTAAAGAGCTGAGTTAGTGATCGGACATGGGTCCTGCCGGGATATTTTAAAAGCTCATCAGGTAGCTCCAACATGTAGCCAGGGTTGAGGAACATGGCCTTGAACATTTTGGAGGAAATGTTCTGTCACTTATCCATCTTTATATGTTCATCCACTTAATCATTCATTTGTGCTTTATTTTTTATTTTTCTATTTGTTTGTTTCTTCCAGAAAACCTGTGTAGTCTGTCTTTTGGTATCCTTACTGTTTCACGCATCCACCCATTTCAATCAGCACATGGCTACTGAGCCTTGACAATGTGACACATGTGTGTTTGGTGCCAGGGAAACTGTGGCGAGCAGAACAGCCCCTGTCCTCGTGGGACTGACGACATGGAAGTAGGAAGAAATGGAAATACAGCGCATTTGTGCTCAGCCAGGCAGGCTGAGAGGCCTCCTGAGCATGGGAGGGCCTGGCTCAGGGAAGGGTTCTGGTGGGAGAGGACACTCCAGGGGGCTCTGGAAGTAGGAGCAGGAATTTACAAAGCAGAGCTGAGGGGGCCAGGGTACACTTGGCAGAGGGCAGTCACAGAGAAAGCAGAGAACAAGGGGCAGCTGGATGTGGCTGAAGGTGGGAGATTGGGTCAGAAAGGCCCCTGCAGGGCACAGTGAGGAGTTTGAACTTGATTTTCAGCAGGAGTCTGTTGGAGGGTTTTCAACAGGCGTGTCTCATGACCTGACTTCAGCTTTAGAAAGAGCTCTCCAGCTGCGTGTGGAGAATGGTTAGAAGGTCGACTAGAAGCCATCACACAGCTAGAAAGTTACTATAGCCACCAGGTAAACCATGCTGGTGGCCTGGGTGGAAAAGCGGAAAAGAAGAGGCCAGGGTTGAGCTATATTTGAAGGGGCAATCCCCAAGTGAGGGCTCCACATCAGGGGCTAGTGGGGGTCTGGGGTAGAGGCTGGCAGCGGGGTTCTGGCTGAGACTGAGAAGATGGGATTTTGAACGTCTCAGCTGGCTCTCAAGACCCAGATGGGGCCAGCTGCAGGCCCCACGTGACCACTGTTAGTCTCATTGGAGGGATTCTGGCTTTGAATAAAGTCTAATGAGGCCATTGCTTTGTTGCAAAGCTTCAGCTTAAAAATGTTCTCAGTGGAAGGGCCAATTTTTAAAATTAATGTTTTAATGAGCCAAGGCTTAGTCATTAGGAAAATGTTATTCTTGGGTGGGGGTTAGCAAGAATGAAGAAAGAGAGCAAATGCTTATCTTCAGATAACCAAGTCCCTTCTCCCACCAGACCAGCTCAGAAAACTGCTGCCACAAGAACCATGGAAGTAGTCCCTACCAGGTGTGCAGCCACCTCTTATATTCCTTTCAGTTCTGTCAAGGTGGGCCATCTGCTTGTATACCTCCATGGATGGTGAGCTCACTTTCTATCAAGGCAGCTTGTTTTGTTGTTGTGCAGTTCTGACTATGAGAATGTGTTTCCTTCAAGTGGATTTGGCTCCTGGAGTCCCCAAAACACACACCTTTTGGTTCTTGCTCATAGAACATTCTGCACCTTCTGCCTTATTCATTCATTTATTCATGCATTCATTCAGTAAATGTTTTTTAAAGCAAGTCACTCATTTCTCTCTAAGCATCATTTTTTTCATTTGTAAGATGCGAGTAATCAGACCTACCTTTAGGGTTTGATGGATGGTAATGAAACAGAGGTTAGACAGAGCTTACTTGGCTAGTGTATGTATATTGTAAGATGCAGGGTCTCAGGAATAGAAAACCAAAAGGAGATGTCTTTTGAACATTGGTATGTGGCAAACATCGTGCTAGAACTTGGGACACAAAGACAAGTGATACATAGTCCACAACCCCCGTCACCCCAAGAAGCTCATAGACCAGTGGAGCATACAAATTCTGTGACAGAGAGCCCTGGGAGCACAGGGGACCCCATCATAGCCTGCACCGTGGTGATGTCGAAAGGCTTCATGGAGGTAACTTCTCAGCGAAGACATGAAAGAGGAATTTTCCAGAAGAGGGGCTCTTGCAGGGACAGGAATGGTGAGTGAGGTGCAGTCATGGTCCAAACCAAAGCCTGTGTTTCCCTCTCCCCTCCTCCCTCATCCCTGCAGGAACCCTATCCCCACCACTCTGCATGTTCTCATCAAAGGCTGTTGACACCCAGGCTCTTCCTAGTTTGTGTGTTTAACTCATTTCAGACTTAGAAGTCACAGAATTAGTATAAACAGTCTGTATACCATCCACCTGGACTTCTCTAATGTTAATTCTCCACATAGACCGCATGTTTCTCTTTCTCATGTGCGTATATTATTACTTTTCCTTAATTATTAAAGACATGATGTCTCTTTACCCCTGAATACTTCAGCATGCATTTCCTAAAAGCAAGAACATTCTCTTACATAACCATAGTGCATTCATCAAAACCAGGAAATTAACACCCATACAATATTATCTAGTATGCATATCTTATTCAAATTTCACCTAATGTCCCACTAATGCCCTTTATGACAAAAGGAAAATCAATTTTTCTTCTGGCCCAGAATCTAATTCAAGATTATCCAGTTTCATTCAGTAGTTTTATCATCTTAATCTGAACATTCTTCAATTTTTGCCTTTTATGACCTTGACATTTTTCAAGACCTTAGGCCAATTGTTCTGTTAAATGTTCCTCAATTTGGGTTTCTGGATTGTTCTAAAAGTGTTTCTTGATGAGGCTACTTTTTAAAAGGCAAATCTTGAACCCCAACCCACACATCCTGTATGGGAATGGTGGAGGAGGAGCTTGGGGATCACCCGGCACCCTTTAGGGTTCACATAGGCTCTGCTGGTTTAAAACCATCTTCGTAAGAGGCAGTGAAGGTTATTCTGTGCACTGGGCCCCTGGGCTGGGCTGCCTCATACGGTCCCTGTCCACTTGTCTTTCGTATCTACCCTTGAGCTCCCCACAGACTCACTTGGTTAGTATAGGCCCTTACATCCAGATTGCCCCCAGAAAAGGAGGGGACAATCCCTGAGGCTTCAGCAGAATAGGGGCAGAAATCCCCCAACATCCATACCATGAGATTTTCCTGATCTCCCTCCAGCCTGAGCTCTGCCTGGTCTTAGACCTTTGCCTGGTGCCCTGTGTGTGTCTCTGCCCACAGAGGCCACTGTGGTGTCCAGTCTCATTACTTATAGCTGTGTGGGCTTGGGGGAGTTGTGTTCCTTCTCTGAGCCTCAGGATACTCATGTATAAATGGAAATACTAACCCCCACCTTTGGTCAGATTGGTGGTGGGAGTAAGCACCATTCCATAAGAAAGTTCTGGACCGGTAGAAGGGCATTCAGGAAATGTGTCCTTTTCTTGTCCTTGTAGTCCCATGATTGAGAGAACACTGTGGGAGTGCAGCCAGCCTGTGGCCTCCAGCTGCAGCACCTTGGAGATCCACCATAGTGTTTGAACAAGTCTGTACTCCCCCTGGCAATGCTGGTCAGGGACTGAGCATGGTGGAGGTACTCAGGCCTGGACATTTCTCTAGTGTAGGGCTCCTCTAATAACAGTCATTGCATTGAGGCTGTCTGTTGACCTGGCTGACAGTGACCCTGAGGCTCTTTCTGGCCCAGCCTCCTTGCTCCCCCTCTCCTTGCACAGGCGCCTGGCATCACAGTGGCCAGAGTGTCTCCCTGCCTCTCCTGCCCTTTCTCTCCTATGTCATTTCAAGGTATTCACCCAAGCAAATCTATCTCACTAGTAATTCTCTCCTGGCGTCTTCTCCTTTTCAAACCTGAACTGACTCAAACCTCAAAGAAAACACCAATAAATCCCCTTGAAAAACATTAAGTGAAACCTCCAGTGAGCACATTGCTGGAGCCCCTGGTTTCTCCTTGGATGATGTTACTAGAGTTTTCCATCCTGGTTGGGCTCCTCATATATCCTCATGAGCACTTTTAATACAAAGAGTCTTTCCTCCCAAAGCAAGACATGCACAGCCTTTTCTGCATGAGGGTCACAATGAGATGATCCTGTCAGTAAATTGTCCTTCTCCACATCAGCAAGCTCATGTGGCTTTGTGCTTTTTTTTTTTTTTTTTTAAAGAAAAACCTTACAGTTTATGATGTATTTCTATTATAAAAAGCAATACCATGTCTATGGCCCAGGCAAGTAGTGTTAGGTGTCAGAGTGAAGGCACATGAGGTGCCAGTGTGCACAAAAATGAAAATGGAAAGGCCCAGAGAGGTGAGGCTGAGGCACTAACCTGACGATCATCTACACCCTGTAAGCTGCTGACAGGAGTGATGAGAAAATGCTTGGGAGGTGATTGGCACTTTCCTTTTATCTAGTGGAGCCTCAATACATGCACTTTAGCATGATCACTATTGTTACTGCCATCACTGCCAACACCACTGGGCAGCTGCTCTAAGCTTCCCCACAACAGCTTGGGGAGCCTGAGATGTGACCCAGAGATGTTTCCAAGAGGATCATGAAAGGGATGGTGAGTAGGGACAGAAAGACAAGAAACAAAATAAATATGAATGGCCAGAAACTCATAAAAGAAAAGACCAGTATCAGTGAAATTCAAAGAAATATCA
The DNA here is from genome assembly GCA_004026585.1 of Noctilio leporinus. Lineage (NCBI taxonomy): Eukaryota > Metazoa > Chordata > Mammalia > Chiroptera > Noctilionidae > Noctilio > Noctilio leporinus. The sequence goes on along the minus strand of PVIW01001003.1, from coordinate 281,542 downwards.
GCTTAGTTATTAAGATATGTTTGGCTGTGAAATTGGAAATGACTTTCTTTATTGGATATTTTGTTGCTGTTCTGTTGTAGTTGTCCCAGTTTTTCCCCGTTGCTCTCCACTATTCTGCCCTCCTCAATCGTCCATCCCCGTACCATTGTCCATGTCCATGGGTCATTCATACAGATTCCTTGACTAGTCCCTTCCCCTTATTTCTACCCTCTAGTTCTATTTTGCTCATTTTTTTGTTTATTAAGTTCCTTTTATAGATGAGATCATATGGTATTTGTCTTTCGCCACCTGGCTTATTTCGCTAAGCATAATACTCTCCAGTTCCATCCATGCTATTGAAAAAGGTGGGAGTTCCTTCTTTCTTTTTGCTGCATAGTATTCCATTGTGTAAATGTACCAGTTTTTGATCCACTCATTTATAGATGGGCACTTACTCTGTTTCCAGAACTTGGCTATTGTAAATAACACTGCTATGAACATAGGGGTGCATAGGTTCTTTTGAATTGATGTTTAAGGATTCCTAGGGTATAATCTCAGCTAAAGAATTGCTGGATCAAAACGCAGTTCCATTTTTAGTTTTTTGAGGAACTTTTATACTGTTTTTCATAGTGGCTGCACCAGTCTATTCCCATCAACACTGCACTAGGGTTTCTTTTTTCCACATCCTCATCAATACTTATTGTTTGTTGATATGTTAATAACGGCCATTCTGACTAGTATGAGGTGGTATCTCATTGTGGTTTTAATTTGCATCTCTCTGATGGTTAGTGATGTTGAGCATCCTTTCATATGGCTATGGGCCCTCTGTATGTCCTCCCTGGAGAAATGTCTGTTCAGATCCTTTGCCCATTTTTAATTGCATTATTTGTCTTCCTAGTGATGAGTTGTGTGAGTTCTTTATATATTTTGGAGATCAAACCCTTGTCCGAGGTATCATTGGCAAATGTTTTCCCATATGGTTGGATCCCTTTTCATTTTGATGATGTTTTCTTTAGCTGCGCAGAGCTTTTTAATTTGATGTAGTCCTATTTGTTTATTTTTTCCTTTATTTCTCTTGCCCAACGAAGTACATTGGAGGAAATATTGCTGTGTGGGATATCTGAAATTGTGCTGCCTATGTTTTCCTCTAGGACTTTTATGGTGTCACAGCTCATATTTAAATCTTTTTTTTTAAGATTTTATTTCATTGTTTTTAGAAAGAGGGAAAGGGAGAGAGGCAGAGAGGGAACGAGACATCAATGTATGGTTGTGTTTCACCTGCCTCCAGCCACAGACCTGACTAGAGACCTGGTTTGCAAACTGGTTATGTGCCCTGGTTGGGGAATCGAACGCGACCTTTGCGTTCGCAGGCCGGTGACTTTTCCACTGTGCTACCAGCCAGGGCTAAATCTTTTATGCATCTTGATTGTGGTGTATAAGTTGGTGGTCTAGTTTTATTTATTTATTTATTTTGCATGTACTTGTCCAGATCTCCCAACACTATTTATTGAAGAGGCTATTTTTACTCCATTTTATGCTCCTGACCCCTTTGTCAAATATTAATTGACCATAGACACATGAGTTTATTTCTGGAGTCTCTATTCAGTTCCATTGATCTATGTATCTGTTCTTACATTCAGTACCAGACTCTTTTGATTACAGTGGTCCTGTAGTATAGTTTGATATTAGGTATTGTGATCCCTCATACTTTGTTTCTCCTCCTCAAGATTGCTTAGGTTATTTTGGGTTATTTTTGGTTTCATATAAATTTTGAAATATTTGTTTCAGGCCCTGGCTGGTAGCACAATGGATAAGGTGCCGGCCTGCGAACCCAAAGGTCGCAGGTTTGATTCCCCAGCCAGGGCACATAACAGGGTTGCAAACCAGGTCTCCAGTGAGGTCTGTGGCTGGAGGCAGGTGAAAAGCAACCATACATTGGTGTCGCTCTCCCTCTCTGCCTCTCTCTCTTCCCCTCTTTCTAAAAATAATTAAAAATAAAATCTTTAAAAAAAAAAAAGAAAAATTTGTTTCAAATCTGTGAAATATGTCATTGCTATTTTAATAGGGATTACATTGAATCTATAGATTGCTTTGGGTAGTACAGACATTTTAATAATGTTAATTCTTCCAATCCACGAGCACACTATGTGCTTCCATTTATTTGTATTTTCCTTAATTTCTTTCTTCAGTGTTCTGTAGTTTTCTGAGTACAAGTCTTTTACCTCCTTGGTTAAGTTTATTCCTAGGTATTTTATTTTTCTTGTTGCTATAACAAGTGGGATTTTCCCCCTAATTTTTCTTTCTGATATTTCATTGTTTTTGTTAATTTTATTGTTGTTATATTACATCCATCCCCTCTTTGCTCCTCTCTGTCCCCCTGATATTTCATTGTTGATGTATAAAAAATGCCTCCAACTTCTGAGTAATGACTTTGTATTCTGTTATTTTGCCAAATTCACTTATTAGGTCAAATAGTTTTCTGGTGGAGACTATATGGGTTTCTATGTACACTATCATGTCATCTGTAAATAATGATAGTTTTATTTCCTCCTTTCCAATTTGTATGCCTTTCATTTCTTTTTCTTGTCTGATTGCTGTGGCTAGAACTTCTAATGCTATGTTGAATAAAAGTATTGAAAGTGGACACTCTTATGCCCTGATCTTAAGAGTGAAGCTTTATGGTTTTGCCCATTGAGTGTGATATTGGCTATTGGTTTCTCATATCTGGACTTTATTATGTTGAGGTATGCTCCCTCTATTCCCACTGAGTGTTTTTACCATAAATGGACACCATAGTTTTATCAAATTGCTTTTTAAGCATTTATCAATATGATCATGTGATTTTTGTCTTCCGTTTCATTTATGAGGTGTATTATGTTTATTGATTTGCAAATGCAACACCATCTTGCATCCCTGGGATGAATCCCACTTGATTGTGGTGCACAACCTTTTTAATGTATTGCTGAAGTTGGTTTGCCAATATTTTGTTGAGGATTTTAGCATCCATGTTCATCAGTGACATTGGCCTGTAGTTTTCTTTCTTTGTTGCATCTTTTTTGTTTTGTTACCTGGTTTTGGAAATAGGATAATACTGGCCTCATAGAAAGAGCATGAGGGTCTTTCCTCTTCTTGAATATTTTGGAATAGTTTGAGGATAGGAGCTAGTTCTGGAAATGATTTTGAAAGTAACAAAACCTGATTTGGGAAAGAGTATTGGGTAATTATCACCACCAATACTTCTGGGGGGAACGAAAATGGATATAATTTACCTGGAGGACAATTTAGTCCTCAGTGTGAGTGCCCTTAAAAGGCACAGACCTCAAAATTGCCTCAACAGTTTCACTGCTTCAAGTTCATCTGAAGAAAAGAGAGATGGGCACACAATTTGAGCCTCTGAAAGTAAGCCATTTTTGTGATCTATTCTATTAACTTGATCCAGGGTTGTGGTCATCCTCCCTGGAAGTTTGCTCATCAAAGCAATCTGCATGACTTTGATTTTGAGGAGGAAAATGCAAAGTCTGTAACCAGATATTCTGTGAGCTGATGGAGACACAGACCCCACCTGGGGCCTTGGATGGGTGAAGATCCCTGGAGAGACCAACAGGGCAACAGAAACCTCTTTTTTCATATGCACAGAGCCCAGAGGAAATCACATAATTACCCATAGTCAGGTTGAGCTGGGTTTCTGAAATGCCACATTGCTTTGTTTTTGTCTGGAATGATATCAACTCAGTGCTGTCACCCTGGTTACCTTAGAAGCTCTAATTAGCAGCCACATCTGATTAATAAAAAAGAGGGGCAGTTTATTAAGTGACAGTTTGGTAGACAAAATCCTTCAAAACACAGGCTCTGGGTGGGGGATAGACCCTGATTAAAAAGGTCCTAAGGGAAGAAGGCCTCAGGCACCATTGATATAATAACACTTGCTATTTTTTGCATGCTCATTCTGGGCCAGGCACTGTGCTTTGTGCTTTCCTTGTTTTAACTCATTTCACTTTAACTACAATTTTGTGAGGAAACTGAGGCATAAAGAGATTTAATCAACATGTTCATACATTCATGGAGAGAGAATGTATGAACAGAGCCAAAACTCACATCCAGGACTGTCTGACCCCACAGCTGGAGACCTTGATGACTGTTGCATTGTCATTCCCTGGATCCATTCACTCAGCTCCTCCTGTGTGTCATGCACTGTTCTGGGGATTTACAATACTGCAGTGGACCAGAAATAGTCTCTATCCTCCCAGAGCTTCCATTATGTCAGAGGGAGGCAAATTAATAAACATATGAGCACTGAAAATAAGGGAGCTACCGCAGCTAGAGGACAGAGTCAGGGAAGGGAGGTATTCTGAGCAGGTGTGCAGGAAAGGCCTCTGGGAGGAGATGACTTTAGAACAGAGACCTGAAGGACCAGAGGAACCAGGCTGCAGGGCTATCTTAGGAAGAGCCAGAGGCAGAATACCTGCCCAGGCTCCTCATTCAGAACTGCAAGTGCTTTTGTTTTTTCCAGCTCAAACTCAAGTGGGTTTGGAACTCTCCCTGTGTCATCTCTGCCTGGCTAATGGTGCTCAAAAACTGTACCAGGAAGCATGATGACTCAATGCAATGTCTTATCCAGTCAGACAAAAATTGCCATAAAGAGCATTGTTAGGACAATTATGGGAATTGGATATGGACCGTAGACTAGATAATTGTATCGTAAGAGTGTGAGATTTTCTGCATTTGATAAATGTGTTATGGTTATGTAGGGGAATGTCCTTTTTCTAGAGCAGATAGGCTCATGTTTAAAGAGAAGCAACTTACTCCCAAATGGATTAGCAAAATCAACATCGTAATATTATTGTGTTTGGGAGGTGGGGGACAGGTAGGGTTGTATTGTTCTATCCATTTGGTTAAACTAAAACTATATTTCCCATTACTTTCTCTGAGTGGTTCTGCATTAGAGTTAGCCAAAAGCATCATTGCCCAAGATTTGGAAGGCAGGAGTAAGGCAGGAGCCATTACCCTCTGGAGGTCTTCAGGGACGGATGCAGGTAGTCGCCTCTGTGCTCCCAGAGGTGCAGGAGGGGTCTGGCTGTTCTTACGCTCCAGTCCAGTGCCCAGCTAACCAGAGGCCCCAAGTCACCTATCAGACATCCAGAGTGGGGAGTTACCCTGAGACCACTGCCTTCCTAAGACCTTCCGTAGAGCTCACTACTTTATTTGCAGGTTGTAGTTCAAAAGCCAAATGCAGGGCACCTTGTTCAAAACACAGGAAAGAACTGCTGTTCAAGGTACTAAAATAAGGCTTTTCCTTCCTTCCGTAGTTTTTCTCTCAATTGGTCACGGTGGTTTTTTTTTTTTTTTTAATTTGCTATTTAATATCATCCTAAGTAAAGGAAAACGTGAAATCTAAATGTTTAGCCTGTTTCTATTCATCTTTATAGTATGCAAATGTGAGAGCCTTTAATTCATACATGAATTACACAAGATGTAATTGAAACATGTAGGTACTGTACATGCGTATGCATTTTGTTCTTAGTAGAACAGTAGAAAACTGCACAAAACTGAGTTGTTTCTATATCACTTATTTGATTTTCTCACATTCTGCCAATACTCACTACTTTTAGCTTACTGATAAGGAAAAGAAAATATGGGTTACTGAATGTTTCCCTTTCCTTCTATGCCATCATTGTCAGTGTAACTGTTTGGCTAACACAGGGAAGTAATTTGAGTAAGAAAGGATATGATGAGGGTTCCTTGGGTGATGGGTGTTTCTTTGAACACCATTGCCTTCTTTCTGCTTCAGAACTAAGTTCTAGTTTAGATAGTGACCTCTCAGGACTCTCAGAGCCCCTGCTTACTTGGTTGTAGACACAGCACATTTAACTTGTGCTGGCTTTGAGCCTCACTCAGCTCCCACGCACTGTGGGTCCCCTGAAATTCTGTGCTCACCAGGCATCAAGAATACAATATGCAAAAGGACCAGCAAGGAACTATGAGGACATGCATATTGCCCACACCTGAACAAGAGTTCAGGCTGGTTAATTGACTTAGCTCTGACCTCCCAACTCCCTCTTTCAGACCCTTACTTTCTAATGATACCTCAATTGTATAAGGTCTTGTTCCTGCAATAAATCCCTTATTCCATAATAGTCACAGTGGTTCTGCTTTCCAGACTGAACTTTGACTGTCAGAGAGTTAAAGTATCGCCATATTAACAACTGGTGAATCCAGATATCCATTGAACCATTTCTACCACATTGTAGAATTCAAACTTGCCTATATAGGATTTTAAAAAGAAAGTAAAAACAATTGAAAAATAACATTTTGAGTAATGAATCAATGAGTGAATGAATGAGTGTCCTTGTTAACTAAATGTGTTCCTATCATCTTGGCTTTATAATTTATTTAGTTGACCACATTGAAGTTTTCTAGAAAGAATAGTAGAATTACCTCCCTTTGGTAGCAAAGAGTAATTTTTATCCACACATTCCAAAACTTTTTGCAAGTCCAGCTTTACATCACTGGATTTTGAGCCCAAATCTCTCTCTTTCGGGGAAAAATAATATTGTGTATAGGTATTAGTCTGATAGAAGAGGCGGTTGTGCCCCCCCCTCACCCCATAGAATTGAATGTTTGATGTTGTATATCATAGAACCTTTATTATTTTTCCTCTAAATTCTTAGAAATGTACATAATGTCCATGCTCTAGTTATGACACCATTTATAGACATTTAAAATGCATCTTCATTTATAAATATTTTACATTTGGTCCATAGAACAGATAATTTTACTAAATAATACTGTAATTTTTAAAACAGGCTCTGTATATAGTTTGAATATGTTTATATTACATATATTTTTATATAGAGATAGATTTACTTGGTGTTCAGAGAATAAATCCTTATTGAAAAAAAAAGCATATATGATAATACAATATCTTTTCTCCCCAGGGCAAATACTAAAAAAGTAACATATATTCACAGTTTTCACAGTAATTGCACGACACATAATATTGTGCTATGTAAGTAGGCTTGTATAGAAATCAGTTAGGGGATTTTATGCCAAACATTGCACTTAGATGTGCTTACAAACATGAAATACACTGCATTTATCTTAAAAAGACTTGGTCTTAGTTTCACATTGAAGACAAAGAGAAAGTGTGAAGTCTTCCTGCCCTTATTCTAAAGAAATTCACACAGGATGGGGGAGGGACCATGAGACACAGTGAAGGGTTCCTTTCAATCTAAACTCTATAAATTAACAATACATATGCAGCTTGATCATGAATTCACCAGTTGGCATTCAGGATGCCTTAGCAATGAGACTATTTTACAGATAACTTCAGGAAAGGTTTTAGATTTCCTACACAATGTCTGAGAAGATCCTATATACCACGCATGAGGACAAGTGTATTTATGTGTGCATTTATCTGTGTACAAGTACTTTTTGTTTTCTCTACAATAATGTGCTTAATATTCTGAGGGTAATACTTTATTGCAAGAACTGGTATGCTGGTCACTGGTCACTTTCAGATGAGAATAACGAGAGATTAAAAAACCGACAGTCGCAGTTATTTACCATAGTTATTAAGAATTATTTGTAAAACACAGTTTATGAGCTAACTAGGTAAAGAGCTACAGGGCACAACAGATGATTTGCTACATTGGAACCCATCTTCCTGGCAAATGAGAAATGAGGAATTTCTGGGGTTTGCAAGGAACTGTCTTCACCCGATTTGCCGACTGGCCACCACCACCAGAGCCCAGTCCGGAAAAGAACAATAATGGCTTCCCAGGGAAGCAGTTTTACTCTTGGAAGCACTTTAGGGGTGGGGGTGGGGGGTGGGGGCTAGATTGACACTAGCTTCTCAGTTAGTGCCCGGGTAGATTTTAGTGGCAGTGAGGAGACTCCCACTGAGGAATTTCAGCTGCTTTGAATGGGGTGGCAGTGAGGGAGATAGTTTAAAAAGATAACTGGATCCATTTTGACTCAGGGACAGGACTTGACCTTGATTTCCTCCGCAACTGTTCTCTCTGTGAAGCTGGGCATCCTAGGAGAAACTGGGGCTTTGATTAGGGAACTTCCCCAGCAGGATCTTAGGTTCTCCAGAATAACAACAAAAAATTAATTGTGCTTGTGGCAGTTTTCCATGGAGCAGGGCCAGATGCAATCAGAATGGCTTGCTGAGGAAGGGGCAGGAAAACTTTAGCCCCAGAGATGCTCGCTCTGCCGGAGGCAGGGATAAAGGACACCACAGATTGCTTGGGAAGCACATCTGGGAACGCTGACTGAGGTCCTTGGGGCTTGTTCTAAAGTCAAGCTGCCTCGGGAAGGAGAAAACCAAAAAATGAAAGAGCTCTGCTGGCTCCCTACTATGTAAGAGTGAGCTCTCCCTAGAGTTCTCTGTTATACAAAATGCCCTTTTGATGTGTACAGAGCAGCGTTCTGATGGAAATGAACTCCTGCAAAGTCCAAGATAACAGTCATGGGTTTCAGCAGTAAGAGAACAGTCAGGAAAATGACTAAAAGCCAGGAGGGTGCAGCCTCACTGCACCACACTCACTGGCAGGATAAAAATGATGTACCGCTGCAGTCACAAACGCAGCCAGCTTGATGCTCATGGGGCACGGGTTAAAAAGGTCACCAGCTCTCAGGTGCCGGAGCCATCAAGTATCTTTGCCCAAGGCAGGCCCCACCAGGGGTGAGACTAGCCCCCACCTCCCCTCTCTTCCTGGTGATGGAGTCTGGACTCGCCACTTGAGGTAGGTTAAGATAGATGGTATCTTCAGACATCAAGTGGTGGTCATGCTCAGCCAGGCTGTTGGGGGGGCGAGTGTCCAGTTGGCGAGCCGACCCACACCCCTAGATGTAGGCTTCTTTGCTGGCTGAGCCGCTGGCCTGGGGTTGCTCTGGACCATTCTCTGGGCGAACAATGTCTTCACTGGGCTGGATCATGACCTGAATGCGCTGTGAGCACCAGGGAGAATTTGGGCTGAGATGGAAGGAGACTGGCCTCTCTGTTCCCCAACTATCTTTTCAGATCTATTCTGTCTGCTCTGCCTTCAAACTGTGCCCAGAGTCCGGCTGTGTCTCCACATCCTCCAATCCTTCCAATGTTCCCCCACACACCTCCTTCTTACTTGGGTTATAGCAATAACTCCCCACTGGCCCTCCACATCCATTCTTGACCATCATCCCCCTCATTCTATTCTCAACACTGTAGCTGGAGAGGTTATGTTAGAGATCATATCCCTACTCAGTATGCAACACTGGCTCCCACTTCGCCAAAGTCCTACAAGGCTCCACATGATCTGGCTCCTGTTATCTCTAACCTCTATGTCCTCCCTTCACCCTCTCACTTCACTCCAGCCATGCTGGCCTCCTCACTGCTGCACACACACACACACACACACACACACACACACACACACAAATGTACATATCTGCCTCAGGGCCTTTGCATTTGCTGTACCCTCAGTGTGGGTCATCCTTCCTTTCAGATAGTAAAACAGCCCACCTCTACCTCCTTAGGTCTTCACTCAGTGTTTCTTCTCAATGAGGCCTCATCCAGCACTCCCTAAACCCCTTCCTACTTCATGTTTCTCCATAGTACTCCTCCCCATCTAATGTGTTCAATTTTGTTATTTGTTGATCTTCCTCTACTAGAATGTAAGCTCCAAGAAAGTGGGGTTTTACCTGTTTGTTCAATTCTATGACCCCCATAACGATAATAGTGCCTGGCATATAGGTGTTCAATACATATTTGCTGGGTGGTGACTCTCCCACTGCCTTCTCCATGCACATCATCTGCAATCCTGCCTCACCAGATAATGTACTGTCTTCAGACATGCCTTGTCCTTTCCCACCACTGTGCCTTTGCACAGGCTGTGCTCTCTTGCACACATGCAGATCTGACTTCCTTTTGAGGCTTGGCAGAGGGTAATGGAAAATAAAAACATTGAACCTGGAGTTGGAAAAAAGGGCTATAAGCCCTGGCTCTGCTAATAACTTACTATAAGGAATGGGTAAGTGGTTTCCTCACTTGGCCTCGGTTTCTCAATCTGTGTTAAAAGAAAGCTGCCCAGCAACTTCAGGGGCTGCATACACCCATTACCCAACTTCCCTATGCTACAGACCTGGGAGTCCCTCCTTCTGGCTCTGAGTGGGTCTAAAGGTACACCTTGGTGGGAAATAATGTTGAGAACCACGGATCTAGGTCTTCCCAGCTGTGGCCTTCCATAATCTGATTCCCCACCTCTCCTCAGTGAAATCCTCTTAGCCTACACTTACTCCATTGATGTCTCTAGCACCTGGGTACCTCCAGCACTGCCTTGTTTCAGTCAAGAATTTGATATAATTTTTCAAAGCAATGGCATGGACCTAGTAGGTGCTAATGGGGCCTTGTAAGTGGCAGCATGTCTCACATGCTTTGTCTTTCCTTGAGGGTAAAACCATGTTTTCTCTTTATCACACTTACAAATGAGGTCTTGAGTAAACCCTCAAAACATCTGATTCTATCCTTTATCTGCTTCAAACCTTTGATGGCTCCCCATTACCCTCAGGATAAAGTTCAAAGGTCTTGTTCTCACTTTCAAAGCCCTCCATGACCTGGTCAGACCTTAAATTCCCAGCCTCATCTTTTATCACACCCCCTGCACCCCTCCTCACTCAATCTTTCAACCACATTGATCCGTTTATACCTGTGGGCCTTTGCACATACTTCCTACCCTCTTCTGGGAGCATTCTTTCTGCTTCTACTTTGAACTCTGGCTCATATTTAGCTATCTCCTCTTTCAGGAAGCCTTCCCTAACCCTCCTTCTCCCAGGCAGAGCTTACTCGCCTCCCTAGTTTGCCCCAAATATAGCGCCTCTAACACTCCATTGTCATTGGCTATTGATTTGTTTGTCTTCCCAGCTAGACTGTGAGCTCCATAAGGGTAAGGGCTGATCCAGCACAGCGGGGGAAGGAGACCAATGATGCAGCAGATGGAGAAGGGGTTTACCTGCTTCAGGGAGCCCTTTAAGGTAAGGAACATGTAGGCCATGTACCCAGGGATGAGGACCATGGAAGACAAAGCCATGAGCCAGCCAACGCCCTGGCCCCACTTGGGGAAAACATAGCTTCCCATGGTGAGAGGAGTCATCTGCACAGCACTGAAAATGAACACACCCTGCAACGGTGGAAGAGAGGGGGTGGGGGGCAGTAAGTCATACGTACAGGACAATCAAGGCCCCTCCTTAGATCCTACAGCTGATAGGTCCACTGCCCTCCACCCCTATTCTGAGGCTGACCCTCAAAAGGGCCCAACATCTTGGGAATCCTGCACTCAAGGCCACTTCCAGTACATAAGGTACCTTCCTGCATGATAGGTAGAAGGCTCCCCATCTGGGAGAAACAATCGCCTTCCCCTGTGATAACCAATAAAAAAAGGGCACCCCTTTTGGGAGAACCAATATGAAGAAGGTATCCTTTCTGGGAGGACCAATAGAAAAAAGCATCTCCTCTTCCAAGTCAACCCGCTTGGCAAGTGGAACAGGGTTGAATGTCAGTCCCCATTCTCATTGGCTGGATGTCCTTGTGCAGGACACATGTGCAGTGTCCCAGCTGCTACCCCAAGGACTTGGGGAAACTCCCTTCCAGGCCTGCTCATGACTCAGGTTTCCCTTGCAGAAGGAAATGGGAGATGCTAAGAATGACAGAGCTCCCTGTATGGATAGTTTGGGCTCAGAATTAGGTGTGTGTGGTTTGAATGCAGCACTGACACTCTGGGTGATGCTGGCTGGGGGAGCGCCACGTCTCTCAGCAGTAAAGTGAGGTGATAATGGCTATTTTTCCAAGGTGAGAGTGACGTAATATGTCTGGCTTCATACAGAGCACAGAGTAGATAGATACTCAACAAATTTGGGGTGGGGGGAGTAGTATTATCAGGGAACAGGGGTCTGGGGCCTCTTTCATCCACCTTTGTCTCTGAAAGTGCCTCTGGATCCAAGTTGCCCCAGGACCCAGTCTTCCTTTTCCTAACGGGGCTGGTCAAGCCTTGTCCTTACCGCCACAATGATTGGGGTGAAGAAAGACCAGCAGAGCTTCCACCAGATGCAGGGCCTGGAGCCAACCATCTCTTGGATGTTGTCATAGAACCGGTTGACGCCTATGACATTTGGAGTGAAAGCAGGAGAGATGGATAGGTCATAGGCACAAAAGGTTAAACTTGATTTGTTACTTTTCCACAGTTTGACTACAGGTAAGTCATCTAACCTCTCTGAGTCTCAGTTTCCTCATCTGTAACATGGGGCTAATGCTCTGAGGGGTGCTTGTTATCTAATCAACCAAGTCCCACAGCAAGTGGGTTGTGTGGGAAAGCAAATCATCTTAATGTGAAAATACCAAAAATTGAACATACTTACAAAACGTGTCCCCATCACTCTTAATACCCCTCCCAGGCAACATCTACCCCAGCCATTGCTGACAAGCCTTGCTGGGCAGGGATGGTTTCCCCTGGTGATCTGATGCCATCAGCAATCAGAAATAGATTGTACAGATGAACTGCAAATCTCGCAAAGACCTACAGATGGCATAAGGTTCACAGGGGAGATGTTGGGCGCTGCTCCGATTACAAGCAAATTCACTGACCAGGGAGATTTGATAGCACTAGACTAGTTAGAGATGAGGAAAGAAAAATGATGAGAAGGATGAGGTGGCAAAGATGATAATACAATGATCATCAAGTGCTAAGAGGGACCTGGGAGAACACTTCTCTCAAACAGATCATCTGCTGTGATAATCAAAGGAAAGTGCAATCTAAGATAGCGCATACTTTTAACTTTAAATTTTTTTTTTTAATTTTGGTTTCCCTTTCCTAGATAAAATTTCAAACAAACCATTTTATTCTAAAAATTCATGAAGAAATTTTGGTTTCCATTTGAAATGAGTTTACTTAACTGTTCTTCGTATGGTATCTTCTAAACATGGAACCTCCTCTGTGCTAACATCATCAAATTGTTGTGATAACTAAATACGTGAATATGCACAAAGGGCCTGGTGTTCAAGTAGTATTGATTGAATGATAATTGAACAAAGGAAAAAATGAATAAATGAGTAGGGAAGGGAGGGAGGCTGATGCTTACCGTAAAACCAGGAAATGGAGACACATTCAAAGAACACGAGGAACAGCAGGCTCATGCCACTAGCAGAGTAGTAATCAAAAAGCTTGAAGACATAAATGCCCCCCTGCAGGAGGAAAAGTGGTGAGTGAGGCCACTTCTGCCAGTGACCAGTGCATTCAGTTCAGAGTCAACTTGAATATTACAGTCTGATCAGGTTGGGGGTAGGCTAAACTGCAGCACGAAAGCTTGCAGGTAGGTTCGAGGAAGCACTTGTGACCCTGAAAGGATGTGGGTGTTGATTCTCTGGGGACTAGAAAGAAAATGTGTGTGTGTGGGGGGGGGGGGGTTTGCCCCATTTCTGGTAAGACTGGAGGGCAGAAAAAGGAGCCATCTGTCCACAGTGTTAAATCAGTCATGTCCCTGCCCTGCTTAAAACCTTCTGTGGTTTAAATAAGACAATAACATAATACGTAAATAAGTAGAAAGATATAAAACAAAATAAAATCCAAATGCCTTGGCCTCAAAGGTCCTGCACAATCTCTGATTCTACAACCCTCACTTAGCTCTCAACCCCCTAAGCCCCCACCACACTGGCCTTCTTTCTGTTGCTCAAGTTCACCAAGCCTATTTCTACCTCAGGGCCTTTGCACCTGCTGTGCTTTCTTTCTCAGCTACATCTTCCCCTGGCTGGCTCTTCCTCCCATTTGAGCCTCAGCTCAACTATCATTTCCTCAGAGGGACTGCCCCTGACCACTCTGGTGAGGTAGCATCCCTCCCATCCTAGCCGGTTACTCTCTGTTCCATTATCCTCTTTTCTTCATGTCATTCAATGATCTAATGTGTATGTCAGTCTTGTCTACCAAAATGAAGCTCCAAGAGAGCAGATACGATCTGTCATGTTAACTGCTGACTCTCTAGTGTCACGCCAGGACTATAGTAGGTGTTCATCAACTATGATGGAATGAATGAACAGTAATTCTACGTGAGTTTTATTGGATCCAGGGATGGTTTTGTGGATCATAAATCAGACTCACAGAGCTGAGCTCATGGCTTTAGGCTCATTTATATTTACTACACTATTCATTAGTTATGCTTCTGTCTTCTGAGTAGACTGAGAGGGCCTTAAATGCAGACAGCCTCGCTCATTACCATCATAGAAAAAGAAAAGTAGGAATGAGAGGCAAGGGCAGTGTCAGATTCAAAGGCCCAACTAACTCCACTTCAACTCTCTAGTTAATTTTCGAGAGCCCTTTAAAACTCAGCCCCTGCATCCCTTCTTCCAGGAAGCAGTCCCTGGTGTCCCAGGTAGGGTTAGGGGCTGTATTTCTTAGCTCTGTCCATCATTTCTGGCTCAGTGTCTGTGTCTTCCACCAGCCCAGAGGTCCTTTGGGATAGGGACCCTTTCTTACTCCTTGCAGTGTGTGCTGGGCTTGACGTGGAAATGTGCTCAATGGGCAGGTGGAAAGTGGACCAAGACAAGGCTGGGGTGGAGAGGACCTGGGAGTGGCCCTGGGGCAGGCAGCACCAGAGGTGTGCCAGGTGCTGACTGCGCTTACCTGGGTGATGTTAGAGAGGCCAATCAGGTAGGAGACGATGCAGACAGCAGCAATGAAGAGCTCCCGGCGGTTGCGAAGGAGTCTGGGGTACTCGTCCACCAGGGCCGTGATGAAGCCCTCCACAGTGCAGAACTTCAAGGGGAACAGGGGTCAGCCACTCGCACGGCAGGCCCCCAGCCCCAACCCACCCCACAGCCTGACTCTAGCAGAAGCCTGGACAGTCCAGCAGCATCAGAACAGCAGAGCCCGTTGAGCCCCAGTACCTAGACCTGATCCACCTTTGCCTCTCTTTTGAGCTCAGGAGAGTCCCTGTCCTCTGGGTATCAGTTTCTCCATCTCAAAAATGGGAAAGGTGGCTGAGCTACTCTCTTAAGTTTCATGCAGTGGAATATTCTAGTGCTCTGAAACTCCTGGCCATCTCCTCAGGGGGCTTAGGGCAGTGGCCTCCTCTCCCTGCTTTCTCCCAGATGGGCAAGGCTAAGTGAGGGGCTCCTCCAGGTGCTAGGGAAAATGTCCTCACCTGGCTGTCGATGCCCAGCATTAGCAGCATGGAGAAGAAGAGAATGGCCCAGAGGGGAGAGATGGGCAGCTGGGTCACTGCCTCTGGGTATGCCAGGAATGCCAGCCCGGGGCCTGTGGGAAAAGGGGTAAGAAAAAAGAAAGAAAATGTACCAGGCACCCACAGAATTTTCAGTACCCACCTACTTTCCTCTTCTGCAGAACCTTTCGGGTGTTGTCAGACCTTTTGCTGCATAAGGAAGAAGAGTATGTGTGTGGCAAGGGAGGCTATAATGTTGGGTCCGGAGGCAAGGGGACCAGTGAGGGGAGATGAAGAACTGCAGAGGCCTGGCCAGCAGTGAGGACAGTGCAGGGGCAGAGAAGCGAACAGCTGGAGAAACAGGAGGCAGAAGGGGCAAGTCCTTGCATTGGTTTATTTGCAAGTGAAGGTGACAGAGGGTCCAGGGTGAGGCTGGGGCTCCAGCCTGGGCTCTGGATGGCAGCACCCTTTGCTGCCATGGGGAGCACAGGGGCGGAGAAGGCTTGGGGAGGTCAGTTTGGGACATGTTGTGTTTGAGTGTCTGGGTGGGGTGATCTTTAAGCAATCAGAAAATCTTGGCAGGAAAAGGAAAGACACTTTAATCTCCCTGGTGTCTGGCTCTCGAAAGAGGGGTGGTGACTTCAAGTTCCAGAGAAATGAGGTGGCAGGGAGATTAGAACCTCAGTGGAGAACATTCCTTCCCATAGGACCAGTCCAGTTCTTCACAATGGGGAAGAGGCAAGACATGTTTCCTTTCTGAGCCTCTGTGCCTCTGCTGTACACACAGCAGTTCCTCCTGTGCGCTGCTTTCCTGGATGAGCAGGAAAGGGGGGTCTTGCCTGGGTTTTCCTTTGGACCCCATGGCTGATTGTGGAGAGCAGAGTGGGCATAGCCCACTGGGTGAGAACATTTTTGGAACTCAAACAAATGCTTGGACTTGGGTCCTTTGTGTCATGGTGGTGAACATGTGTGAGTTGGACCAATGTTTGCATTCTTAAGGGTGAGAGTGGGCATTCCCCCCTCAAGGTGTCCGAGATTGTGTTAGAAGTGCCAGTATGACCAGACTTTGCAATCAGCCAGGCCTGGGCTCAATTCCAAAGCTGTACCGCTTTTCTGACTCCCTGAAGCAGCTAACCTTAGTAAGTCTCAGTTTCCTCATCTGTGAAATGGGGATAACAAGAGCTAGTGTTAGAAAGATTCAGGGATACAGTCCACGTAAATGCTCAGTGTGCTGCCTGGCACATAGTGACCTCAGTACCAGTGAGCCAAGGTGGCAGTGAGTTAGCCCCTCCTTCTCCAGGAGCCCTGGTTCTGTGTGGTGCTGACCTGAGGCAGCCACATCAGCAATGGACCTTTTGGTGACATGGGCCATGAAGCCCACGATGGAGAAGATGACAAATCCTGCAAACATGCTGGTGCACGAATTGATGCAGCAGACGATAATGGAGTCCCTGTAGAGAGGGAAGGGCACAGTCAGGGAGGGTGGGGCTGGCAGGAGGTTGAGCAACTGGTTAGCCAAGGGCAGGAGCAGAAAGGGTGCCTGGGAGTGGGGCAGGTGGGTCCACCCACCACCCCCAGGGAAGGGGTGGAACCAGAAGTGGCCAAGAGGGTTGGCTCTGAGAAAGATGGAGTTGACAGTGAAGAAAGGCTGGTGGCAGGGCTGTGAAGGAAGTTGTTCCTGGGTGTTGGCACCTGTATACATTGTTGTGGAAAGAGTTGTAGCTCCCAAGCGCAATCAAGGATCCTAGGCCCAGACCATAGGAGAAGAAAATCTGAGTAGCAGCATCCAGCCACACCTATGGGCAGAATGATAAAAACGTTAAAATTATAAAGCCACAGTGCCCTGGACCCTCTTACACAGGCTAACCAGGTCTACCTGGCAGCAATCCCAGTTTACCTAGAGAATCAGAGAGCTGCAATAACTAATGCTAAAGATGGTGAATGTTGCTCAGAACTCAGCTGTGCACTTAACCCAGCTGGTGCCCTGTAGTACCCAGGAGGACTGCTCACCTCGGAGTCTGACAACTTTCGGAAGTTGGGTGTGATGTAGAAGAGGATGCCCTCCTTGGCCCCTGGCAGGGTCACCCCACGGAAGAACAGGATGATCAGCATGATGTAAGGATATGTGGCTGAGAAGTAGACCACCTGAGAGGAAAATGGGTGACACGGTCATGCCCCCTTCAGTGCATCTATACCTTCCCCTTCCCCACTTCACTTACATCTGTACCTGTTGTGGCTCTGGGCTTGGTTCCAGTTCTCTTTCTTCAGGAAGTCTTCCTGGATTCCTAACCTGCCCTGTTTGCCACTTTTCTGTAGCCTTTCCTTGGAGTCTGAACCAACCAGTTCAGTGCCAAATTTTCTCTTCCCCTACCCATCCTACCTTTTGATTTCTGTTTAAATTACCATAATACATGTGGTGACAGGAAAATTTTAAAAATCACATGTGAACATACAAAGTTCTTGTCAGCAGACTCTGGAATATAAATTACATAAGGGCAGGGCTTGTCTCGCTTAACTCTCTGTTTTTCTTGTGCATAGAACAATCTATGGTATATAGTAAACACTCAATAAATGCCAGACAAGTACATAAATGCATGAATGTTAACATTTTACTGTTCTTCTTTTAAAACTTTCCTTTGCATATATGGTCACACTTTTTTACAAAATGAGGCTCAAATTATGTACTTACCTTTTTATTTAACATGTTTAAAATGTAAAAACACAGTACCTACAGCTTTGTTTCTTGTTCTGTTTACTAAAGACTGTTTCATTGTCTCATAACAATGTGAATTTTTATTATAGTCCCTCAATAGGTTTCACCATTCATTTAGATTACTTCCAACTTTATGTAAATCTCAACAATACTACATAAATCTTTGTCTATAAAAGTACACAAATTATACTAAAAAATGCCAGCACTGGCTATAATCATCTTAAAAATTATTTTTTGCTAAATTGATCATCAGAAGACTGAGATCATTGTCAGAAATTACCTTCCTTTGCTCTTAGTGTGAAAGAGCAATTTTCAAAATCAATGACCTTTGATTCTCAGTCATGCTCAGCAAAAATTGTTCTCTGGGTTAGATTCATCTCCCTGCCTTGATTCTGAGATTCTGCAGTATTTGGAAATGCAGCCACAATCCTATAGCAGAACCACTGTTCTTAGAATTAGGAAAAGCAGATTCAGAACCATTGGTGTCACCTACAAGCTATGTGACATTGGGTCAATTTCTTATCCTCCCTGAGGATACAATCAACCTTGTTACTCAGAAAGACTGGTTGCATGAGGACGTAAAACATGCTTGGTATTTGTTGCTAGGTCTTGCACTTCAATATGTCTTCTATGTTCTGTATGGACCTAGGTACACAGTAGGTACTCAGTAAATGCTTACCAATGGATTGGTTGACTCACTCAAAAGATGCAATGAGAGGCCTAGGAAATAGCCAGTCTCATAATGTAACAGGAATTCTAGATAGCACCCAAAAAGAATTATAACTGATGTCATATATTGAGTGCCTACTATGTGCTTAGGCATGTGCTACACACTCTGCATAGGTGATCCCCCTGTCTCTGTGACAACACTGATGTAAGGTACTATTATTGTAACCACTTCACAGATGAGACTAAGGCTCAGAGAAGAGGACTTGCCCAAGAGCACACAGCTCGGAACCACATTACTGAGATTCAAACTCAGCTCTGTCTCTTTTGAAGCGCTTAGGCCCTACATTCTTCTGCTTCCGAAAGCTGGGCTTGGAGACACCTGTACCCTCCTCCTCTCTGTGTAGCCTAGGGACAGAACAGAACTGCTTTGACACCAGCCTTGAATTCAGAGTTGGGTCCAAAGGTCTCACCGGACTGAAATAGGGTGCCCATGCCCATGCCCAAGTATGGAATTCATTAAGGTTCTTTTCTGCTAGTTCAGCTTCTTAGGGGGTCTGAACCTCCCTGTCTTTAGCCTTAGTTCAAATCCTTTTTCTCCCTTACTTGCTCTAAGACCTCAGACAACACACTGGCCCTGAGTCCTTCAGGCAAAGACCAGTGAAAGGCTTGGCCACCGTCTGTCCCCAGAATCATGGGATTGGGCTTAAAGGGGGAAGGAAGAAGGGGCGAAGCCAGTCTTTCTTCCCCCATTATTTGATTGGCAAGCTCCCCCAATGTCTCCAGGCTGGACACTCCAATGGGGCCTGGCTCTCCCCTTGCCAATAATAAAAACAATAAAGTCCCTTGCTAGCTGCTAAGTGCCTTACAATATCAGGGCTCATTTGATTTCTATAACAAACCAACAGACAAGCATAGTGTTAGCTCTATTTTTAGAGGAAGAAACTAAGTTTCAGAGAGGTGAAGTGAGTGCCCAAGGTCACACAGCCACATCAATAACCAATTTGGGATCCAAACGCAGGACTATTTGAATGCAAGGCCACAACGTTCAACTATTAATCAATCCATCTTCGTTGCTCCTCAAAGGCTGGGATATGGAGTGTTCACCTCTGGACCTTCCTACACATAGAACAAGGCTTGGAACAAAGCAGAGGTTCAATTTGTTTAATTGTCCATGTGCAACATCTGCCCTCTGTTTTGCAGTGGCTCTGCCAGGCCCAGGTGATCTTGAGACTTAACATGAGTCTGGCACCGTTAAGTGCCTGACTTCCGTTATTTCCTTTCATTGTCACACCTCCCCAGGAGAGGTCATGTTATTCCCATTTCTTTCCATTACAGGAAAGAAAACTGAGGCACAAACAGATGTAAGGAAGGACCTGCTTAAACGAAGACTGTACAGGGTTCCTAGGAGGTACAGACTGCCTGCCCAGGACGGAGATCCCTTTGCAGACCATCCCCCTCCAGCTCCCACTGTGCACATCACTTACCTTTCCAGTCCAGCCAACACCCTTCCAGATACAGAAATATACGAGGATCCAGGCGATGGCCAGGGTGATGGCCAGAGGCCAACGGATCTGACCCGGCTTATCCAGTCCATCTGTCATCTGATGCATGTTGCGCCTGACGGAACAGTGAAAGGAGGAGAAAGTCATGCGGGGCTGGAGTGACCAGGGGCGTGCGGACCAGTGCATGCACATGGGTAATATCCTTCTCTGTAATTGTGCTGACATCTGTGATCACTAAGATCTAAGAGCTGGGTGGGGACTGTGGCACCCATTATACTAATGGGTATAAAGTGCTGGCTTATGAATGCCTTAATTCAGCCACCACTGTTGCTCACCTGGATGGCTGCAGTAGCCTCCTAACAGGACCCCCACCTTCGCTTTCTTTCTGTCCCTACTTCAGGCCCCAAGGATCCTTCTAATTGCAAGTCTGGTCATGTTGCCCTTCTGCTTAAAATTCTGCAATGAATAGCTCCCTATTCTCACAATGAAGCCCAAATTCTCCAGGTGGACCTTGCAAGGCCTTGATGAGCTGGCCCCTGTTCTAGTCCTGGCTCTCAATGCAGCCCCCTCAAACTCTCCTAAGATTGAGCTACTTGTTATTTCCCCTCACTCCAGCCTTGGCTGCTCTCACCTGCCCCCAGGCCTTCATGCATACTCTTCCTTCTGCCAACACCTCTCTTCCCAATATTGTTTTTCATCCTTAGATGCCACTCCTCACCTGGGCTGGTCCAGGCACCTCCGTGGGGGCCCCACAGAATGTTGTGTGTCCCTCCTCTTGGCACCAGTCACTTGGTACTGCCACTGCCTGTTTATTTATCCATGTCCCTAACCAGACTGGCACATAGTAGGTGCTCAAAAAATGGTATTGAACAAATGGTTGAATGAAAACCCTAGACATGTGTAAGACAATTGCATGTGGGAGATGCCTGAAAGCAGAACCAGCCGGGGCAGAATGTGATTTTTATTTATAAGAAGATAGCCTAGCCCTGACTGGTAGCACAGTGGATAAGGCGCCAGCCTGCGAACCCAAAGGTCGCAGGTTCGATTCCCCAGCCAGGGCACATAACCAGGTTGCAAACCAGGTCTCCAGTCAGGTCTGTGGCTGGAGGCAGGTGAAACACAACCATACATTGATGTCTCTCTCCCTCTCTTCCTCTCTCCCTTCCCCTCTTTCTAAAAAGAATGAAATTAAAAAGAAGAAGAAGAAGAAGAAGAAGAAGATAGCCTAGCCAGGGACGTTTCAGCACAAAGAGATTGGCATTATGTGTTCTGACACCTCTGGAGAACGGCTTCTTCTGCGGCTTATCCAAGGTGCAGTGGAGCCGTCCAGGTTGTTCCCCATAGACCCTTTTCAGCTGCCCAGCACAGATTCTCCCTTTATGCCATACAGATTTGGGCACCAAGATCTTATTTTGGAAAACTAATGTTCCCAATGTGCATTTTCTATGATAAAACAATTACTATGGCCTTTACTGTGGACAGAGTGTGCAAGTGTGGGCAGGTTTTTATACCAAGTGATTCTGGACTGGTTTTCAGGAAGAATCAGGATTATTAGCCCCCCTCATGATTCTTCTTGGCCTATAACCGTTATCCCCCTCCACTGGCCACCATCCACCCTTCTCCACACTGCCAGCTCCTTTGCCCTCTGGCTTCTTCTGGGTTTAACCAACAGCAGGAGCTCAGAGGGTGGGAGGAAAGAGATGTCAGGCATGTAGCCTCCCTGCTGGCTGTTGCTTTGCCTGCAGTTGGGTTTCTCTACCATAGATCTAGCGCATGTCCAGTGGCCCTTCCAAGGTTCAACTCTCTCTGGGGTAGGAAAGGGCTTCACCCTTCTTGTGTTTCCCTTAAACCTGCTCACACCCCCACAAACTTTCACCTAACTCTTCCATCAGCCTTTTGAAGGTGCCTCTGTGCCTGCTGGCCCTGGCTGATATCCCACCCACCACGGATAACCCTGCACTCACTCCCAGAATTCCACCACAGCACTGGTCATATTGGTGGTGTTTGCGATGCTATAGTTGGAGAAGCAGCGGTCTGTGTTCCAGGGGTTGTCACATTGTTTCCATGGCAGTGTCTGCAAAGAAGCAGTGGCATAGACAAGCCCTGTTGAGCCCCCAGGGACTGGTAACATTGGGCCTGGTATACCCACCCACCCTTATGATTTTCTGAGTCTCCTCATAGCCATGACCTGAACTCCCCTTCCTGTCTGTATCTTTTCAGTTTGAAAATGAGCTTTCCAAGCCTCACCATAACGTTTCGTATGTCCACCCTGGGGCCACTTCCCAGCTATGCAACTTTGGGCAAGAGACCTCACTCATTCGAGCCTGGGCATGCTGATGTTAGCTGTGAATACTTACAGTGCTCACTCTTTGACAGGCACAGAGCTAAGTAAGCACTTTACATGCATTTACTCCTTATTCCCACAACTCTACGAAGTGGGTTTCCCTTTTACCCTCATTTTATAAATGTGTGCCCTGAGGCTCACAGGGGTTAAGTCTCATTTCCGAAGTTGCACAGCTGGTATATGGGGAGGGGGGAGGGTTGAACCTGGGTCTGTATAAAATGAGCTAACAATGCCCACCTTAGAGGAGTGTCATGAGGATTTGATGTTAGCCCACAAAGTCCCTGGCCCAGTGCCTGGCCCGGAGCAGAGGCTCAGGTCACAGGGCTACAATTGGGAAATAAGGGCTGCTGAAGACCACCCCCAGCCCCCACCGCTGGAGGAATGGCTCTGTCGGCAGGACAGTGGTCTCAATGGATGGAGGTGACACTGGGTCTGGCTCCTTCTCGAGGAGCAGATGGAGGGCCACTCACTGTGGTGAAGGAATTGTACAGGTAGTAGATAGCCCAGGAGATGATGACGATGTAGTAGATGTTTAGCCAGAAGGACAGCACAGCAGCAGCAAGCCCCACACCTGGGAGTGAACACACCATAATGGTATTCATTTAATAACCTTAATGTCCCCAGTGCATGTCATTGTTATCATTTCCCACAATCTCTTGGGCCTTGGAGTGGGGCAGGAACTTGGTTCAAGTCACATGCATCTGGCAAGGGAGCCAGGCCTTTCCCCTGGGACCCCCACACAGGTTGCCTGAAGGTGGGGCTGGGGCAGGGCTTAAGCATGGATCTCCACATACTCGCCTGAGCGTGTCTGCCTGTCAACACTGAGCTAAGAAACTTGCTACAGGCACGTGCCAGGGAAACCCAGGGAAATGTGCTCACAGAACAGGGCAGGTTGATATGTGTGGGGGGCGGGGGGCACCTTCTTCTCCACCAGCATGGTCATCTGTCACCTTACCCCTTGAAATGGCTCCACTCTGCTCAGATGCAGGTGAGCAGCTCCCTTAGTCCAGAGGGGTTGAGCATGTCGAGAAGGCTCTGGCTTCACCACCACCCTGTGGGCAGAATCACCTCCACGACTCACAGCCCCATTCTGCAGACTTACCCTTGAACATGGGGGCCAGCTTCCACACCCCCAGGCCCCCGATGGATGTGTACTGGCCTAGGGAGCATTCCAGGAGGAAGAGTGGGACCCCCGCAAAGATGAGTGTCAAGAAGTAGGGGATCAGGAAGGCCCCTGCAGGGTTGAGAAGAGAGATGTTTGTGGCCCCATAGCCTTGGAGAAACCCCGGTCAGAGAGAACATCACAGCAGGCCATTCTGGGGTCTCTACCATGACTTCCTTACGGTCTGCCCCAAAGCCACACCCACAGCCAAAATGAGGCCCCAGGACATTCTCTGCTCGAAGCACAGGCCCCACACTTGGCAAACGAAGAGGTAAACTTTCTGATATTGACAGAGGACCATGGCCCTTTGGGAATCCTTTAATGAAAGGACAAGAAACAGGAAGTGGAACCTGATACTCCTTTTGGAGCCTTTAAGGGGGATCCATTCCCCTAAGGTGGCCCCGGAAAACATCTAAGAGGGACGCTTTCTGTGGGTTCCAGGCCCAGTTGGAAGGTGGGAGGCCAGCACCTACCACCGCCGTTTTTTCCGCAGAGATAGGGGAATCTCCAGACGTTGCCCAGGCCAATGGCGTAGCCCACGCAGGACATGAGGAAGTCGAAACGCCCCTTCCACGTGTCCCGGTCCGGAAGGTCCGCTGCCTTCTTCTGCACTTTGACCACCAGGGTTTTGGGCTTGTCATTGGCCACAGGGACCTCGCTAACCTCTGTGGAGATCTGCCCATCAGCCACCTTGCTGCCATCAGTCGCCATGTCTCGGAGTTTGGACACAGGGGTCCTGCCCGATGAACGTGCAGTGTCAACCCCAGTCCACGTGGACAGCAGTTTTGCGACTCAAGGTTACCCTAGAACAGAGGTTGGGGTGACAGGAAATGAAGGGAGGCAAGATTATGGAGTTGCCCCAGAACAACAACGAAAAAATAACTTACAAAAAGCTAGGGGCCCAAGAAAGCTCTCCTGTAAGCCCTCGGCCTCCCACAGGCTCTGCTCCCGGAGGAAGGGGTTGCCTTTTATTTCTAAAGACAACACGTGAGGGTGTGGTCTGTTGTCTCCTAGACCAGCTTCAACTCAGGCCATCTGTGTCATGTGCCCTCCATTATGTTATACTCAGAGAAGCCCAAAGTGACCAAACTTCCAGAGATAAAAATTAAGTGCTTCTCATCTTTGTCTTCCTGGATGCAATATTTCATTTCCTGCTGCTGTTAATAGCCATCGCAGGATAAGTGATGGTAGATTTGAACATGGCACTAAACAAGAAGCGGTCCTGGCTGCAGGTGGTGTGTGGAGGTGATAAATGAGCACCAACACTGACCATGAGCAAAGTCCTCTTTACCACTTTCAAGCTGTGTGACTTTGCATAAACTTAACCTCTCTGGGCCAGACTCCCGACCCTTTCCCCATCTTTTCAACTGAGAATGATAATAGTGCATCCTTCATTAGGTTGCTGTTCTTCACTTATTTATTGAGACACACTGTGCCTGGGAAAGAATGAGAACTTAGTGCTGCTCCACCAGCAGTTCCCAAGCCTGGCCGTGCTTCCAAGTCATTTGGGAAGTTCTTTATAAAGACCACATTCCCAGCTCCTAACCAAGCTGTGCCGCATCAGAATGTCTAGGAGATGAGTGCCAAATCTATAGGTCTAACACATTCCCTAAAACAAAATCTTATACTGGGAGCCAGCCCCAGCCCTCAGATGATGAAGGGCCACCGGCTTAGATGATCCGTCTCGCAATCATCCCCAGATGTTCTACCTACTGCACCCTTCTCACCTCTAGTTTTGGGGAAAGTGAGAAGTAGAGACTGGACTTAGTTCAATCCTGGGTTCAAATTTCCAGTCTGCCTTTTACCAGCCAAATGGCCCCAGCCACTACTCCTGATTGCTCTAAGCTCAGTTTCTCCATCTATATAATGGGAGTAATGCTATCTGCCTTGTAGAATTGTGGCAAAAATGAGCTTTCATGGCTTATGAGAGTGCTTTTCAACCTGACTGGTTTGGAAATGGTTGTTATGATTTTGGCTGTTGATGTTACCTGATGATTTCCTGTGGTGCCTCAGCTCCACAGAAGCTTCCTCTGCAACTCCTGGGTCTGAGCCTGCAAAGCGGAAGAAAGGGGGATGGTGAACTGGCAGGCGGCACTGATGGGCAGCCCTGGGAGGAGAGCAGCCAGGGTACAGGAAGCCTTGCCAGCGTCTGTGCTGTGTAAGAGCCCCTTGGAGCCACCCAGCCAGGGTGACCCCAGCGAATCCATGCAGCATGGCTGGTCCATGAGGTCCTAGAAACGTGCAGGGGCAGGGCCCGATGCCTTTGGGACGGCTGTGAGAGTGGGCAGGGGAGAGGGGGGGGGGGGTGCTGTGAGGAAGATGTTCCATAATTTTATCAGAAAGAAAAGATACATCACAGAGGGACTGCAGCTTCTCACTCATTGGCAGCCAATGAGTGCAGCTGGTAATTTTCTACCTTCTCCAGCCAACCTTGCAGTAACGTGACAAACCATGTAAGAACATGGGAGAGAGCCTCTTATTTGGGGAATGAGAAAAGGTTTTAAAACAGTTTATTTAGTATCAGCCTATTGCTACCCCCACTCCCCCAAATCTGTTCATTTAAAAAAGAAAAAAAAAACAAAAACACTAAATGATTTTTTTCTAATTATTTTCCAGCGATTAATGATTAGTTTATAAGTGATTTTTGCTTTTTACAAAAATGTATAAATAAATTTCTACAAAAATTTTAAATTAATAAAACCACAGAGACCAAACTTATGGAACCCTCAGATCAAACAGGCACGTGGGAAGCACTGGGCTGTGCTCTCAGATGTAGATGCCAAAGCAAAGTGTGGCCCCTGCCCCAAATGGCTTCTGCCCCTCAGCTCTGCCCTGCTGGGGGACCCAGGTTTGCTGTGCACCTGCCTCCTGGCCCTTCGCATGCAGTTCCCATTACCAAGCACCATTGTTTCTTCCTACAGTTTACAGATAGCCAGACCACCTTCGGACAGCCCTGCTGCTGGTTCTCAAGGATGACCCACAGGCTTGTCTAGGTCATGGTCTGGGCACGGCCCCATCAGGTCAAGTAGGGCGACGGCCGTGCACACTGTCAGGAATGGCAGGAGGCAGGTGATTCTGTAGTCTACCATATTCTTGGGATATTCAGGGGAGAGACCAGCCTCAGGAAAGTTGGGGACGGGGACTGAAGTGGATACCCTGTGGGGGGTCAGCCATTTACTGTGTAGACAATAATACCCTTAACTGTCCCCATGATCTACCCTTGTGTGCTCTGGCTGCCCAGTTTATTTAAAATGAACCAATCCCTTTAGACCAGGGCTG
This sequence comes from Noctilio leporinus, assembly GCA_004026585.1. Lineage (NCBI taxonomy): Eukaryota > Metazoa > Chordata > Mammalia > Chiroptera > Noctilionidae > Noctilio > Noctilio leporinus. The sequence continues at coordinate 254,711 of PVIW01001003.1, read as the reverse complement.
ATCACCTGACCCTGGCTAGCCAATTCAAAGTTCCTTCTCTGGGAATTTGGCATGGAATGGAGGAAGGAGGCCAGTTTCTCCAGTGACTTGGTACCACTGAGGCAGCCATCTTCCAAACATCTAACAGATGTTTGGAGTTACAGAGTAACAGAGAGACTTGGTCTACTAAAGATGAAAGAAAGTGGAGATCAAAAGATGGAGACTCTTAAAAGGCTTTCTAAAGACTGGCTAAGTTCCTGCTCTGGGAGTTTACAAAGCAATCCACAGTCATAAAACAAATACCCCTTTTTTGCTTACATTGGGCTCAGGAAATTTCTACTACAATCTCGATCTCTGCACATTATCTCTCACCACTTGACCAAGTTCTCAGGAATGCCTGTGGCCTGTGGACAACTTGCTTCTACTCGGGATTTACTCCTTGATTAACATGGAGACTGAAACCAAACTCCAGAATCTACTAGTGTTTTGTTTTGTTTTTTCAACTGGTACTGTGCCCTGGGGCTCAGGATCACCCAACACCACTCAAAGAGAGGGAGAGGGAGTGAGTGTGCACGCAAGCCAGCCAGAGAGAGCTAGATGCAGCTGATTTACTTCCTACGAGCAGGCAAGGCAGCAATACATGTTTAATAGAGTGAAACTTAGTATGTATGCCCTTTGAAGAAACCACTCAACATCAACACAAAGGAAGGTCACAAGGTCAGGGAGAAAAATTCAGTTCACCAGGAAGTTTATGCTGTAGTCTTCTCCATGGGTATATGGAGCCCTTCCTCATGCCAAGCCTGGGGAGATGAGAGTTCTCGGCTGCTCTGAAGAATTCACCACGAGGAAGTCATACATGTGATCTCCAGGATATGGAAAAGTGTATTCAGATTTAGCCAAATGTCTATAAACACCCTATGAAGAGCCACATAAGCATATGTGGAGTTTTCCTTTTATAACATGTACAATATATGAAGATCAAAGACATTAAGCCACAAATTTATGGCTTTATTGGCACTGCTAACTCAGTGCTAATGAGACCTCAGCTTCTCCTAACACTTAGTAATGCTGGGTGAGTTACGTCCCCATTTTCATCCTCACTTGTAAAGTGGGAGGTTAATAACAACTCTTCTCTCCTAGGTTTGTGGTGAGGATGAAATGAAATCATGTATATAAAGCGTGTGAAAGAATGCCTGGCTCAGAGTGAGGGCTTAGGAATCTCCGCCATTATCATCATTGTGATTGTTACTATCTACGTTATGGATTGTGGCTTTTAATCTGGTATTCACAGCTCTCTAGAGGCTATAATAGTGATGATGATGATGATGATGATGATGATAGCAGCTAACATTTACCGAGGGTTCATTATTCAGCATCTTTCAGCATTTTCAAAAGCCGGTTGGAAATCATCCTTTTAGTTGCCAAGGGGAAAACTAGCTAATAAAAATGTCAAGTCTTTTGCTTTGGCTCTTTTCATACCAATTCAAAGCGGTCTGGCCGATCGCTTTGGGCCAGTCAGAAGCTGGGAGGGGAACATTTGCATGTTTGGTTAAAATAATAAAAAGGAATCACTTTGTAATAAACAAAGCCTGGAAGAAAAAGAAAAAAAACCCCAAACATCTAGAAGATGGAAGGTAAAGGATCAAGGGACTCCTATGGGTGAAAAAACCTGGGACCCAGTGCTTACGTAAAGCATTTCCAGAAGCTGCCTCACTCACGCACTCTAGGGGAAGAGCTTCGTGGGAATTTTAATTCCTGACACCAGTGGGTTAACTTGTCACTCCCCTCATGAAAAAGAGCATGCAGAAAGCGCAGGCGTGTGCAAGCTCAAGGCAAAGGAAACGGGCTGTCTTTCCAGAATTAATGACCTCTGAAGCAGAACTAACCTTTACCATTGTTGCCTCCCCTTCCCTGAAACAGGCTCCTGTGCTTTGCCGGGCAGCGGCTGCTCTGTCTGGGAGGATGGCTCCATGAGTCTCCTGCAGTAAGACCCATGTCTCCCTGCTCCTGAGTGCCAGTCCGAGGCCCATCGTTATCTGCTGGCACAGCAGACAGAAGGAATGCCTCTCATAAGCTCATGATGTAGGGCATAGGGCATTTTCCCAAGGCCCTTCCAGTCTTCCAGTTCTTCCTCATCAGATGAACAAGAACATAGTTCCACTGTCCTCCAGGTCCTTCTTATGCCATCACTAACTGAATCCCACCAAAGCAACTTTCAGAAGGGCACTGTTAATGTGAGATCACAAGTGATAAGTCCTTTGTATTCCCTCATCTACTCATTCACTCAACAAGTACTGTGTTTACTGAGCACCTGCTAGGTGCTGGAATAGTGATGGAACAATTGTTTCAAGCATTTTGTATTCTGAACTATATCTGCCCACCAGAATTTGAATCAGTGAAGTAACAAGGTCAGCAGAAAGATTCAATTTTGTAAATACTTATGGAGGGCCCAACATGTACATGGAGCTGAGCCAGACACTCGGGTTGCGAGGATTAGTAAGATAAGGTCCATGACCTTGACTGACAATGTTACAGGCTAGAAGGGAAACTATCTCTGTCTATAGCTAATCATAATTATTAGTACTGCAAGAGTACATGATAAAACACTGTAGGCCTGGAAGGAATGAGTCAATTCAACCAGAGAAGGTATCCCAGGTGAGGGAACATTTGCCCTGGGATTTAAAGGCTGAATAGGTGTTTATCAAACATAAAGAGAGAAGTGCATCCCAAATAGAGGGAAATACATGAACTTCTGTTGCAGTTTGGAAGGTCAATTTGTGAAGAGCCTTGGAGGCCTGATTAAGGAACTTAGGGACCAACTGCAAGAATGGGACAAGAATGATAATGTGATCAAATTAGTATTATAGAAGAAGACTCATTTATGAGGACTATGGGGAAAAGTTACAGAATCAAGGAAAGAGGGTGGTAAAAATATTCCCATGACACCCATCCTTTCTTGATGTGCTATCTGTGACCAAGTCCTAAAGCCATTGATAAAAATAAGCCAAACCGAACAGAAAGAATACTTCTGCTAATCCCTGAGTGAGGAGATGCCTTGTAAGAAAAAGGAAACCTGGAGTTGGACAGTTCTAGATAAGAAGTGGCCATATGGGTCAAAATTGGCCCTTGGACTTATTTGGCCTGAACAACAACAAAATTTTTTTTTCAGTTTCAACTCTCCGGGATACAGCATTTCAAAGAGAGGGAGAGCAAGTGCGAAGCCCCCAAGGCAGGAATAAGCTTTGGCATGTTTGAGAAACAGCGTGGGGTGGCTGCAGGCCAATGCAGCAGGGAGCAGAGCTAGTCAGAGGTGGGCAGGGGCCAGATCACATCAGGTCCCAGAGACTACTGCAAGGGGTTCAGATTTTACTCCAAGATGGAATTGAAGGAACAGGAGGTTTAAGCAGTAGGTAAGATATGACTTTTGCTTGTGAGTCCCACTCTGGCTGCCCAGAAGAGGGGCAAGGGTGAGAGCTGGGAGGCTCATTAAGAGGCTGAGAGTCCAGGTAAGACATGGCTGGCGAGGACCTGAGCGGTGGCAGCTAGGGCAGATGTGGTAAGGAGTTGGCACTGGGGATCTGTTTTGGAGGCGGGGCCTGAAGGCCTCGCTGGTGGATTGGCTGTCAGCGCCCAGCCCTGGGCCAGATGACAGGCTGGGGGAGGGGAACATGTGGCGCCACCAGACAATCTGCCTCTGTTCCATTGCATAAGAAGGACAGGAGACTGCGTGGGATGGGGACTTAGGCAGAGGCCAAAAGGCCAAGGCCAGAGTCTCAGGGCTGCTATTGTCCAAGGCCAGGCCTGGGCCCAGAACCCACTCAGAGCTAGTGAGGTGCCATGCAGAGCTGGGGAGGCAGGAGAGCAGTGGGCCTGGGAGTAGGGCCCCCACTCCCTCCCATGATGCTGTGCACATTCCTGCTTTGTTTTGCTCCTGTTCTGTTCTGTAATTACAGAAATTACAGAGGTTTGCTTCAGACTGCAATTACTCTACTCGCTTTTCTTTCTTTCTGAAACTGCAGTTCGGAAAAAAATTAATATTGGGTTTGGCTTCATTCCAAGAGGAAACATAATGCAGTTTATTCTCCGATTTAGAGAAAAACGCTAGACCCAATCAATTGGAAAAGGCCTTACTGAGCATCTGTTGTGCATCCAGACCCTTGCCAGCTCAAGGGAGAGGAGCCAGCATTTATTGAGCACCTATTGTGTGCCAGGCATTTCACAGGTGCTATAACATCCACTCCTCATTCATCTCTGTAAGCTAAACGCAAATTTACCCATCCAACAAATAAGGATCTGAGGCTTGCCAGCCTGGGGCTATTGTAAAGGAGTCTCAAAGCACTTAGTGATTCAGGGCCTTGCTTGCTACTCAAAGTGTGATTCTCTATGGGGCAGTATTGGCATCACCAAGGAGCCTATTAGAAATACAGAATCTTGGGCCTCCTCCAGACCATGGCAGCAGAATCGGCATTTTAACCAGGTCCCGTGATTCAGGTGCACATGGCAGCTGCAGCAGCTGTGGGGCAGGGATGACCCTGATTATTTCAGAGCTTGATTCAGATATTTAGCTTGCTTGAGTCTCAGTCTCCTCATCTGTAAATGTGACCCCATAATACTTCATAGGATTGTTGTGAAAGTGAAGTGAGATAATGAATGGAAAGAGGCTGGGGAAAGCAAAAGGCCTGGCACACAGGAAGTGTTCAATAAATAGCAGCTTAGAGTGTCATTCAAAAAGATGAATGGCCGTTGAAGTGCTTTGTAATTGAGAAAACTTTGTACAAATCTCAGGACCAATTAATGGCTGGTGATTAGGTGCAGAAGGTTAGAGGGAGGCTGCAACTGTACTGGTGGAGGGCAGGTGCTGTGGGCCACCCTTGTCAGGGAAAGCTCCCTGGAGAAGGTGCTCTAATGGAGAAGGAGCAGCTGAACAGGGTCTCCAAGGCCTCAGGACTTGGGCTTCAGAGGTTTGAGCCCAGTTTGGGGGCAAGGAGTCGATCTTTGCCAGGGTGCAAGTTGCAAGAACACACAGCTGCAGGTCTAGAAGATAAGCTCTCATCCTGGGACCCCCAGTCAGTAGAGCTTGGAGCCAGGAACTATGCAGCCTTCTTCCTGGCCCATACCTCACCAGTACACCTGGTCTACGCTAGCAGTCGACAGCGACAGAGAGGGCTGGTGGCTGGCCCAAAGTTGCACAGTACACAAGTGATATGATCGTTACAGACCTTCACCACCCGATTCTTGGCCCACTGCACACTCTTACTTAAGGGATGAAGGAAAGCAGCTCCACATCCTGGCACAAACCCCTCAGCTGCCTCAAAAGACCTGAGAGCTAATTTGCAGATCCATTTCTCAATAGCATTAATTGAATGCCTACTTTTCACAATATCCTAGTGTAACTTTCAAGTAAGTTACTTCGTTTCTCTAGTGTTTATTTCCTCATCAGGAAATAGGGTCAACAGTAACCACTTCACCCAGTGCAAGAACTAGATTTGAATTTTCTAGCACTGTGCTGAGCTCAGCAAGTATGACATACAGCGAAGCTAAAATGATTAGTCCCATTTTGCAGATGATAGTACTGAGGCTCAGAGAGGTCAAATGAGCTGCCTAAGATCACACAGATTTAACCCAGGCCCTCTGAATCACAGTCCGGTGGTATCTGCACATTAGCCTCTGTGAAATTCTTGGAAGCTTTTAAATGTGGCCTTATGACCTTTCTGGGCCCACCTGCTGGGAGAAATGTGCCGGCAGGGAGCTCAGTTCCCCTGGCCTCACAAGCCATATGACAGTCACGAAAATGGAAGCTCCCACCCTTTCCCTCTGCTTGCAGCCTCCGAGAGCCTGAAAGTCTGGGTTTCTGGGTGCCTCCAAAACCAGAATGTAGGAGAAGGCTAAAGAAGGCTCACTCCAACAACCAGAATGAGAAAAAAATCAGCTTTATAACTGCTGAAAGTGTAATAAAGCCATCCAAAGGGGAAATAAAACTCCAGGAATCATATTTCTTTCTTCTGTGGTTGCAAATAAATAAATAAATAGCCTAAAAATCCCCAACTTTTCATTAGCAAAGAGGTAAATTAAAGGAGAGTTAAGAGTGTAGGAAGTGAGCTGGGCCTTTAAATGTTTTATGTATATTAACTTGCTATTATCACCCACTCCCATTCTACTTAAGGATAAACTGAGGCACAGAAAGGTAAACTAACTTGCCAAAGGTCTTCCAGCTAAGAACTAGGAGGGTTAGAATTGGACCCAGGCAGCTGGGCTCTTGTGCCCACACTCTTAATCACTCTAGTCTGCTGTTTCTAGTGGGGTGCCTGTGGAACCCCCAAGCCCCACCTCTGTTGAGTGTATAAGTGGCACATTTCCAGCAGGCATCTCCCTTCAAGACAAACCCTGACAAAGGTAAGATCTGCTGCTCTTTTTAAGAAGCCCAAGAGAGGCCACTCAAACTAGACCTTCTGAGCCCTGGCTCCAGGAAAGGTGCATGGTTGTATTGGGCAAAACCTGCGCGAATCCCCAGAGGCAATGAGAAGTCACATGAGATCTAGCCTGAGCAGCTCTCGCCAGGCCCCTGGGGCCAGGGCTCTCATTAGCCTCCCAGGAGGCAGCCAGCCCCAAGGGGTGGCAATCCCCTCTGGGAGGCCCCAGCTCTGCTCCAATTGCAAACGTTGCCTGTGCTTGCAGCAACCCAGAGGCTTGGCCTTAGGGCCTGTCTGCAGGGAGAGGGCCTTTCCAGGGACTGATGGGAGAGGAGGATGCAGCTCACTTGAGACTCTGGAGTCCACAGACTAGCTGAGTGATCTGGAGCCAGTCCTTTTCCCTCTCTGTGCCTCAGTTTCCTTCCTTATGCAAGGAGAAGAGTTGGACTCTGACTTCTAGGGCGTCTTCTGACTTCCGTCCTCTTTCTCATCTCATCCTTGCTTGCCTCGCTCACACAATCAGTGGTTTGCAAACATCTGTTCTGGCCCTTCATTGTCTGCTGTGCTTTACTGAGCACCTCACTTTGTCACAGCAATTTTCAATTCAATCCAATCCAACCCATATTGCTGGTGCACCTCCAGGGAGCCAAATCCCATGCTGGGTGCAAGGGGATAAACATACCATCAGAGTCTGAGTTCTGCTGCCATTGAGCTCTCAGGACAGCTGGGAGATGGGCCATGAAACCAACATCCATATGATAAATTCTTCCACAGCCCAGGGAAGGAGAGCTGGCACCCCGCCCGGGAGCCCTAGGTTTAGGCAAATAACTGGGAGAAGACGGCATTTGGGCTGGTGGAAAGGGGAAAGAGGTACAGACATTCTTTTTATAATCACAGCTACTGAAGCCAGGACTGAAATTATTGACTTCTGGTCATTCCAGGCAGAGTGAACAGAACAAAATGCATAACGTATTTGAGACAGTGAGATGCTTGGCTTGGTCGGCTAGAATCTGGGGTGATTTAGACCTTATCCTTGGGGACTTAGGGGGGGTTGTATCCCATAATAGAAAAATGATTATATAGGTTGGTTATTAAGTGCTTATTATGTTTAGCGCACTCATGGATGATCATATCTAACTCACAAAACCCGATTGCACAGATGTGGAAAATGAGGCTCAAGAAGTAAAGCAATTTGCCCAGGGCCCCATGTCCAGGAAGCAGCAGCTGGATTCCAAAGCCCATGCTTCTAACAGCCCTTGTCCACTGTGGGCACTGGGAGAGCAGGGGGCCGCCAGAGCCTTTTACATGGGGAGATTGCATTGGGGAAGGTGATTTGACAAAAGCCTAGCAGCTGTGCAGGCGAGTGGGCGAGGGGTGGGAAGACAGCACCTGGTACCATGGTGGGGGCCATGGGGAAGGCCTGGTGTCTCCACAAAACTTGGCTTTTCTCCTGACGAATAGCTAATTCTTCTGCCCTGTGTACCCACCTACACAGCCAACTCTGTATGAACAGGATCTGGGCCTTAACTGTCTCTGCTTCCCTGCAACAACTTAAACAATGCTAGACACAAATATGCTCTTCTGAGTCTGTAACGGGGCTGCTGTTGTTCTAAGTCCTCAAGAATGTCTGTTGTTGGAGAAGGTGGCACTGGTCTCCAAAGTTGTGCTGTGCTGGCAAGTGTTTAACAAGGAGCTTGGACAAAAGCAAACAACTGATTTCAGTGGTGAGGAAGCTCCCACCAGAGCCTCCTCTGGGTACCACCACGAGATCACAGGATTGTGAAGAGATGTGCACACTCCATGCGTGGGCTCCTGATTGCTTCCTGTAAGGAAAGCTCCAGATACCACCTTCTGGGCTGGCACCAGAGCAGACGCTGCAGCTCCTGTGGGTGTAGCTGGAGGGAGGGATTTGAGCCCCTACACAGATGCTCAGGAGTGGGGATGGATGAGAGTGGGGAAGGTGGGAAGAAGGAAGGAAAAAGGAGAGTGAAGAAAATGGAGAGAGAAGGAGAGCAGACGATAGGAAGAGAGTAGCAGAGTGACAGGGAAAAGGACACAGGAGGAACACAGATACTCTGTAATCTCACTGAATCTTTAGGAGAATCCAAGGAAGGAGGGAGTGTACATTTTAGCAATAAGAACCCTCTGGTTGGAGGAGCCCAAGGCTGAAAGTGGTTGAGGAGCTGGGATTGAAGCCCAGGCTAAAGGGCCTCCCCACCGATTTCCTTCACTTGATTCTAACCGGATTTTAGGTGGATGAGCCCATCCATCTCAGCCTTCCAAGGAGGGCCCTATGCACTAATTAAGAATATACCAAGCCCTGGCTGGTGGCTCAGTGGATTGATGCCAGCCTGTGGACCCAAGTGTCCCTGGTTTGATTCCCAGCCAGGGCACATACCCAGGTTGCGAGCCAGGTCTCTAGCCAGGTTCATAGCTAGAGGCAGGTAAAAGGCAACCATACAATGATGTTTCTCTCCCTCTCTGCCTCTTTCCCTTCACCTCGCTCTAGAAATAATAAATAAAATCTTTCTAAAAACCCCATGAATTTAATTATTAAAAAAATAAGAGAATATGCCCTGAGCCAAAGGGAACCCACAGGTCGATCAGTCAAGGTTTCTGGCCTCCAGACCTTCACATTCCTATTCCAGGTTGCTTCTTTCTTCCCATTTTCCTTGACTAATGTGGGGAATTCTCAAGCATTTCCATTCCAGGGGATGCCTCTGCAAAGGTCCCTGGTTCAGCAGGTCACAGAGGATTTATTCAGATCAGAAAAGAGAAGTGACACAATGACCACCTGGCATTCTCTGACTTCTCTCTCTGCCTTTTAAGATGCACTTGTAAGAGAACCAGGAGGTTAAATAACTGTTTTCTCCTGTACAAGATATAATTGAAAGGCTCTGAAGGACATTAGGATAAAGGCCCTTTAAGATCTCAGATTTGGGAAAAATAAATATAATATTAATACTGCAGGGACTGCCTGAACTAAATGACAACCTGTAATAAATCACACACAGAGACACAGCCCAAGTGGTCAGCTGACTCCATGTCATAGAATGACACTTCAATGACAGTGACCCTGGGCATCTCCACGGTGCCTTACCAAGTGTCCACACCATTTCCTCCTCTTGACAACTCTGAAGGCTTTGTCAGCCCCATTCTTGAGATGAACAGACTAAACCCCCAAAGATGTAATGTCTGGGCCAAGGTTACACCAAGTCACAATAAGAGCTACCAGGGTCTCAAACTAGTAGCCTGAAGGCTAAATGGGTCCCACATATGTATTTGGTTGAGTGGCCTCAGCTTAGAATTTTAAAATTTGAAGTTGCATGTTTTGTGGGTGTTTTCCAATTTACTACAAGTCTTTATCATGACTTTCATCTTGTCCCTGACCACTTTACTCATTTCTTTGACTTGCGTGGCCCTCAAAGAACTCTGAGTTTACAATCCTGATACACATGGTGCAATCTAGTCATTCTAGAGAGCTCTTTCTCTAAGTGGTAGAAGAAGGAATGGGTTAGTATTGCTCCTTCCCTAAGGGATATAGGCCAAAATCTTGGGGAGGGGGGTGATGTTTATAAAAGCCCATTCAGTATTATAATTTTATATTTTGGAAACAACAAACCCTACTGTTATCTTAATATAAGCTCAGTTGGATTCTTAAAATGTTGAGAGAACTGCTTTAGGATAGTTTGCAAGAACGAGGAGGGAGTGTATTTTCAGAGTTGATTAAGGGTCAGATTCCAGGTCTCAAATATTTCCCACCAGAGAAAGCTAATTTTCTTTTTAAAAGGCTTGAATGAATGCTCACTTCAGCCAATGCATCTGATGCGTCTGTTCTTCGTTCATTCACTTTGCTTTCCAAAAGAATCTTCACCGTATGAATCCTCCTTTCTTTGTAAAGTGAAACCTCCCATGTAGCAAGAATAACCTGCCCATTTGGGACAATGGGATTTTTACTGAGCAACTTTTCCTAAGTTCCATGCACAATAAACAAAGTCAAGGTATATTTAGAGATTTATTTGTCATGAGTCATGATAGGGGCAGGCAGAACAAGGCAGTGGTTAAAGGCACTGGCCTAAAGAAAATAAAACCTGTTTTTATGTTTGTTTGTCTTTTTGTTTTTAATTGGTTGAGAGAGAGGGCGGAGGGAGAGACATCAACTTGTTGTTACACTTATTTATGCATTCATTGGTTGCTTCTTGTATGCACCCTGAGTGGAGATTAAACCCAAAACCTTGGTGCATGAACAGGACACCAACTGAGTCACCCAGCCAGGGCCGGTAAATCTGATTTTGAGTCTCAGTTTAGGTATTGTGTGACTGAAGGCTAGTCACAAACCTCTCTAAGACAAAAGTCATAATATCTACTCTTAGAGCTGCTGGGAGGATTAAATGGGGGAATATGTAAGATGTCTATAATGTACAGCACCTGGTACATAGTAAATGCTTGATACCTGGCAGATATTATAGTGTCACCTGATTAGGTATTATTTGTTTTTGGTTTGGGTTTTTTTTTTAAGCTGTGGGGAAAAGTTCGGGTTAGAATGTTAAAACTATCTTAACCTATTGGCAATCAATGTAAGGGAATGATGGGAGCTCATGGGAGATCCTGACCAAATCAAATTCTCAGAGCAAGTTGTTTATTAAACTTGATTTCATAAGTGGACATGTGTGCCTATCCTGTAACTGGCACATTCATGCAAATTCTGGTTAAATGTCAACTGCCTTCATTTGTTCCTGGTGACTCTGCTGCCTGCACAAGATGGAGATTCCAGGATCTGAGGTCTCAGGCTTGTTGCTTCCCACCCTGTCATCCAGCCCCAGGATGGGCAGTGGACAAATGGCCATCCCTCGCCTGGAATCCAGAAACAGGTTGCTGTCTCTGGAGGTGGATTGGCTCAGACAGGTTTGTGGGAACCAACAAAATGGCTCCTTGCCTCCAGGCAGTCAGGACCCCAGCTCTCATCATTGCTGCTCAAACAGCCAAATGCCTGAGTCCAGCACCCTCTTCCTGCTTCCAGAATGGAATGGGGTTGTCTGCCAGCTCTCATCACATCTCTGCCAGCATGCAAATGATGAATTCAGGGGTTTCTCAGGGTGTTAACCCCATGCTCTCCAATCTCCAATTAGGGAAGTAAACATACTGTGCCAGCTGTGCAGGAGAGAGAAATGAAGAGTGTGTGTGGGTGAGAGTATTTATTTTCCAAAAGTGTTTGCTGCATGGAGTCATTTAGATAACCACAGAGAGAAAACACAATTTCCCCTGGTGTGGTTTACGCATAGACTTTTTAGGGACAGTACATTTGCAGGGAGGTGCATCAATCACGTTTTCCAAATGTAAAACTATTTATGCATATTTTTGGTGATGAGGGATGTTCATCCTGGTATTCACCAGCCTGGAATAAAGAGCCTGTTATTTGCCATTCTTTTTCTAGCCTTCACCCAAGTATATGTTTATTGATTTTAAAGAGAGAGGAAGAGGAAGGGGGAGAGAAGGGGAAAGAGAGAGAGACACTGATGTAAGAGAGAAACATGGATTGGTTGCCTCCTGTACACATTCCAACAGGGGATTGAACCTGTAACCTAGGTATGTGCCCAGACCAGGAATCAAATCCACAAACTTTTGGTGTACAGAACAATGCTCCAGTCAACTAAGCCACCCAGCCAGGGCATATTTATACTTGTTTTCAGCCATTCCACTCTCCTAACTCCACAAATTAGAAGCAATAAGTGATTGCAAGTGATGGACCTTTCTCCTACCTCTCCTCTCTGGTTAATAATTATAGCGATTTGTGGGGGAGTGGTGGGTGGGGAAGAGGACAGAGGGGAGCAAAAAGGGGATGGATGTAATGCAACAACAATAAAATTAAATTTAAAAATTAATAATAATTATATCGACTGTTGATTGAGCCATGTCCAACTGGGGCTTGATGCTCTACCTACCTTATCTCACAATAATTCTGGAAGGTAGTCTGTTATAATCTCCATTTTGCAGATAAAGACGCTGAGGCTTAAGAGAGGTGAAGTGACTTGCCCACAGTCACACAGCTAGAAAGTGGGAGGAAGGGCTTTGACTCAGGCACCAAAGTTGAGGTTTGGAGCTACCTTGCTATACTGTTTCCCCAGTCCTCTTCTGCTGGAATTGTCCCTCCTAACCCATCAGATCTCCATGAGCACTTTCCTTAACAGCCTTTACACAGGTCTGGGTGCTCTGACTGCTGGGCTCAGAGCTGGCTCCCTTCTAGATCCTTATGCCTCCAACTGCCCTTCCCCTCACAGTGACTTTTTCCAATCTTCCCCACCACCCCCAGCCCTCAGCAGTGGTTTGGGGTTTATATCCCACTTCACCTCTGGCCTGCTTGTGTGACCTGGGATAAGAGTCATTTACCTCTCTTCACCTCACTTTGTGCCTCCATGAAGAAGGAAATGTGGTTATCCCTTTCTGTCAAGGTCATAGGAAGGATGAAACTAGACAAAGCACCTTTCCTCATACCTGCTCCCAGTCCCACCATCCCAGAGCATCCTTTATGGGAAAGCTCAAACCCTAGACACAGTCCCCTCCACGCTCTCACTTGCTCCAGCAGCTTCTGAATCAGCATTCAACACACATCACTCTGCCTTGTACAACGCCATTATCTCCCGAGGACACAGGCTCCGTTGCCATGGCAACCAGAGTCCTTCCACCAACTCTATTTAATAATTTCTCAACAGTGGAGCTGGGCTGGCTTGGGGCAGGGGGAAGACCACTGGGTTAGGAGTTAGAAGCTCTAGGTCACAGTACCTGTGGGCCTAGGACTTCTCTCCAGGCCTTGGTTTACCCATCTGTAATGCAGAGGTGTCCGAAATGGGTGGGTTTTGTGGCTTTCTCTGGCCTAGAAAAACCTGAGAAATAACCTTTGAGGTCCAGGAAGGGGGAAGTAGGGGACACAGAGCTACTGAAGAGGGGCTGAGGTTTGAGTGACATTTCAAGTCCACAAGAAGAAACAGGAGGCTGTCTTTGGTGACTGTGTTCTCTCCTGTTGACTTGCCTGAAAAATGTCACTTTTCAGACATGAATGTAATCTCTGTGACCCACCATGTTCAGGGCTGGGGTTGGTTAGGAGACAAAGATTTTCTTGCACCCATCAGAGAGCCCTCACTCTGCTTGCTGTGCAGGCAGATGTGCAAACTGAGGCTCAGAAAGGGCAAAGGGGTTGTCCATGGCTACTTGGCAAGTAGAAAATCCAGCCATCCAGAAAGGCTGAGTTGGTGGTGCCTAGAGAAGAGAGCGAGTCCCCTACTCTGTCCCTCTGCCCCACTCAGTCCACAGTTGATCTTGCTCCAGTTCCCACCTGTGTGGCCTCTGGCTCTCACTTAAGGAGTCACATAATCAAAAGCAAGAGGTAAGTACCTACTATGTGTCCTCCACTACACTGGTGATCCAGAAGACACAGCATAAATTTCCTGCTTTTGGGAAATTTATGCCTTTAACTATGGGCAGCTCTTCAAAGCAGAAACAGTACCATTTGCCTCCATGATCCACAGAAGGGCCTTGCACACAGTAGGTGCTCAAAGTTTTATTTGGTGCAATTGTTTGTCCATATCTGCTTCTGAAGGTAACTAGTCTAGATCCCCCTGGAGTAGTCACTGGTCTCTCCAGCTCCAAGGAGCTGCTGCAGACTCAGTGCTAGATACAAGACTGGTGTGAACAAGGCTCTGTGACTCTTGTCTGGCTCCAAGGGCAGGGGTGGTTTTGCTTTGGCCCAGGACGATGGCACTGCTTATAGGCACAGCCATTGTGGCTCAGTGGCACTATTTAACTCCTCTGGGGTTGGCATTCTCATTTAATACCCGTGGCATAATTAACAGTGCCACATCTGCTCTGTCATTAGTGGCATTCACTGCCATTTGAGAAAGAGCTCTTAACTTCCCAGTCATTAGTCTCAGGAGGCTATTATGGGGGAATTGGAGAAGGAAGTGGGGCATGCAACCTCCCTTCTCCCTGCCTGCATGCTGGGAACAGCTGATCATCCTGTCCAGTCCAAATCCCTTGGCTTTATGGATTGAGAATGCCAAGCCCAGAGAAGGGAAGGACCCTGTCCTCTGGTCCCTAGCAGGCTCAGGTCATCAGATTGGAGGCTGCTCTCCTATTTCATTCTTGGGTCTGCAAGCCCAGGCCTTGGGGCCCTGCAGAGCCAGATCTGAGTCCCAGCTCTACCACATGCCAGGGGTGACCTTGGACACCCACACAAGCTCAGTGGGCTTCAGTTTCCTCATTGAGGATCCTGGGATCCTGCTTGTCAAGTGCTCCACTCAGTGCCTGGCTCAGAGCTCAAAACTGGGGCTTGTACATATCTGATTATTTGGGGTCACCATGCTGAACAAACCTGTTAAACATGTACATGTAATACATGTATGCATTTAAATTCCATCTTTACAGAATCCTCTTCAGTAAGACTTCTTCCCCATCCCCAAGCCCATCTCCATTTTTCAATCAAAGGTGAGTTCTTGACCTCAAGCTCTGGAAATATCTGATATGGGAGCAAAGGGGTTCAGGCAGCAGTGAGGCTGGATTGCAGGATGGAGTACAGACAGAGCAGGGGGAGCCAGTTGTTCAGTCTGCCTGGTAATCCAGAGCTAGCACCCTTGGCCTCAGGGTGGTCTTCCTGCCAAGGGGAGCAGTAGCACCCATCCCCTAGCATGGTTCTCACCAGCCTCAGGCAGCCCAAGCCTGGTGCCCAGGAGGCTCTTCATATTTAGTGATCGAGGCCAGGCTGATCACACAGACAGGGGACACATCAAACCCTCAGGTATCCTTGCCCCGCCAGCACCCCAGAAGTAAGTTCCTAAAACTTGTGGTATTTTAGTCTTCAGCATGGACAGCAGTTCAAGGGCAGGGGAAAGGGAAGTCATTGCAGGTGAGGGGTTTGTATTCAACATCCCCTCCCTTTCCTCTCTCTTGTCTGGGCATGGCTCAGCACCCCACAACCCACTCTACCAGGGGGTCCCCAATGTTCTGAGGCTCATGCCTGAACACTTCCCCATACCATCCTGATTATCAAGGCCCTTAGGTCCTTCTAGACAATTTTTCGGGGTCCCTGGTGTTCATTTTCACCCAAATCCATCTAGATAAGCATGCTTATAAGCATACATGTGTGTCTAAGAGAATCATCCCTTCCTTTCTTCCCACATCTCACCACCACAGCCAAATGAGCGCACTTCAGACCCCAAATTCGGGGTGTAACCAAAGACATGTTAGTCTCCAGCCAGGGCTCAGGTAAGATGCCATGGTTCTTTTCTCCTAAACCTCAAGGCTGTGCTTCCCCACACTGTCCTGCAAACACCATCCCTGTGCACTCTGTGCTCTGCCGTCTACAGATCCGGGCTTGTTCCGGCACCTTCTCAAGGGGCTGCCTAGTGAACCTGGATCTGTGATTGGTAAAGGTGATTCCCTCCAGCTGGGAAACCGGAGGTCAGGATGTTCAGGGCTCCCTCAGCTTCAGTTTCTCCATCCAAAAGATGAGGATAATGGTGATAACATATTTCACTTGGAGCTCCCAGGGCTATTGCATGCTTCAATTGAGAAAGCAATTAATGAAATTCTACATAAATGCTAAGTATGCATGTACTCACGTGTGTGCAGAGGCCTTTTATTTGAGTCAAGGTCATTCTGACTTGAGCTTTATGACAAAATTAGCTTTAAAAAATGTCTATTTTTTTTTAGAGAAGATTCTACTCCAGGATATCAAGGACCGTATTTTCTTCCCCTGGAATTCTTCATATAGGATCAAACGAAAGAAGAGCTGCGAGTATTTCTTTCTTTCTTTTTCTTTTTTTGCAAACTGTAAAGTACTGTCCTGATGTCCAGGAATATTGTTATAAGCACTAAGTTCCAGCAAACAGCAATACTGATACCAAATGTCATTGCTTACTTCCTCGTGGCTGCTGCCCTCTCCCCGTACAGAACCTCCTTACCAAACAATAAGGCCATGAAAGCAACCTGCTGTCAGTGTCTTTCAGGGCATCTTTGACCTTGAATGTCCCTCTGGCCAGGGCTCAGTTATCTCGAGCTGGCATGTGACACTGATCTTGCAGACACTATGCAGCTGACAGGTGGGCAGAGCTGCAGGTCACTGTCCGAGTCAGCATCCTCCAACCTGACCAGTGTGCCAGGATCCCATCCTGCCCAAGAAGCTGGAGGCCCCTTTGCCAAGAGTCAAGCCCAAGAGGGCCCATAAACCCCTAATGTGGCCTGTTCCCCCTAGCGGCACACCCCCTGCTTTCAGAGCACCATAGCCAATTGCTTTGCAAGACCTGGCCTCCTTGTAATTTCCAATTTGTGAGAAATGTAAAAATAGAAGGCCTTTCGCTGCAGGCAGCTTGCATCAAATCGGATGCCACTTTCTTGTCATGTCAGATCACGATAAACGAAGCTGATGGCTTTGTCGGCCACTTTCAATGGCTTCCAGAGCAGCGAAAGGGTGATGACAAATTGAGTGACCCCTAAGAATGAAGGAAAGATGGCTGGGTGCACAACATCAACACCAGTTCTAAATGAATTTAAAGTCTAGGTCACAAATATGTTGTAATAGGCCGGGTGCCCAAGTGTGAATTACAGTTCTGCAATGTAGCGGCTGAGGGACATTGGGCACAAATTCATCTCTTGGGCCTCGGCTTCCTCAGTTATGAAACAGTGGCTGTCATGTTATTGGCCTCCCAGAGCTGTGGAAAAGCTTCAATGACAGAAATGGAATGGAGAAGTGCTTTCTAACTGTGCAGCTCCTTTAGCAGGGAGTCATGGTCCTTGCTAAGTGACAACATCAGGGGCTTTTCTGTTGTGGTCCAGCTGGGGGCTCCGGGGCCATTTAGAAGCACAGCAATCCTGCAGCAAGCACCCTAACCGCTCTCCTTGTCTGTTTCTTCATCCATACAGGGGCAATTCTGCTACACACCTCACAGGGTTTTGTGAAAATTAAATGCAATAATATAAGTAAAACACACACCACATTCCCTGGCAGATCATCAACTTGCACTAACTGTTCATTATTATTGTTATTGATATTATCATTGAAAAAATATTGAATGGGCTTCTTTTTTTTTTTCTGCTTATGACTGAATCCAAGCCTGCACTGCAATATCACAGCTTGTGTTCACACCTACGGTCTATGCCAGGCAACCCTTATCTCCACTGTTAGCTGGCTTCCCACTTACTCCCTCATCCCCTTCCCCTGGCTCCTGAGAGGGCTTCAGGTGAGCTCCCACAGAACATGCTGGAAGTTTTCCAACAGAACAGGTTGGAAGTTCACAAAGCTCACTGAAGCACATTTCCTGGAAAGCCCTTGTTTGGAGTCCACATCTGGCCTCCTACCCTTTTCCCCTCTCTAGTACCACTTTCTTTCCCTCCACCTCCCAGTGACCTTCAGAGAGTGGGGGAAAGGTGACTAAAATGACTGCTGACGCAGGGCCCATTTGAGGAGCGAGAGCTGAGAAGTGCCACAGGGCAGCAAATGTCTGAGAGGGGACCCTGATGCTCTTCACAATTGGAGTCACTTCAAGGTTGTTTTCATCGTGCCAAGGGCTGTGCTCTGTCCACCATTCTCTGGACGCAGAGAAGCTGGGGTGACTGCATGACTGAATTGAAGGGGCAGCTCTGACTTGGGCAAAGACAGGACGAAGCTGGGTACACCTCAGGCCAGGTGACAGGGACAGGTTTGGGTGTACCCCCTGCTCCCAAGGACAAAGGAGATGCATTTTGGGATGTAAGGGGCTGGACACAGCAGGCAAGCCTGAATAGGTAGGGGTTGAGACTCAGCTGGTGAGGCATACAAAAGGAAGAGGGGGGAAAGATGTGTCCAAATTCCAAATGGTTTGGGACACTTCTATCTCACTGATAGGATGAGTCTTTATGTGTTAGCGAGAAGCTGTTTGGCTTTGATGCTTTATTTAACATTGCTCTTAGCCCATGCCAGCAAGGAAGAAAAGCAGCCTGATGGCAGACCTAAGGGTCCTCACTGTCAATCACCAAATCTGGACCATCACCCCACCACATCACTTTATGGAGGTGGAAACCTAGGCCTAGAGACTTAGCAGTGGGGCAAGTGTTGGCTGGAAAATTAGAAGAGCAGGGGTCAAATCCCTGCCCTACCTCCTTCTAGCTGTGTGACTTTGGGCAAGTCACTTCCTCTCTCTGAACTTCAGTTTCCTCACTTCTGTAACGGAGGATTAGAACTATACCTACTACACAAGATTATTGGAAGAATTATAAATTGGAAGCTTTCAGTACTCCATTTCTTCCTTCCAGTGGGGATGAGAAACCCAAGGTCACCTGGCCAGAAAATGGCAGCGCCCCAGCTTAAGTCTAACCTGTCCATGGTTCATTCCTGGTTGTGCTCTCAGACGGCTCAACGACACTGGTATATATTTAGATAGGTCCACCTTGCATCCACGCTGGCTTTATTCTAAAATCCTTACTGCCAGCTATGTGCCAAGCCATGCGTAAACAAATTCATAGCCCTGAAGCTCCTGGTTGCCAGGCATGTGAAATCTGGGGTCCAACAGCTGTGGTGCTTTCAGCTTTGATGAACTTGGTTTTTCTTTTGTCATTACCCTCTGAGTTGCCTACACCCTGGCCTCTAGAAGCCCCTCCCAGCCTCATCTCAAGTTCCTGGGGGACTTACTTCTCACCAAGCTTCCAGGCTGGGCATAGAGAGTCACACACATTAGGAAAGATGGTTCCCGCTTTCTTTCCCAGGTGGCTGCCTCTCTCCTGTGTGGTTCTTAGGGATCACCCCACTCTCTAGATGCTTGACAGAAAAGCCAGGCTGTGTGTCCCATTGAACTCACTGTTTGTCCTTCAAGGACTGGCCACTGAGCCAGTGTTTTGCTGGAGAGAGAGTGCTTTCTTTGTTCGCCGCCTGCCTCACAATTTATATCTGAGGCTCAGGGGAGGCTCAGCCATTTTGCCCTGGTTGCTCTGGGAAAACGTCCCTCCCACTCCTTGCTCCAAAGAGAGAGACAGAGGGTGCGAGAAGCCTGTAGTCCCACTGACCGCCTTTGTTCCTCAATTTGGGAGTTGGGGTAGCCTTTTCAGGCTCCATTACGAATACATTTTCCCCAAAGTTCCCAAAGCGAGAAGCTAGGCAATGCCTAGCACCCAACAACGGCTCTCTCACCAAGCACCCACCTTGCGTGTCAGAAAAATGAAGATCGGTTCTAAAGTCCACTTGCATAGCCTGATAGTTTCTGATTTTGGGGGTGTCACCAAAGCTCAGGAGCCATTTTATTCAGCACCCCCTCCCCCAGCCAGTTCTTGGTGGGGATGAGGCTGAGCTTCCAGAGAGAAGGCAAAGCGACAGCCTCCTATTAGAGGTGTTATCATTTGGCTTTTTAAAATCCAATTTTCTCCTTAGGGTTCACGTCTGTTTTGGGAGGATACTAGCTCAGAGCCTCAGTTGGGGATGGGGGGCTGCAAGGTCTGAGTTTCTTATCTGAAGACCAAGCCAAGCTAGACCTGGACATCTGTGGGTGCCACCGTTGGGGAAATGGGGTACATGGAGACCTGATGGTCTTTGCCTCAGGGTAGCCAGGCAGACAGAGTCACCATCTCCAGGGGGTAAATGCCAGAATACAAGACAAGGTGAGAGCGGCAACGTGGTGGCTCAGGGACAGTCCTTATAACCTCCAGTGGAGCCCCCTCACCCCACGTTCCTGGGGAAAGGACGGGGAAGAGCTGTGTGCACTCAGCCCAAGCCGTGGTATGCTTCTGAGCTAACATTTTTTGAGAGCTGGAGCTGCCGGGGGATAGGAGGGAGGTGTCCCATCCCCAAGTCGTTGGTCTCCTTAGTCCTTGAAGAATAAATGACGGGAAGGCTCTATCTCTACGCAGCGGACTCAGACAGAAAAGTGACGCACGGTGCCCCCAACATTCACTCCTGGGTCCCCCACTATCCCCTGGGGAATGGACGCGACGCTTCGACGGCTCCAGCAGAGTCCAGCACCACCCCGGGGGTCCAAGAGGCCCTGTGACGAGGAAAGGGCTTGCGATTCTGTGACTCGCCCCCGAGCGGCCCGCTCTCCGCGCCTCCCGGGGGAACGGCCAGGAGGAGCATCGACGGGCCGAGCGGCGCTCGCTCCTTCCTGGGCCCCAGGCGCCGCAAGGTGTGGGGGCTGGAATCTCTCTGGGTGTCCGCCCCCCACCCAACCAGGCCCACCGCGGCGGCCGGGGCGCCTGGCCGTCCAGCCCCGACTGTCCCGGGCTCTGCGCCCCGCGCCCCGACGCCGTCCGTCCGCTCCTACCTGCGGCCCCGGCTGCTGCCCGCGGCGGGCGCTGCGCGGGCAGCTCGGGCGCTCGGGTGGGCTCCGGGCGCGGGGCGGCTCTCGGCAAGGTCGGCGCTGCGCTTCCGGCTTCTTAGTTCCTCGGCTCCGCGCTGCTCGCCCGCACCCTAGCCGCTGGCTCGGTCTTTCGAGGGCGGGCGGGCGGGCGGAGGGACGCGGGGAAGGGGGACGCGGAGCGCGGGACAGGGGGGCGTGGCCGCCGCGCGGGAGCCCGCCCACCGGGGAGGGGCCTGTCCGCGCCCGCGCCCCGCCGGGGCCCCCTCCCCTCCGCCCCGCGGCGGCCACGCTCGCAGCTCCGAGCTCGCGGGGTCTGCGCCGGCGGCCTTGGCCCTTTTCCTCACCCCATCCCCCTCCTTTTCTTCCCATTCTTCCCTCTTGCTCCCATTTCCCCCTTCCATTGTCCCCCGCAACATCTCCCCTGCTTCTCCCTCCTTTCTCCTTCTCTTCGCTCCTTTCCCCACTCCCTCTCCCAACCCCTCTCTTCTGTCTGGCCGACTGTGCTCCCGTCCTCCTCTCGCTTTCCTTCTCCAGTCCGTTGCCCTCGTCCCTACCTTGGCTTTGGGGCCCTCAGACCGTCTTGGTCTCTGTCACTCAGTCCCTTTCAATATGGATTTCTCTCTCGATTTTCCTTCCACGTTGCAGGGCTGCTTCGGTTTCTTTTTCTCTGTCCTTCATCTCTGTAGGTTACAGGGTCCTCGGTGTGGGGTGGGTTTCTGCCCCCCCTTCTCCCCTTCCCCAGCAACCTCCTCTGTCTTTTACAAGCTTCTGGACTGGACCTAACAGCTTCTTGGGACCAGGCTGAGTGTGTGCATGTGGCCAGGAGGGGTGGGTTGGAAAGGACTCCTTGGCTGCTGCCAGAAGTTGGTCATGGAGACACAAGTGGCTATGTGTGTTGTGGTTGGACAGGTGGGTAAACGGATGATGGAAAAGGGAAACACAGACTGGGGAAAACACCCAGGGATGACGGCAGAACCCAGAGACACCCTCTTCTTTCTAGTTCTTAAGGTTTGACAATTGTCCCAAAGAATCCTTTCTCCCAACCAATCCCAGTGTAGCGTCTGAGGTCGCCCTCCTTTCCCCTCAATACATACTGCCTGACCACATCTTCCTTTCACAAATGCTCCTGGGAATGGGGCCATGACTGCTTTACCCCTGTATTCCTCAAGGACTCCCATAAAAGAGTTCCTTTCTCCAGCCTGGTCCTACCCTTTATCTCCTCTTTCTTTCCCCAAGGCTGGCATTTGCTGATTGACTTCCCATGCCCCCACCTTACTCCACACTCTGAATGTCCATCCTGAGGTCCCGCAACACACAGTGCTCCCCGGGGTCACCCAGTCTTCTCTTGTCTTTCCCCACACTCTCAGCCACAACATGGGATCTTTATATCTTTCTTGACTTATTCATTCCTACCCCTTCACTGTTCTCCAGGTCCTTGTGACCTCCACCAGTACTTCACATGAATATTTATCAAGCTCCTTCTGTTTGCCAGGCACTGTCCTAGGCTCTGGAGACACAGCCAGCAATGGGCAAGACAGAAAAGCCACAGACCTCAAGGTGGTCCTGGATCAGCATGAGAGGCAGGCTTTTATCAAGTAACCTGGCATGAACCATTTGTGGTTCAAAGGATGAATAGCAGCCATCTAAATGGAGATGTGGGGGCACAGCTTTGAGCAAGGATACGATGTTAGCAAAGATGGAAGCTAGTTTTTGCTTGCTTAATATTCATTTCAACTTCTTTAAGGGATAGCACCTCAATTTTAATTTGGGGAACTTCCCCTCTTTCACTCATATTCATGTGGCTGGGTGGGGTTCCCTCCTTCCAGAGGTGGACACATGACCCAGAGCACATTACCATAACTCTGATGAGGGAAGTGTGTGACATACACTGGGTCAATGACAACTCTCCCTG
Source organism: Noctilio leporinus (assembly GCA_004026585.1). Lineage (NCBI taxonomy): Eukaryota > Metazoa > Chordata > Mammalia > Chiroptera > Noctilionidae > Noctilio > Noctilio leporinus. Next base: position 232,101 of record PVIW01001003.1, on the reverse strand, counting down.
GGACTTTTGCTAAAATTATTGTCAAAAAGAAGCTTGATCTCTGCTGTGGTTTCTAAGCCTGGAGCTGTCAGCAGCCGTCTTTGTCATATCTTAAGCAAATCCCATATGAGAATGAAGCCAACATAAAAGAAGGAAGAACTGAGAGATGGAGAGTAGACTAAGGCCTGATGAATATTGTTTGAGTTCCTGGATTCAGTCATCCCTGAAGGCAGTTTAGTTATTTAAATTTCACTAAGTTTCTTTTTGTCACTTATGCAAGTCTGATTTCATTTTATGATGCTTACAACCAAAATAGTCTTGATGAATCCAGTACTGGGTTAAGATATATGAAGCATTACTTATATAAAGGAGTAAAAATAACCATTTCTATTTTCTTTCCTTTCTTCAGGTGTCCTGAATACCCTCACACAAAATTTGTCTCTTTTTTTTTTTTCTGTATTCCTAATCAGAAGTTAATTTCCATTTATTTTCATTGCTGTAAATGTATTTTGCCTGCATATAAAAGCAAATTTTGGCTGCCAGGTCAATTTCATAGGATGACTGCCTGATGCTGGAATTATCTCTTCAACATTCTCTGCTCCCTGCCCATCTCCCCACACCCCCATGACTGTCCCACATCAGCATCTCTAGTGACAGGGACCTCATTATTCTACCAGGCAAATAGCCTCAAACAACAAACTCATACTGAGTTCTAAGAATTGCAGTGGAGCTTTAGATAAGGGACACTACTATATTATGAAGTTGAGGTGGCTGCATGCAGAGCCTCCATGTCCTTCCCAAAAGCCCAGGCTAAATAAAGTCTGTCAGAGAACTCACATGCATTCACTCCCCATGGGTTAGAGTGATGGGTTCTGTGAAGTGAGGCTCCCAAAATGTGATCTGGCAACCGCTGGTGGTAGCTGGGATAATTTTTAGTTTAGTAGAATAACTTGGCATGCAAAAGCTCTTTCATACTCACCTGCCTGTAACATCCTTGTGATTTCTGCTCATGAGCAAGTCTTAGGTTAGTACTAATTTGCCTTCAATACCTCTTAAGAGCACTTATTAATCCCATTTTAACTAAGGGAGATGAACCTTAGGATGCCAGCCTTCGTAAACAATAATATCTAGTCAGAATTGAAAGCATCGCTCAATTGTCCTTGTGTTTATTTTAATGGAGACCTATTTCTGGCAAGTAATACTGATTTTCTGGTTATAGCATGATGTATAGTTTCCTTTTGAGATACATGTATTTAATCTAAAAAAATGAAAATATTTAAGTAAATAAAAATAGACACAGTACACAGATTTTTGCAAAACTCCTTTGGCTGATTTGCAAATGTCTGAAGTTTGAGTAGCCTAGTTTAGAGAAGCATTTCACCCGTGTGAAATGCTTCACTCAGCAAGTGTTATTGAGCACCTCTGAGCTTGAGGCACGGGGAAATTTAGACAAAGAGATAACACAATTGATAGGAGATTTTATTAGAGACAGCAGGGCCTGGGCATGGAAGGCTTAACCTCCATGTTAAAGAATTAGATTTGACTTTGGGGGGCTGGAGAATCATTGATTGTGCTGGAGCAGAAGAGTGGAGAGTAAGGGTTAAGAAAGCTGAGACTGGCCAGGTATGCAAGGTGGATTGGAGGGGAGAAATTTGGAAGTCAGGAGAGTGGCAGGGGCTGTTGTATTGTAGGTGTGAAGTGAGAAGTCTGACACCAAGCAGAGTTTCTAGCGCACAGTAGGCATTCAGTAAATGATTGAACAATTATTGTTAATATAATTGTTAATAGTCCTCTCCCTTAATTGACCTGGGTAATTCACTGAGTCATAGACTTACAGGGTGTCAGACTGGAAATGGCCCCCAGATATTATTACCTAAGTAATATCTAAGATAAAGTCCTTTTATTTCAGAAATGGGTAAACTGAGGCCCAGAAACAGACAATGACTTGCCTGAGGGCATCTAGCTATCTGGTGACAGAGCCAGGAAGATGATGTCTACTAACTACATTTTGGAGCACTTGCTGTGTGCTAATCGTTGACACATGGGAAAACAGAGGCCTAGAGGGTTGCTGCCCCAAAGTCACACAGTAAGAGAGAAGCAGAGCTGGCGTCCAACTCAGGCCCAGCCACCTCCAAAGCCAGTGACCCTGAGACTTGCCTGCCACCCCAGACAGCCTCCCATCAGGCCACAGGTGGCGCTGTATGATCAGGATATCAAGATGTGTCACTGACCCTCTCCTGTGACCTCAGGCAAGTCCCTTCCTCTCAGAGCCACGGGTTTCTCTGTGTAAATTAAAGAGATTGCACCTCCCAGCTGCCATTCCAAGTCACCAGGCTGCTGGGTGAGGGCTCAGGGGAGGCGAAACCTCCTGCATCTGCTCCCCACCCCCTTGCCCAGGCCTCTTCCCTGTACCCCTGTCAGCTGCTTGGAGCATTCGTATTCTCCATGGATAACAGAATGCCAGCTTCCAGCTTCCAGCTTCCCCCAAATTATAGTAAGACTGAGAAGCCTCCTTTCCACCTAAGAAAACATCTCCTGTGGGGAAACAGGGCTTCATGTTTGTTTGCAGAAGGGAGATTATTATTTTAACCACATTTCCTTCATGCCAGAAATTTCCCCATTAGCAAAAGCACTGCTGCATTAATGTTTGTGACCACTTGAAAAACCACAATAAACCTTGCGGGAGATAATAGGGAATAAGATCACTTTGTTATCTTATCCAAGTCATGCTGGGGCAGTCCCTGGCAGTGCCCTCATTGCTGAATGTTCAAATATTTGTGTGTGTCATACTATGCTGGGTTCAATACTTTATCACTTCGTCTGACTGCTGCTTCCAAAGAAGCAGCCTTCCAAAAGATGGGCAGGGAGCAGTTGTGGAGAATTAGTTTGTTCCTGAGTAGCTAGCCCAATAAACATTTCTTCACACCATGAAGACTTGCGGGTAATGTGCTGGTTTTGGAACTAGACAGACCTTGAAGAAGTGACCTCACCCTCCTTGGCCTCAGTTTTCCTCATCTATAAAATGAGAATAATAATAGCACCTACCTGCCAAGGTTGCCAGACAAAGTCAGATTATACTCTGGCGCGTTGTAAATGCTCAATGTACTGTTATTATTCTGCTGTCTTTCCCAAGGAACTGCTCTACCCTCTCTCCTCAGTTGATAAGATTCTAATTGAGAGTTCAGGGCAATTATGTTACTACCTCCAAGAATCTTGCCTGATTTTTACCCAATTGCATGATTTCTTCTTCCTTCAAATTCCCACACAGATCTTGTTCCTATCTCCCTTTCAGTACTTACTGCTCTCCATTTGGTAGGGGTAGATAAGAACTAGTGTCCCTTGAAGCGCTGCACACAACAGGTGCTCAATACTTATTTACTCTTACATTCCTTCCCAGCACAGAGAGCCTGGTACTCTTGGATTCCTTCCACATACATTGTCTGCATCAAGCCACATGAGGCTACTTTCACTGCCCCCCAAATGGTTCCCACATCTGGGTCTTTACATATGCTGTTCCCTCTGCCAGGAACACTGTTCCCTTATCCTCTTCTTCTGGTGAATTCTTCTTTACTCTGCAGGTTTCAGCTTGAATGGCAGCAGGAATCCTTTTGTCCTCCTGGCTTGGCTCAGTTCCTTGGCAGTATTGACTCTTCATAGAAATGTACACACTGGGCTAACCCTTGGCTTCATCCTGTCTCTCCTCCTTGACTCTAGGCTGTGTGAGGTCCAGAATGGGTAAATAACTCATGCCTGGCACACAGGCAACATCCATTAAATATTGTTTAATAGAGGAATGCACAAGTGAAAACCATGTGTTCATGCCTTAATCACATGTCAAGTTCAGTGACCTGCACATCTGCCCCCAGACAATGTGAGAGAAGGGCTTAGAGTTCTGAAACCTTTAATTTTTTTCTCCTTTGGTCACTCCTAGGTTCCTGGAAGTAAAAGCCTTGCCCCCTGGTGAGGACCACAGTTCCTCCTCAGGATGGATCTGAATTTCACCTGTCACCTATGGACAACCAACTGAGGCTACATTCTGAGTAGGTCACTGAGGCTTCTCCAGAAGCCCAGGAGGACGTGATGAGAGCAAGGTGACTGAATAGGAAAGAAACTAGAGGCCTGGAAGAAAGGCAGAAAGAGGTAGTTGGTGCTGTGGAAAAACCATGGGTCTCAGGGTGGGAAGACTAACTCAAATCCCAGTGAATTATCTAGGAGCTACATGACTTGAGCAAATCACGCTTTTAAAATTCTAACTACCTAAATATTTATTGAGCTTCTCCTTGGTTCTGGAGCCCTTCATATGAATCATTTCAGTGCCCTCTCAAAGACCCCATAAGATGGATGGCATTATTTCCATTTTACAGATTACACTGACTCAGTGGGTGAAACCACTCATTCAAAGTCATGCCGCTAGTAAGACCTGGTTCAAGTTCTGGCTGTGCCACTTACTCTTTGGGAGCCCTCAAAGAAATCATCCATCTCTCTAAACCTCTGTGTTCATGGTCTGTGGAATGGAAATGAGATAGAAGTGTCCGGTAGCATCCTGGAATCTGAATGAGCTAGGCTGGAGGGTGTGCAACATGGGAAAGGGCTTAGTAAATGCTATTAAATAACATACAAATAGCCAACATGACCAAAAGCATACTTGCTTGAGACTGTCTAGTTGCTTTATTGACAGTAATCCTCTAACAAGTCTGGGAGGGAAGTACTATTAATATTTCCATTTCACAAGTGGAGAAACTGACGCATGGAGAGGTTAAGTAACTTGTCCAAGAGCCTACCTATAAGTGCTGGAGCTGGGATTTGAAACCAGGCTGTTTAGCTGGGGCTTATAGCCATTTTCTTAATATTTATAAACTGTCACACCTTTGTAAGGATTTCTTTTTTGCCTTATCTATAAAGCATTGATATGTGGTGCATATGTTAGCATAAGCTGTAGTTAAATAAGAAAGGGCTAAAAAGCACATCATCCCTTATCAGCTGTGTGACCTCAGGCAAGTTGCCTGAACTGCTGTGTCTGCTTCTTGAGCTGATTGTTTCCAGGAAGGTGATGAGTACCAAGTACCCTGTGCCCATCTGTGGCGGGTTATGCAATAACAACTTTTGAGATAAGCGTCTAAGAGGGATGAGCTTCTAAAGAGGAAATGAGAAAACAGTTTCTTAGCTGTCGAGCCCTTAGGTGCCTCTCTGACCCTACCCTTGCCCACAACTGCGTGACCAAAGCCACCAGCAGCCAGATTGTATAAGCCTCAGTTTCCTGCCTGTCCGTTGTGCTATAATGACCCATAGAAGCCAACCCACCTTACCTTTTGGCCCAGCCAGGAGCCTGCATACAATTTTTCTAAGTAAGGTATAACATGTGTGCATTAAAATGCATAGAAAACACTGGTCTTGTGTATACAACTCACTGAATTTTACATGCATACACACCCATGTGCACACACATCACCCAGAGCAAGCTATAGAGCATTTTTAGCTTTCCAGAGATCCCCAGTTAATACATCACCCAAGAGATAATCGCTGTTCGGACTTCCAGCATCGTACATTAGTTTTTCCTCTTCTTTTTTATATTCTATATATGAGTACTTTTAAGTTTTATTTTTCAATTAAAGTTTACATTCAATGTTATTTCATGTTAGTTTCAGGTGTACAGTATAGTGATAGATAATCATATACTTTACAGAGTGATCCCCCACGTATTTTAAGTACCCACCTAGTTTTGCCTATTCTTAAACTTCTCATAAATACAGCCATATGCTTGTGTGTCTGGCTTCTTTCATCAGTATGATGGCTTGAGATTCAGCCATACTGTTGTGTATAACAATAGCTCATTCCTTTTCAGGGCTGCATAGTATTCCACTGTGTAGATCTGCTATAATTTGTGTATTTTGCTATTAATGGACACTTATGTTTTTCCCATTTGGAGCTATTATAAACAGTCTCCTGAAAACATTTTTATACATTCCTTTTGGTGTGCATGTGAACACATTTTTGTTAGGGGGTCTTCTGGCACACAGACTCAGTGATAAAATGCCATGCATTTTTAAGTCAAGGCTCAACCTAAGTGGGGTTACTGGTCATGGGTGCATGTTTTTCTTTGGTAGATATACCAGCAGCCCATTTAAGAGCTCTGGGTCGTTGTTAGTAAGAACCCATACCATCCTCTTTGGACAGGAAAGGAGTCTTTGAAATGGGCTCTTACTTAAGTTCCTCACCCAGTTTAGGGGAAGCTGAAGATGAAATGTGCAGGGCTCTGGGTCCACAGTCCACAAACACAAAAGGCTACTTAATTCCCTTAGCTGACAGCCCTGCTTCTTGCCCCATGAAAATGTTTAACCATTTAGTGTGACTCTTATTGATCCTACATTCTGTATGATCACCTTTATTTGCTTAGTATTTTTTTTTTTTTTAAATCACAAGCTTTTCATTTGCAGCTTTAACTGGGGAGGGGTTGACAAAAATGGCAGGTGGATTTACATCTTTGTCATCAGGCCCCTTACTATGTGGCCCTGGACTGTCAGAGACTTGGGAGGGTCTGGACCCTCTTCTCAGGACAAAAGAGGTCATGGTCCAAACCAGTAACTCACCAAATATCTCCATAAAGAGCCAGATAGTATATATATTTAGTCTTTGCAGGACATATGGTCTCTGTTGCAACTACTCAACTCTTGTCATTTTAGTGGTAAAGATATTATATAAGTAAATGAGCAGGGTAGTGTTCTAATAAAACTTTATTTACAAAAACAGGCAGGGGGCAGAGGGGACCCAATTATCCATAGTTTTCTGACTCCTGGTCTAGACCCCCTCCAGGGCCCAGCAGCAGCGTTGGTGTTCCCTGGGAGTTTATTTATTACTAATGCAGAATCTCAGCCCTCTTCTCCCAACTTACTTTATTAGAATCTGCATTTAACAAAAATCCCCAGGAAACTCATGGGAGCATTCGAGTTTAATAAGCACTGGACTGTGACAGTTTTCCTTGTGTCCAATGTCTACTACTGGGGGACCAGGAGGGGATTCCAGGTGGTACATGGACATTAAATGACATTGACTCACAAACTTGGAAAGTGACTTTCTCTTCAATTCACCTCTAATTCTCTATTCACATCAGAACAAAAGTCTTGGCTTAGTGCTACCTTGCCTTTATACCCCTCTGACACTTGCCAGTCTTCCTTTTTAACATGAAAGATCTGGCTTCAGCCTTACTCCTGTAACCTAGAATATAATAATGTTGTTCTTTGTTGGTTGTTATTATTGTAATTATTTGAAGTTGGTTTCTATTCTAGCAAGCTTCTATTGGCAGTGGTGAAATGTTTCTTTCTAAGTAAATATATTGCAGTTTAAAGAAGGGTTGATTCTTTCTAAAGAAAGATCTGATTACTGTCCAGGTCTGGCAAAAATTCCTCGAATGGGGAATGGATGTTGAAAAGAAAAAGAAGATGAATGTGGCTGTGAGTGGCTAAAAGGGGTAGGGGAGGGAGTCAGAGGTTCACTTGGATTCTAGTGGTCAGTCGCAGTGTGTGACCTTGGTCAGGTCACTTCCCCTATCTAGTTCTCTGTTTCCTTAGCTGGATAGTTGTGGGGCTGAGACAGGACACTGGTCTGAGGTCCCATTGCTCCCTGGATCTTCTGTAGTAATGCCTCTGTGAGGCAGCAACATGTAAATGGTGGTTGCAGGAGGGCTCATTCAAATCCAGTTCCACTTTAATAAGCTGGGTTTCTTACAATTTTATTTGATATGATTTTTGAGTGGCTAAAGATAAAAGAAAGAAGTCATTGACATTAGAATATCAAAGGGCTGTTTGATTCATTCAATTTAGTTATTGAGGGAGTCTCCATTCCACTTTCCTTTGGTTGCAGGATATAGAATCTGTGCTCAAAACATCCAAAACACCAAATGGAAGAATGGAATTTGTTGACTTGTACAACCAAAATGCCTAGGGTATAATTGTTCGGCATAACCACCTCTCTCTCTCTCTCTCTCTCTCTCTCTGTGCTCAAAACATCCAAAACACCAAATGGAAGAATGGAATTTGTTGACTTGTACAACCAAAATGCCTAGGGTATAATTGTTCGGCATAACCACCTCTCTCTCTCTCTCTCTCTCTCTCTCTCTCTGTGTCTGTTCTGCTTTCCTCAGAGTGGCTTCATTCTTGCATAGCTTCTCCCCCTGTAGCGACAATGTGGCTAGCAGCAGCCCCAGACAAGCATTGAATCCTCTCCTCAGGAAAGAGGCTCTTATTCCCAGGATACCCAGGAAATTCTCATAGTTGACACTCATTGAATTAACTTGAACCACAGACCCATTCCTGAACTAGTCTCTGTGGTCAGGGGTACTTGATGCTGTCTTTGGCCAAGCTTGAGTCACGTGCACCCCATACCATGGAGCCAAGGGTGGAATTGTCCCACCTGAACCACATGCTAGGCACCGTTCTCAGCCCTTTGTGTTCAGGAACTTACTTAATCCTCACAAAACCTATGTAGGAAGTCTTATCCTTGCCACCCGCCCTTCATGCAAAGAACAGAAGCTCAGTGAAGTGAAATACTTGCCCACACCACCCAGGCAGGATGCAAATCCACACCATCAACCACAGTCTTGATCAGGATGTGTCCAAAGCTTCTGTCAGAATGTGTGGAACTTGGCTTCAGAGAGGTTTCCCCAGAGGCAGACCCTGAGGCAAGGACTTGAGTACAAGCAGTTTATTTGGGAGGCTCAGGGAGCCTGGTAGGGAACTGGGACGTGACATTTGGGAAGGAAAAGCAGCCCATTTAGGGTGCACTGCCCAGCTAGCTACCAGGTGGGCAATCAAAACTTAATTCCAGCAGAGAAACTCTAGGAAATAATGTAGCACACATACCTCAGAACTATTCCGCCCCAGGAGAGAGGGAGCTCGGGGACTCATACACCAGTTGATGTCTGCCACTGCTTGAGGGCTGCTCCAGGGCGCTTATTTCCTGGAACTCCTGGACCAGTGAGCACTTTGGCAGAGCAGGTACAGTGATGCAGGTTTCAGACTGAGAGGCCAGCCAGAGCCCCCGGGAAAGTCAGATCCAAGGTTATGGGTGACGCACTATGTCTCCTCCAGGAGGGAAGGGGTGGACTCTGTGAAGGTAGATGATCCCTGATGGGCCAAGCCATGAGCAGTACCCCAAAGCCAACTCAACCTTATTCATTTCTGGAATTTTTGCCTCCTGAGCACGAGGAACAGCTGGGGCATAGGGGCATACATCCTAATCTTGAAGTCAGAAGTCCCTGGTTCATTCTAGGAGCCCATACCTGGGTGACACCACCGTGTCACAGTTTCTTCTCAGTAATGAACACAGCCATGGCTACCCAGAAGAGGTGTTGAGAGGCAGAAGAGGTTTATGGACTCAAAGCTTGGCACAGAGTGGATGCTCCATCAGGGCTCGTGGAGTTCATACATCTCTATCTTAGGAAACCCAGAAGCAGCAAATGTGTGCTCCACTTTCTTTATCCACTATCAGAATGGCAGCTGATCACAATATAATTATTTATGAGAAAAATGGATTCAGCATTTTTATGCCAAGCGGAAGCTATTGACATTCCTAGAATAGACTCAGAAGAGGGAAACCCATTGCAAAATGTTCCTTCAGAAACAATTTGCAATCAGTGGGGCCAGCAACAAGGTCCTTGCTGGTTCTTACTGATAAGGGGAATAAAGTGCTCTGTAGGAGGCCAGGGTTGGAGCAGGCAGGACCGGGAGAGGACTTGTCATCTTAATGGGAGGGAATGGTGCAGAGCCCTGGGATTTCAGCTTGTCCACCCCGGGGTGCTGTGGGCTGGAAATCTTGGCAGGTGGGGGAAGAGGAGGCCACAAGGCATTTCTGCACAATATGCTTCCCCTTGCCCTTCTCCCCTCCCTCACTTTCTCTCTGACCCTTTCTCTTATTTTCTTTTTTTCCCTTCTTCTCTCTCCTTTGTCTTCCTATTTTGTATGCCTTCAATTTTTTCTCTTTAAAAATATTACTGATTGCACAAGTATTCCTGGTATTTACTTCTTGTAAACCATTATGCTATTTAAGACAATAGTTTTTTTTTTTTGATCATTCCACTTAATCCTTATTCACTCTTCCTCAGTTCCCAGATAAAATATGAAGTTTGCTGCATGTCCTTCTGGACTTTTTTCATATATATATACATATGCCTAGAAATAATAAAAAGTGTTTTGGGATTTTTTTTTGTGTGTGTGTGTTATTTATGTTATTAAAATGGTATCGTATTCGTTATCAGTCTTCGACTTTTTTTAAGACCTTTTTTTTTTTAAAGAGAAATTATAGATTCACAGCAAAAGTAGAAGGAAGATGCAGAGATTGCTCATTTATCTCCTGTCTGCACACATGCACAACTTCCCCAATTATCAGCATTTCCCATCAGAGTGCTGCATCTGTTACAATTAATAAACCTAAATTGACAGATTGTTATCACCCAGAGTCTGTAGTTTACATTATAGTTCACTCTTGGAGTTGTACGTTCTGTGGGTTTGGACAAATGTATAATGGTGTGTATCCTTTATTATGGTGTCGTAGAGAATAGCTTCACTACCCTAGAAATCCTCTGTGCTTCACCTACCCATCCTTCCTTCTCCTCAAGCCCCTGACAATCACTGATCTTTTTACTGTCTCCGTAATTTTGCCTTTTCCAGAATGTCATATAGTCAGAATCATAGAGTATATAGTGTATTTACATTGGTTTCTTTCACTAAGTAATATTTCTTTAAGATCCCTCCATATCTTTTCATGGTTCAGTACTTTTTTTCTTTCTAGTTATGAATAATACTCCATTGTCTGAATGTAACATAGTTTATTTATACTAAAGGATATCTTGGATCATGCCTTTGGGGTTTTACCTAAAAAAGTCATCACCATACCCAACATTACCTATATAGATTTTCTCCTATGTTATCTTCTAGAAGTTTTATTTTAAGTTTTACATTTAGGTCTATGATTCATTTTGTGTAAATTTTTGATATATGGTCTTTGTCTAAGTTCACTTTTTTTGGCATACAGATGTCCAATTATTTTAGCACCATTTTTTGAAAAGATTATCTTTGCTCCATTGCATTGCCTTTGCTTGTTTATCAAATATTAGTTAACTATATTTGTATAGGCCTACTCTTGGACTCTCTATTCTGTTCCATCGACCTATGTGTCTATTTCTATTCTAATGCCACACTGCCTTCATTACTGTAGCTTTATAATACATCTTGAACTATTATAAGGTAGTGTCAGTCCTCCAGCTTTCTTCTTCTCCTTCAATATTGTGTTGGCCACTATGGACCCTTTGCCTCTCCTTATAAATTTTAGAATCAGTCAATTTCCACAAATAACTTATTGGGTTTTTTTTTTGGATTTGCATTGAATTGATAGATCAAATTAGGGAGACGTGACATCTTGACCACATTGAGTCTTCCTATCCATGAACATAGACTATTTCTCCATTTGTTTATTTTATTTTATTTCATTCATCAGAGTTTTGTGGTATTCCTCATGTGGACTTTATACATATGTGTTACATTTTAACTCAAATATTTATTTGGGAGGTTCTAATTAAATGATGTTGGTGGTAAAGCCAATTAAATGTAAATTATGACTACATTTCAACCTAGAAGCTGAGGAAGACTGGAGCACTCAAGATGTAATAATAACATTTTATACCTGTATATTTTACAGTTAAAACAAAAATGACTCCTGTGTCTCAAGACATACCCATTACTATTCCCAATTTATAGATGAAGAGGCCAAGGACCTAGAGAGATTGTAATTTGTTCAAGGACACAGCTAGTGAACACTGATGCTAACTCAAGTCTTGGACTCTTAGACCAGCATAGAGGAGTGGAAGAGATGAGGCTGAAAAAACACCAAAGCTGATACTTTGAGGGGCCTTAATCATTAAATTGAGGCATGAAGATCTTTTTCTGGTGGCATTTGGGAGCCAATGAAGGTTCTTGAGCAGGGAGGGGAGTGACTTGGAGGCTATGGGAAGATAAATCTAGTGATGGTATGCTGGTATGGGTTGAGTGGAGAAAGTGAATGGGGACTGAGAAGCATTTAGGAGGTGGCTGTAATTATCTAAGGAGAAATGATGACACCATGATAAGAAACTCTGAGTATACGTCTTATGCAAAGGACACTTGATTGTCCATTGGGAGGGCCACGTGGAAGTCCCTGCCCCTGCCTTACCAAGGGACAAGGAGGTCTAAAATCTAATCTGTACTCTACTGGCCAAGCCAGATTGTATGACTGTGCCCATCCAGAAGAGGGTGCTGATACAATTCACATGAACACTCACTCTAGGCATGTGCATCCTTGTCCATTGACCTAAATTCCCTCTGGTACCCCTCCCCCCCTCCCAGGTCATGTGGTTTAGGTGGGGCTAGGCTTACCTCCAGCTCTAGAGATGGGCACATGACCCAAGCCTGACCAAAATGGCCAATTTCATCACCTCACCACAGTGATTGGCTCAGGGAAGTGCACAGGACTAATGCTGCCCCAATCAGAATGAATCTTGGGACTTCTCTCTTTTTTTTAAAGATTTTATTTATTTATTTTTAGAGAGAGGGGAAGAGAAAAAGAAAAAGGGGGAGAGAAATATTGATGTGGGAGAGAAACATTGACTGGTTGCCTCTTTCACATGCCCAGAGCAGGGACTAAATCTGCAAGTCAGGCAAGTGCCCCAACCAGGAATCAAACAGGTGACACTTTGCCTCATAGCACGACATCCAACCAACTGAGCCACACCAGTCAGGCTGAGTCCTGAGACTTTTGGTGCTGATGGCTATATTGTATCCTCAGGAGAATGCTTGTCTAAAATCAAAGCCAAGATAGCCCTGGCTGGTATGGCTCAGTGGACTGAATGCCAGCCTATGAACCAAAGGTCACTGGTTTGATTCCTGGTCAGGGCACAGGCCGGGGTTGCATGCTGGTTGAGGGTGTGCAAGAGGCAAATTATTAATGTTACTAATTAATTAATTAACTAATTAAAAGCCAAAATAGAGGCAAATGTAGTCATGGAATGGTAGAGTTAAACTCAGTCACAATGCATTCTAATGATATCCCCTGAGCCTCTGGATCCACCCACACCTAAAGTTTCTCTAAGACTTTTCTCTTATGTGATTCAATAAGCCCTCCTCTTAGCTTAAGCGAGTTTGTATTGAATCCTGTTACTTGCAACCTAAAGTTTCCTGACTGATACACGAGAAAAATCATCTAGACAGTGTGTAAATGAACCATAATTCCTGGGCAAGTTAAGCCTGCCACTTATTTTTTTAAAATAAATCATTGTGGCCCTGGCTGGTGGTTCAGTGAATAAGGCACTGGCCTGCAAACCCAAGGGGCACTGGTTTGATTCCCCAGCCAGGGCACATAACCAGGTTGTAAGCCAGGTCTCCAGCCAGGTCCGTAGCTGGAAACAAGTGGAAGGCAACCATACATTGATGTTTCTCTCCCTCTCTGCCTCTCTCCTTTCCCCTCTCTCTAAAAATAAATAAAATGTTTAAAAAATAAATAAAAATAAGAATAATTAATTGTGACAGAGATGCTATGGACCACAAAGCCTAAAACATTATGTGGAATTTCACATACCCACACCCACACCAAAATTCATCAACACCTGACCTAAATCAATCTTTTTCACTTCTGATTAAAGTGGAAACCGGAGCCCAGAGAAGGGTTGCATAAAACTGGGGCAGAGTCATGACTCAAACCCACATCTTCTGATTCAGCCTTGAGTTCTTTGTTCTGTCTCTCTTGGTCCCTCAGCCACTTCCCTGAAATGTCCATGGGCTCTTCCAAGGGTACTTGATTCATTTGACAGTTGACTCCCTCTCTTAGGCCCAGAAAAAATTCTTTTTGCAACTTCCCTGTGATGCTCCTGGGAATTAAAGGGAGCCAGAGAAATTGAATTCCATAAATAACCCAGCCTCTCATCCCAGCTAGCCCAGCCTGCCTCACCTAGGAACCTGATAACTGGAGCTGAAGCTGACACAGAGGACAACTGTCCTGTTTGGGACCCTCTCCAAATTTGACAGATAATCTCCTGGCCATGAGTCCTGGGACTAGAGGAAGACCCTGTTATAAAATGCTTTTTGCATCCTCTAAATAGGACAGGACAGGGGTTTGGACACTTCTGTATTTTAAGGGAACTGAAAGGTGATTGGGGTCATCAGGGGTAGGGAGGGTTCAGAGGCAGAAGAAATGTGCAGCCAGAGAAGGCTCTCCAAAAAACATGGGCTAAAGCAGACAAGGACAAAGTGAAGAAGTGTTCAGGAAACTCTTTGCTACCTCTCTGAGCCCACCCTTTCCCTAGCTCTTTGCACCCTACCTACAAGGACATCACTCAAATATGCTAAACCCACTTCTACCTCAGGGCCTTTGCACTTACTGCTTCCTCAGCCAGAACTCCCCTCCTCTCAGAGCTTTGCAAGCTGGTTTCTTCTCATTTTCATGTACTTGTCACCACTGCTGAGAAGTCTGTTTTGACCACCTTTCTTAAAGCTATTGTCCAACCCTAGTTACACTCAATCTAATCTCCCTTTTTTTATTTTCTTGTATCACTAGCCTCTAGAATAGTCTGCAACCTCAGGTAGGGAGAGGTTGATAATTTGTTAAGTAAGTGACTAGGGGTGTTGCAGGTAACAGGACTGCAGCACTTGACTCCTAGAAACTTAGAATTCCAGGAGGTTTGGGGGAGTCCAAGGCATTTTGGAGACTCCCAAATCCCTTCTATCCTTGGGGATGCTCAGGGCTGGATCTGCCCCCTATTGGGCTCCTATCTCTCAGGGCACCTCTGAAAGGGTCAGTCTTGGTACTGGGAAGGGGACCCCAGACTCAAGTTGGTAGCTGAGAATGAAATTCCTGACTTTAGGTTCTGCCACCATTCCTTTGCTGCCACTGCGTGTAGGCCAGGTGGAGGCAGCCGCTGTGTAGAAGGTGACAGATGGTCACAAATGAGGAGTGAATAAAACTGCTAAATCATCAGCTGAGAAATTGAGCCTCTCCCCTCCCATCTGCGAGATCCACTTC
The DNA here is from genome assembly GCA_004026585.1 of Noctilio leporinus. Classification (NCBI taxonomy): domain Eukaryota; kingdom Metazoa; phylum Chordata; class Mammalia; order Chiroptera; family Noctilionidae; genus Noctilio; species Noctilio leporinus. Next base: position 217,083 of record PVIW01001003.1, on the reverse strand, counting down.
TCTCTGGAAGGGAGCGTATGCTTGGGGGGGGGGGGGTTGGGGGGCCATTTTGCGCAGGTACAGATGGACTCAGACAGTGCTCTGCTAGGGTATGTGCACGCACATGCTCATATACACTCACACACATTCACATCTATGTGCTAATACCCACTTGACCTACAGTCTCCCCATCACACAGACACTTGCATTTGTCCATTCATCCACAGGCTCTTTTATACACTTTTTATGTACTTTTAACATCCAGAAACACCAACCCACACCTGTACACATCCAGGGCACAAGGTATCCCAATAGGTAGATTTGTGCACCTTGCACTTTCTTACACATGACACACTGAGATGCAAAAGCTCTTTTGAACTGGCTTCTCGTACACCTGGATCACAATGGGTAAACCGTCTTCATATTCACAGATATTCCTGGCCTCCAAGAGACAGGGGTCTACTTCACACACTCTTGAAGACAGGCCAGCTCATGTGGCCAGCTCCATCCCAGGAAATAGAAGTGGAGTTTCTCTGTGTCACTTCTAAGCAGGAGCTTTGAGCACCAAGAGATTCCTCTCTGTTTTCTTGTCTCTGTTATGGTGAATGGCAGTGTTCCAGGCAGGGGCTGCTCATTTACTCTGGGGCATACTCCCCTGGGCGCATCCACTTTGCCCAGCACACTCCAGGCTGGTCTGACATGTGGTGCATCCAACTTCTAATTAGGAAGAGGAAGCAGGGCAGGGACAGGATGAGATGGGAATAGGTGCGTGGTTCTGTGATGGAGTTGCACTTCAATGATCTCATTTGAAGGAGATTTTACATCATCAAAGGATGCTGAATTCAACAGAGGCTGATTGGTCAGGTTTCTGAGGGTCAAGGAGCACTTTTGGGGGAGTCAGGAGTTGGGAAACTTGTCTTTGAACCTCATGTGGCCCTGTGACCATCCCTTCTCTGCCCTTCTCTGCCCTTCTCTGGGTACAGGAATTACTTTTAATCCAGCAAGGAATGCTGGTTGAGTCCAAATAGCAGCCCACCAGCAACCTTGTCTTGTTACAAGTGCTTACTGTGTGCCCAGTACTGAGCACTCATGGAGCCCTTGAAGCAGCCCTCTGTGGAGGGTGGTGTTAAGATCTCAGGTTTCACTAGATTAAAGTCCCACTGTCAGACATCTGTGGAGGCTCCCAGTCTACAGACCCCAATGCTGGGTCTTCATCTGGGTGATGTCACAATAACCCTTCCCCCATGGGTTGGAACCCATGGCAGGAGGGAGCAGATGTGATCTGGGGATGGATACCTGGATTATAATCCAACTCCTTTCCCTCCTGGCTGTGAAACCTTAGGTAAAGGACTTCTCCTGACCAGGCTTCAGTTTCCTCATCTGTAAACTGGATATAATGATTGTAACTGAGTTATTGTTGTGAGGTTAAAATGAGAAGATGCTCAGGGAAACCCCAGGCAGGGCCAGTCTGGGCCTCTTTACTTGAAGGTCCATTTCAGATGGTCCTTCCTCCAGGAAACCTTCCTGATGTCTTCTTTTTCCAAATTCACAGAGCAACTTATACTTCATTTTTAAAAATCCATCCACATTCTGGCATGAATTAGAATTCACTCATTTGTGAATTTGCTTTAGATTTTATTAAGCAACTTCTCAGTCCCTGGCCCTGGGCTGGGGTGCAGAGTTAGATAAGACAAGATTTTTACCCTCTGAGAAATCTCCCCTCTTTTTACCTGAGGCTGAGGGTTGTGACCATGCTCTGTCCTTTCTAACTATATGGTGTGGTGACTGGCACATAGGTGTGGATCAGGGGCTCAAAGACAGAGAAGCAGAGTGGGAAGGATTCAGACTTGAGTCAAGTTCAAGTTCTTTCTTGCTGAATGATCTTGGACAAGCTCCTGCACCTCCCTGAGCCTTAGTTTTTCTACCTGTAAAATAGCAGGGGCTGGGTCATCTCAAGAGCCACTGGGCTTTGGTCCTTGAGAGTTACTGAGTATGAGTCTCTTCACACTGAAAGACTACTGGTGGCCCAGTGCCCAGCCCTCATTCTCACCTCCTCCAGGCCCTGAGTGTGTCTTACAAAGGGAGTCAGGGAAAGGTTAATGCTAGAGCTCTTAGGAGGCTTCCTTTTATTCAGAGTTGCTTGAATTAGTTTCTGTGGGCTGATCACTATAGATATTAATAAGCCATTAAGTCAGGGCCAATTTTCCAGTGTACTATGTGGTTGATGAATTTAATCACTCTGATAGCTTTGAATGCCAAGACTGCTGACCTCAAATAAGCCTGGGGTGGCCACCCAGGGCCCAGGCTGAATGAGCTTCCCTGGGCTTCATGTCAGCAGTTCAGCCTGAATTTCTGGATTTCTTAATCTGGATCTAGCCTTTTTCTTCTTTTCATGAATTACTTTCCCCTACTTCCTAATCCATGCCAAACCATTCAGCCTCTCCACAAGAATGATGGCCTCTTTCCCTACCCTTGTCCTTCAACATCTTCCCATCTCATATTTTCTGCAAAATGCAGAAAATCATACAGTCTCAGAATCTTATTTTCTCCCTAGGAAGATATATGTTTTATTTAGATAAACACTTGTATAGTTTTTTGTTTTGTTTTGTTTTGTTTTGTTTTATATTTTATTTATTATTTTTAAAGAGTGGGAAAGGGAGAGAGGCAGAGAGAGGCAGAGACAGAAATCAATGTATGGTTGCCTTTTTCACCTGCCTCCAGCTATGGACCTGGCTGGAGACCTGGCTTGCAACCTCATTATGTACCCTGGCTGGGGAATCAAACCTGCAACTTTTGGGTTCGCAGGCCGGCACCTTATCCATTGAGCCACCAGCCAGGGCTCTTGTATAGTTTTGAGGAGTTGGGGGGTGAGATCTCCAGTGGGAATGTTGGACTAATTAGCACTTGAGGAATGCAAATTGAGGGCAGAGTGGAATTGCAGTAGCAGTGGAGAGAATTTTTTAGACTGTGGGGAGAAGAGAAAGGAATAGATGCAGAGCACACCCTAGCTGCTCTTGGCTTTCTGGAAATTCCCAGGTCACATCATAACTTTTCCCATCCCTAGGCTTTGCTCAAGCTGTTCCCTCTATCTGAAATACCCAGACCTCTTATTTTGAGAATACTCCCAATCATGCTTCAAAGTCCACTTTACTTTTCCAATCAGGTTTGTCTGGATTTCTACTCAACTCTAAAAAGACTGCCTCAGAGGCATTTGTAATCCTGCCCTGGGTCTATTTGTGTACACGTTTGCTTCCCCGGTAGCCTGTCCAAGAACTTCTGATGATGGGGACCTTGTCTTATTTGCTATTGTAGCCCCAGAATCAGGCACAGATACTGTTATAGAGAGGTACTCAGGGAATAGTAGGAAATGGATAGAATTAGTCAAATCCCATTGAAGATTGAATAAGGTCTTTTGGAATTGAAAGCTTCTATGCCGGGTTTAGGCTATGTACGCCCCCTAGAATGGTAGCCCCATGAGTGCAGGGCTGATGTCTGAATGCTCTCAGGGTTCCCACCATTGCCCAGACTTTGGGTGGTGGCTTAGTGGAGAAACCAGGGCACTTGGAGCTGAGTGAGGCCTGGTTGCTAGACCAGAGGGAACCTCTAGGGGCTAAAGACAGGAATTGCCCTAGCTCTTTCCACTGGCATCCTCTCCTCACTCAAGCTTCATTAATCACTCAGGCCTGGAGCCCAGGCTCCACGATCTCAGGATCCTGACCCTGCCAAGAAACCTGCATAGAACGTACCCCACAGCAGACAGGGGTTCTGGTACAGCCAGGGTCAGCATTAGAACACAGAGCCCCAGCTCTATCACTGACCCACGCTGTGTCTTTGGGCAGGTGACTTAACCTCTACGAGCTTTATTTTCCACGTCTGCAAAAAAGGGGATAAGGGGATATGATACTTCACAGGACTGTCTTCTTTCTTGTTCTCTCTCTCTCTGTGTCCCTCTCCCTCTCTTTAAATCCTCACTGAAGACATACTGTAGAGAGAGGGGAAGGGAAGGAGAGGGGGGAAGAGAAACATCAATCAGTTGCTTTTTGTATGTGCTCCAACTGGGGACTGTATGCAAACCCACAACCTAGGCATGTGCCTTGACTGGGCATTGAACCTGTGACCATTTGGTTTATGGCACAAAGCCCCGATCAACTGAGCCACACTGGCTAGGGCTCTCCTTTCTCTTCGAACTTCATCTATTCTTTTTTCCCCTCAAACTTCCTAATTTATAATTGAGAGAGAGAGAGAGAGAGAGAGAGAGAGAGAGAGAGAGAAGAGAGAAGGGAAGAGGAATGGAGAGAGAGAGGGAAAGGTGGGGGGAGAGGGAGGGAGGGAGAGGGGGGCAGGGAGGGAGGGAGGGAGAGGGAGGGAGAGAGAATGCAATGTTTGATTCAAAGGAGCTAAATATCCTGTTGAAGCGATCAGGCAGTGGTAAGTCACATTTCTGTCCAGCACCCCTGAGAAATTTTGCATAGGCAGCTGGGGCCTCCTCTCTTCAGAGCAGGGGTGCCTGCATTGGAGTGTTGTTATGTCAGCTGCTGTGCTAGTTCCCCTGTTGGGTGGGATGGGTAGGAGTATTGCAGCCTCAGCCTGCAGCCTAGGGGCGGCAGCCCAGGGGCTGGAGAAGGATGAGAAGGGCTGGCCTGGAGCCTCATGAAAGTGCACTCTGAAGGAAAACAGCTGTCACAAGGCTTGTGATGATCTTCTCTGCATGGGGCCTACTTTCATGTCTGTGATCACACCAGCTCCCCAAGGTTGTGCTAGCAGCAGGAACTCAGGAAAGACAGGGATGGCTGGGAATACAGCAAAGACCAGCAGCTTCCCACCAGGCCCAGCTGCCTGTCTGCTGGGCCCGAATTCCAGACTCTGTACACTGTGGGTTTACACCACTTTTTACTCTCTCTTGCTTCCTGTCTCACCATAAAGTAGTTAAGATGAATGTATGAAAAGGTACAAGGACATGCATTCATTTATGCATTCATTCACTACTTACTCATTCATTCATACATTAGTTCACTCTCTTCTCAACCTGGTAGCCAGGAGGGTATTGTTCAATGCAAACCAGAAGTAATCTCCCTCAGAGCAGCCATCAGCCCCTGCAAAGGCCTATTGGGCCCTGAATGATCCGGCCTTATGTCCCCATCCCCTCATCTCAGCCACACTGGCTTCTGTTCTCCACACTTTTAAAGACTTTTGCCCAGGGGTTTATATGTGCCATTCTCTCTACGTGGAACTCTGTTTCCTCACATGGATGCCACCTGCCCTCACCTTCTGCAAGTCTTGGCTCAAATGTTGTCATCTTAGAGAAATTTTATTTGATCATCTTACTGCATTTTGTATTCTCAATTCCCTACCTTCCTTCATTTTTCTCCATAGTACTCACTGCCTTTTAAAGCCCTGGGTCAGGGCAGGAATTTTCATTTATTTGGTTCATTGACCAGCTGTGAGATTTTGGGAAAGCATGTAATCTCAATACCTGTTTTCTCATCTAAAAAATGCAGATGAGAGTTTCCCTCACAGGACCATATGAAGACTGAAATACAGGATATTTCAGGGGCACAGTTCTCCTGGTCCATGGGTTTTTGATACAAGCCCATAGACCAAGAGAAGACATTCCTGGAACATGGCGAGAGGGGCTAGAGCTGAAGGAGAGGGCTGCCTGCCAGACAAGAGCTGAAACTTCATGGAGGAACGTGGCCAATCCACAGTGACTCAGCAGAGGGAGAAGCAGGGGACAGCACTTCACTGGGCGATGGGTAGCGTGCTCTTGGACCTGAGCATCCAACCTCCTCCTGCCCTCCCACCTCCTGCTGGGCCATCCCAATTGGAGATGGTGTCCACCAGAGGACAAGCAAGGACAAGTGAGCCTGCGAGTGTGTAATCCAGACCTCTGGGCCACAGAGCATAGTGAAGAAGGCTGGAAAGTAGATCTGGGGTGGGGAACAGAACAGATCCAGTGGTGGGAGCTGCTGTAATTATCATTCCCACACAGGCTAGCTAAGTGACTTTCAAGGCTCAGGGCAAAACAAAAATGTCCCCTTATTTGACAGAAGTGAATTAAGCTATGTCACATGGCCATGGATCCAATCTTGTTCACTTATTACAAATGAGAAAACTGAGGCACAGAGCTGAGCCACCTCTCTAAGACAGTTGTACCTGGGCTTTGAGTCCTGATCTTCCCCTTTCTAGACATGAAGCCTCAGATGAACCACATTACTGACATACAGCAGGCTCTTATAACATCTAAGTACTGGACAGGTGTTGCTGACAAGGAGGGAATAAAACCAGGCAAGCAGGTTTATGTTCGGATTGCACGTTAGGGAGCTGTTGAAGGTTCTGATGCTGCACCGGGCATCCTGGTATCCGTTCATCTCTTGGATGCTGAGGTTGGCAGCAACTCTTGAAATAACCTGTTCTCACTCCTGGTCTGTCTCTGGGATCCTCTAAGTATGAGGTCAGTGAGTTCTGGACTGTTATTGCATGCAGTTGGGAAGTGATGCGCTGAGCTGAAAAGAGTACAGGAATGGGAGTCAGGAAAAATAGATTTTACGAGGGTGGTGTGAATATCATCTCATTTCATCCTTGCAATTACCCATCAGAATGACTACCTTAGCCACATCACATGCTTTATCAAACGCTTGCTGTGTGCTGCTGCACAATTACCCTCTCATGAACATGCTTACAAAACAGGAATCTTAGGGCCAGAGAGAGGAAGTCAGCACTGCAGGAGATTTTGTCAGGGTATAACCCATCAAACTTGTCTAGTGCACAGGGCAAGCTGAAAGGCTCGATTTAAAGCCCATAGAAACACATGTCAACCAATGGTAGATGACTTTTGAATGGAAATCTACCCTATCATCCTCACCCGTATGCTGGGGTACCTCTGAGGCATGTTCTAGACTGTCTCCCAGAGTCCTCCCATATGGCTAGGTTTTAGTTGTCCACAGTGGGATCTGCCTTGAAACATATCACCTATTGGCTTCCTTTGTCTCTTCCCATCTCACTTTCTGTCACAGTCAGTCTAAGATGCCTCATGATCCCTGCCTCCAGGTAGTCACACCCCTGTAGCCCCCCAACACTGTATCAGGATTTGTCTGTGTGAAATAAATATGACAAAAGTGATGATACGTCACTTCTGAGATTATATTATAAAAGAGTGTGACTTTTGTCTTCATCTTCCTCTCTCTCTTTTCACTCTTTCTCTGGGGCAAGCCTGCTTCCCTGTTGTGGATAGCCCTAGAGAGAGGCCCACGTGGTGAGGGACTGAAGCCCTGAGCCAGTAGCCTGGGAGGAAGCAAGGGCTGCCCACAACCATGAGACTGGGCTTTGGTGTGTATCCTTCAGCCTCAGTCAGTCCTTCAAATGACTGCAGCCCTGGCTGACAGCTTTGGGCTAAAGCCTCATGAGAGACCCTGAGCCAGCACCACCAGCTAAACCACTTCCTGATTCATGACTCTCAAAAACTATTAAATAACAGACATTTGGTGTTTTATACTGCTAGATTTGGGGGTAATTTGTTAAGGCAACAGATAGCCGATACACTTTCCCACTTCTCTATCAATGTTCCCTGGGTTCACCTCCCAAATAAACTACAGTACTTAAACCCAACTCTTAGTTTCATGTGCAGCTTCTGGGGGAACTCGAACACACCTGTACCCAACGGCACCTGTCTGGTAAGTGGAGGAACAAGGATTCAAACTCAGAGCGTATGAAGTGACTGCTCAGGAGCCCAATGTTACAGTTATTGGTTCCTCTTGGCTGCAGCCTGGAAGATCCTTGGTGGTAGGGACTGGGTTCTGGTCCCCTTGGTGCCCTTGCTATCCTGCTCAGTGCCTTCCACACATCAGGTGCTGAGCATAACTTGCTTCCCTTCTGCTTCCCACCTGCCCGGTATTATGGACGTTTGACCTCATCAAGCATAACTCCCCTCTATCCGACTGAGACTTAAGAACACAAACTCTGGATTTAGGCTGTCTGCATTCAAATTTTGGCTCTGGAACTCACCAGAAGGGTGGCTTTTGGCAAAGTTATTTAACCATTTTGTGCCTCAGTTTCTTCCTCTATCAAATGGGGATGATAATGGCCACTACCCCAGGGTGTTTGGGAGGACGAACTGCACATATATGTAGTCTTGGTAAACACCAAGCACTGGGGAGTGACCTGTAAGAATTTGTTTGTGTTGCTGGGATCATTTCGTGCATGTCCCCCGCTCTCCCTGTACATACCTACTGGAAGGGTGTGCAGCTCAGGCAGACATTGCCTACCACAGTTTGAGAGATGGCTTTGAGAAATTAGAGAAATTACTTTTTAAAATTCTCAGTGTCTCACGGGGAGCCTTACTGGACATGTGTAACTTAGGATGAGCCCTCACCTTAGCCTGAAACACAGAAATCAAACTTCTTTGGAAGTGGAGAGAGGTTGGGGGTTTGGGGAATGGGGAGTGGGGAGCATGGTGTATCAACTTCCTTATTTATTTATTCATTCATTCATTTATTTATGGCCAAAAGCAAATTCTGGCTGCCTTCCCAGAAGATGCTCAGTGAATATCCATCAAAGGATGAACTAGGGAAAATATCAAGATGAGCACCGCTGCCTTGAAAATATGGGGGCATTTGACAGAAAGTAATATCTCCTGGGGACACTCACACAGCAACACCCCTGAGTACACACATATTTCCTGCTCATTTACTTTCTTCCTTTTGAGCTGGTGACCCCAACTCCCTGCTGCTGTTGATATCTCTACCAGAGACCCTTGAAGCCACTACAATTCATATTCACCTCCCATGTTGGGTTAAGAGTATTGGCCCATTTATGCCCTGATTATATGCTAACTACTAGTTTTTTTAAAGAGTCAATTATTACCTTCAGTATGACAGTTTCTAACTCCATTAGCAGTCACAGCTGCCAGAATCTTAGTGCTGATTAGTTACCTTGAATTGCTGAGAGAAAGATGATTATCATCAGAATGCACCCCCAGCCTCACCTGTAGTGATGCGGTCACTGCGCTCAGTGATTTCCACAGTGATCTGGAGTCTAGGGAGACTAGGCTTCAGCTGGGGGTGGGGGACTATCAGCTCTGAGTGATCTAGGGCTAGGCAAAGGCAATCGCAGCAGAGGCAGGAAGCCACTGGAGTGGAGACCCAGACAGCTGTGGCTGCTGTTTTGCAGGTCAGAGGAGCCTGTTGACAGGAAGCCCCGTTTCACCCATCCACGTCGCTTTCCATGGTCCTGAAACACTTATGTACTTTAGCGTGTGGTTTTGGAAACATAGGAAACTATTCCCGCAGCTCGTATATTTTCTTTTTAAAAATTCTTTCCAACTTGATAAACATTTTTGTCATTTTTATACTGTCACTGAATAGTTAGGCCCGTGACTTATTAATCAGTCACAGGAGAGATTTCATATACTTTTGACAGTTCCATAATGCTTCTGACAGTTACACCTTTTATTCTTGTCTCTGAGAGGTTGAGGAGGGGGCTTGTGTCACCTTAGCTGCCTCCCCAAAGTTCTGCTTTTATGAACTGAGTACAGGTGGGGGAGGGCAAGGATAAGGTCTCTGGGAATGCTGCCTTCCACCTTAGGTTGCCAAGGGCAAGGGGCTGACCGGTGACACCAAAAGGATGGGAATGAGGGAGAAGGGAGTGGAGTCTGCACCCATAGTCTCTGCCTAATCTGTGTCACCCTAGTTGTAGCCACACATTAATTTACAATCACTTCCTTTATCCTAGGTACCAGACCAAAACTACTTTGCATGCATCCCCCCAGCCCTGACACCCACTAGAATCCTGAAGAGTAGGAATCACTAGCTCCATTTTACAGACAAGCATGCCAACAGTCAGAGACCTCAAGGCCCTTTTCCAAAGCTTGTGAGTGGTAGGCGGAGGATTTGAACTTCAGAGTCTGTATTAGTCTCCCTCCACTGTCACACTCCACTACCCTATCTAGAAAGTGACTTATATTTCCTACCTCATGGTTGTTGTGAGGACAAGAGATGACATCTGTGAAATCCTTGATACCAGTAACTGAGTTCCTTCCCTCCTTCCTCCTTCTTAACCCTTCTACACACCAACCCTGCCAGCACACCTCTGCCTCCTCATGCTTTCAACTGCTCTCCCTGAGACTGGCTGGCTGGGGCTGCAGTGCAGACAGGTAATCTATGAGCCTCCCTCTCAGGCTACGTGCACTCTGAAGCCCTCTGCCTAATGGTAGCTGTGACTGGATGGTGTGAGAACTCCTAGGTCATAGTCCAGAGACTAGGAGAGCATGCACACACATGTGTATATGTATAGTGGACTTGCACATCTCTGCACATACACTTACATGTGTGGTGTTCATGTGGATTCAGGACTTGAACATGGGGTAAACATGCACAGAGTGTAAACATGCACATGTGGCTCAATATGTGGCCACACACCTGCCCTTGGGCTGCCTGAGCCATCACACATCACGCTGGGGGAGATAGAAGCAGAGGGCAGGAGAAGACCACAGAGGGTGAGTGAGGGGGATGGACAACGATCAGGAGGAGAGGCTTGCAGGGTGGGAGGGACGGTGGAGGGAGCAGTTACCCAGAGAACACTCAGAATTCCTCCAAACACCTTTGCCATTTGCTGTGACAGGTCACTATCATAAAGGTCCAACCCACTCGTGGCGCAGACAAAGAAACCAAGACCCAGAAAGGACATCGCCCTGCACAAGGTCACACTATATGCAGATGGCAAAGTCAGGGTAGAACTCAGCCTCCTGAGCCAGGCTCAGCTCCCCCTGAATTCTGAATCCTGGCAAGGATTTGCTTGAGGTGGTTTGTATGGTAGGAGATTCAAGGCATATGATTTTAGGAGCAAGCAGAGTGAGATCCAGAAGGAGAAGAAGCCAGCACCTTCTGAGGGATGTACAGGATTCCTCCACCACCCTGGAAATGCCATCAGCTCTGGTCCTTCATTTGTCAAGGGTTTCCCAGGACAGGGTGCTGGTTCCCCTATACTTTTGAGCTGCATGCGCGTGTGCTTGAGGTTCTAACAGGCTCCACATTTAGGCAAAGACTCCAGCATGTGCTTGATTGAGCAAAGTCAGAAGGAGTCTGCACAGACAACTCTGCCAAACTCATAGCGGTCAAGAGCATTCGAGTCAGAATCAGAGTCATCAAATGCACTTCAGACACCAAAACGTACCTGCCATTTACATAGGCTTCCTTTGCAGCTCCTTGATAATCCATGTGTCTGTGCCCTCTGCCCCTGGCAGGATTGCTCACTCTGATAACAATGCCAGATAGCACTAAGCCTTTGCTATGTGCCAAGACCTATTCCCATTACTTGTTATTATGAATTCATTTAAACTTCCCATCCACCCTGAGAGGTCAGTACTATTATTGTTTCCATTGAAACAATAATGAGAAAACTGAGGCACAAATAGTAAGTGGTGGAGGTTGAATACAAACCTGGTTCCAAATCTAAGTCTCTGATTATTCTCCTCAAGAAACCCCAAATCCTGACCGTCCTGGAGGAATTCTGGAATAGTTCTATCTCAGCTGCGTGTGGCCAGCAACTGGCTGAGGGAAGGCTTCCTGGGGAAGGCTTTTGGGCAGAGCATGTCAGCAGCATTGGGGTGCAGGAAAGGAAGGGGACCCCTGGCCCTCACAGCCCAAGGTGTCTCTTTTCACCCCTACAGACCTGCCCTGGGATCGCTCTCTGTAGACCTCTCCAGGCTCTTTGCTCTCTGCCTTTGGTGGTTAACCCAAGCCTGGTCTCAGCAGAGCTTCAGCTCACATTCTGGAAGTATGGGCACAAGAGCTGCCAAGAAATAGCTGCCCAGATCAAGTGGCCTTTGCAGCTTGATTTCCAGCAGCTGTGGCAAGATAGTTGCTAAATCATTGATAGCTGGGAAGCTGGCCAAGCGCAAGTGCCTGCAGATTGCTTCTGAATGCACTGTTCCCTGGGGGTACAAGGCCAGATCCTAGTGGGCAGGGGTCAAGCATCATCGAGGGAGGCAGAGGCTATTAGGAGGCAGCGTGGCATACTGGGGTACCTGGCTTCCCTCCCTAACTGGGTGTGACTTGGGGACCATCAACCTCCCTCAGAGCCCTTTGGAGAGCAAAGAGATTTGGTTAAGCCCAGGTTTCCCTACATCAGGTCATGAAGAATGGAAGGAGGATAACCTGCACTGGGATTGTTCACCCACTTGTTAGCCAGCCCTACCCCTGAGGCCCAGAGGCCGAGGTCTTCACCCCTGCTATACCTCAGTGCTGTGCATGCAGGGAAGTGCCTAGAAAACATATAGTGAATAGCTTCACACACGATTCCTGATTACCATTAGTCATAACTATCACTGGCTGAGAGTTTACTCTGCATGAGGCTCTGTAACAAACAACATTGCATTTAATCCTCACATTCCAGGGAGCTAAATGTTTCTATTTTACAGATGAAGAAACAGAGGCTGCAAAGAGCTAAGCCACTTGTCTCAAATCACACAACTCCTAGGGGCAGAGCCAGGTTTCCAGCCCAGGTCTGACCAATCCCAAGCCTGGATTCATGGCCTCTGTTACACTAGAATCACCACTGCTGTTCATGGAGCATTCCTCTCCACAAGCCCCAAGGAAAGATTTTTATAGGTATCAGCTCAGTAAACCTTTGCAACAGCCCATTTTATGGATGAAGAAAGAGAATAAATGAAGCTAATTGCCGAGGACCACACAACCTAGAAGTGGGGAATTTGGTTTTACAACTCACATCTGGCTGCCCTAAAGCCTGTACTATTTTGACCGTGACAGTGCCCCCAACCCCTAGAGGCCCCACACCAAATAAAGTTGGCACATGGGTGACAAACCATTTTAGAATACCTAGCAGGAACCGTAAGACCTTCCCTGCAGCCCCTGTGCTCTGTGCTCAAGTCGCTCAAACCTCCCTTTCCTATGCTGGCAAGAGATTAAAAAAAAAAAAAAAAAAAATGGGGTCAAAGTCGCCAGCAGGAATGGAGAGAATGCAAGATGACAGTCCCAGGGCCGGCGGGTCTGTAAGCAGGAGGGAGTGGAAATGGGTTAGTGTCCAGGGCAGTGCTGACCTAATTTGGGGTTCATTTCTTCTAAGTCTTTCTCAGGCCCCTCCTCCCCTGCCCAGCAGGCCTGGGTAAGTGGGTTTGCCCCCTCCTGCAGGGGAGTGAGGGACTCTGGGACAACACTTTCCCCTCTGCCTCTGCTGGGGAAAGCACGCACTTGATGCCCTATCTCCCAAGCTGGGTATTCAAGGTGCACTGATCATGTGGGCTGAGTATAGCCTCCTCTTGTAGTTTGAGTCTTCATTGCTGTTGGCAGGTCAATGGAAGGGATTTAGCCAGGCCAGTCAGCTGCAAGGACTGGCTGCGACCACTGACTACCAACCTCCACCCTTCGTGGAGGATCAGCTGTGCAGGGTCAGGGTGGTGGTGCTCTGATGTGTTCTGTACTTGTCCACTGGGTGTGCAGGCTCTGGGGTTTCCCAGATGGTGCCAGTCAAGGTCAGCCCACACCTGTCTTTTGTCCAGGGCCACCCTGCCTGAGCTATAGAGCAATCTGAGATGGCTGCTAATTGTGCTAGGCTTGGAGATTCCCAGGTGAAGCCAGGCTGTGAATCTAGGCTGGGCCTGGGGCCACTTAGCAAGAGGTACTGGGGCTAGGGGTTGGGGGCCGGGGCTTACTTAGGCAAGCCCTCTCTCCCTTGGTGAAGCCTTGGGCCCCTCCCTACATATGGGATAAGCCCATCAAGCTCTGGGCCTGGGCATAACTGATCACTGGTGACCATGATACCTGATCCCTTGGCTGCTCACTCCTGGGGGCCCTCAAGTAGCTGCCAACATCAGGACCTGCTGTGTTCCTTGGCTCAGTCAGGAATGGCCATATTTAAGAGGAAAAGGTCAAGAAGACAATGGAAACATTTCAAGAAGAAAAAACAAACAGTTCAGTAAGGGAAATCAGCACATGTGTGGTTTGTGTGTGTGTGTGTGTATGGTTTGTGTGTATGTGTGTGGCGTGTATGGAGGGGGAGCCCTTGGAAGGTCCACCCCAGCAGTCATCATAAGGCAAAGCTGGAGGGTGATGTCTTGGTCTGGGGAATGGGAGAGAAGGAAGGAGTTAAGGGGAGGGAAGGTTGCTGATTCCAAATCTCACACTCAGGTGAACCCAGCAGTTGCCAGGCAACCATTTCCCCTCCTCAGCCCAATACCTGCCCATAGTGACCATCTTTTCCTTCCTCCTCCAGCCAGACCAGGGACCTGGTGAGCTCCAATTCTGACCCAACCCTCCTCCCCTCACACTTAAACACCCTTTTTGGGCAAACATCTGCCCCAGAAATAGAATGGTTGGAAGAAATCAGAACCAAGGAAGGTGTGTACTGGGGGTGGGGAATGTCTAGGCTTCAGCCTGGTTACTGCCCAGCCCTGGAGGAGAAACAAGAGAGGAAGGGCTCAAAAATTTCTTGAGTGCCACCTCTGTGACCGGCACCCTGGGGAGTGCTTGCATGCACTCCCTCATTTTGCCCTTTAATTTTCACAGGGAGGGTTTGCTGTCATCGAACCCTTGCTACAGTACACATAGAATCTGAGGTTCAAAGAGGTGAAGGGGCTTCCCACAGTCACACTAAGATGCCACAGAGCTAAGGTCTGAAGCTATCTGGCTCTCAGGCTCCATGTGTCTCTCATTGCACTTTGGCTTCCCCATCTGTAAAAGAAGAGGATCAAAGCAGATAAGAGATAATAAAGGCTTATCTTTAGTGCCAGCTCTGATCTGTTGTTGGAACTGCCTGACAGCTGTGCTGAGAATCCTGAGGCCAAGGCTGGGCTCTGAGGGAAGGAGTGTGATCATTGAGTAGCAATGTCTGTCCTGGCTTAGGAATTCAGGGTTATGGTGCATGTGCTCTTTATGAGCTGATTTTCTAAGGGTCATGCCAGCTCTGACATCTTGGTGTTAAGATGTACTAACCCTCACCTCTAATAGCCTGGGGAAAACCTCTGCGGCTCAGGCTCAGATTCTCACTGGGACAGTCATGGGAACAGATTCCACCAGACTCTTCGTGAGGGGCAGAGCCAGGTAGGTGCTCAGTCTCCCTGCTCAACCTCTGCCTGTACTCTCAGCAGGAGGAGCTGTTGCCTAGCAACAGGGGGTGGGTGGGGGCTGGCAGGGTCTGCAGAATCCCAGAATCTGGTAATACATCTGCCTATCTCCCACAGCCCAGGCCTGGGCCTTGGAACCTTGAGCCAGCCCCATGAGGGTCCCCAGAGCTGGGGCTCAGTACCAGGTGATAGGGGGAGAACGGTTGAGGGCCCACACAGCTGAGGAACCCCAGGCCTTGGTAGACATTCTGTAGACTTGGGGCACATGGCCTCCCCTGGGATCTGTTTCTCTGTGTACAACATGGGTAAATCATCCCCACCTACCTGAAGCATTGGAGGATTATAAAGATGATGGGTGTGAAAGATAGTCTTAATTCTGAAGGTCCTCCTCCCTCTGAGGGCTCAGCTAGAAACTCAGAGACTGGCTCAGATGTTCACCACCCT
The DNA here is from genome assembly GCA_004026585.1 of Noctilio leporinus. Classification (NCBI taxonomy): domain Eukaryota; kingdom Metazoa; phylum Chordata; class Mammalia; order Chiroptera; family Noctilionidae; genus Noctilio; species Noctilio leporinus. The sequence goes on along the minus strand of PVIW01001003.1, from coordinate 201,587 downwards.
TTACCCTACTGCAGATGTCAAGCTCAGGAACAAGGTCAGTCCCCAGCTATGTATTAAAGATACAGGAACCCTGTGTGTGGGGGGCCTGGTGCTAAGCATCATTACATTATGATCATTACATCATTAGCTCATGGAATACTCACAGCAACCTTGGGAGGCAGGAATTAGCTTTCTCCCTACTTCGCAGGAGGGAAGCTGAGGTCTAGATAGGTCAGGTGATTAACCCAGGGTCACAGAAACAGAAAGTGGCAGAGCTAGGATTTGAAGGAGGCTTGTGTGACTCCAGAGCCTGTGCTCTTGAACCTTAACCTGATAAGGCCCCTCCTGTCACAGCGGCCCCTCCCTACCCCTGAGGCCACTTGACTCTACACAAGCACTTTAGGGGGGCACTTCTGAGGGCTTGTGTCTCCCTCCTCTTCTTCCTTAGGATGATGACATTGGAGCCTAGCCCCTAACAAGTGGCCTAGGGGGCTTTGAAAAGTGTGGGGAACAGAATGGCTGTAGTCGGCCAATTTCCTGCCTGTCCTGTCCAAGGGGAGGTCATTACCTCAGACTGTTTGCCAAGACATCCTGGTCTGGCTTGGCTCCAGCAGCCCTCCCTCGGACCTCAGGCTGGAAGAACAGAGGTCCTGGCTCTGGGAAGCAGATAGGAGTGGGATAGGTGGTTGTTGCTACAGAGAGGGACAGAAACAGGTAGTCGGACAGGAAGGGATGTGAAAAGATGGGAAGGGAAGAGGAGGCAAGAGGAGTGTGCAGAGGAGATAGTCTATGGAATGGAGGTGGAAAACAAGAAAGGAGAGGAAGATGGGGGTGGAGGGGAGGGAAGAAAGGAGTAAAGATATTGAAGCAAAAAGAAGAGGGGAGAGAAAAGGATGGGGCGTGCTGGAGACAGAAGGGGTGTCAGAGTAGCACAGGAGAGGAGAGAACTGATCTGCCTATTCCTCCAAAATCTCCCAGGCTGCAACTGCCTGCCAGCCAGGAGTCCCGGGGATTGCTCTGCTTCCCAATGCTGCCTAGGACCCAGGGGCCAAGTGGAAGATCTAAAAAGAACTCCAGTCTCTTTGCAAGAGCTCTGGAGCCCCTGCTGCTGCCAACAGGCCTTTGCTTAGGCTGCCTGGGATTCCCAGGGACCAGGGCCTGTCTCCACTACTCCTTTGCCCCCCACCGCCCAGGACAGGGCAGAGGCTTCAGACTTTCCTCAGTAGGAAGAAGGATCTCCCTGACCTTCTTAGTGGATATGTAAAATCTTGCATTTCTCTTTGCATGGGGGAGCTTACTACCCTCAGGACAACTCACTCCCAGGACAGTTCCAGGAGTCCAAGTTCCAGTTTGAGCCCCATGTAATGAATGGGCAGGATTTAACTAGAAGAAAAGGGGAGAGGTGTCTAAGAAAACAGAACAGCGATGCAAAGGCCTTCTTGTGGACAGGCACATAGTGGATCAAAATCTGAAAGACGACCAGGGGGCTTTAGGCAGGGAGATTGGTGGTATAAAAAGAGGCTGGTGAGGAGGCAGGAGCCAGTCCATGGAGGGTCTTAATGGCCACAGAGTGGAGTTTAGTCTTTATCCCTGGAGCAATGGGCAGTCATTGATGGTTTAAACTGGGGGGTGTTCTGGGGGTGGTGGGCAGTACTGGTGTTACATTTGCATTTCAAGATCCTTCAGTCTGCTGTGCAGAAAATGGAACAGCAAAGAAAAAAAATCAACAAAATAAAAAGACATCCTTACTGAGTGGGAGAAGATATTCTCAAATAATACATCCGATAAGGGGTTAATATCTAAAATATATAAAGAACTCATAACTTAACACAGAAAAAGACAATCCAATTTAAAAATGGGCAGAGGACCATAAGAGACATTTTTTTTTCCCAAGAGGACATACGGATGGCTAAAAGATGCTTAACATCACTAATTATCAGGGAAATGTAAGTCAAAACCATAATAAGATACCAACCCACACCTGTCAGAATGACTGTCATCAGTAAATCAGTAAAGGATGTAGAGAAAAGGAAACCCTTGTGTACAGTTGGTAGGACTGTAAATTGGTGCAGCTACTCTGGAGAAACAGTATGGAGGTGCCTCAAAAATTAGAGCTGCCATATAATTCAGCAACTCCTCTTCTGGGTATTTGTCTAAATAAATAAAAAGCACTAGTTCAAAATGATATATGGACCCCATGTTCATTGCAGCATTACTAGCAATAACCAAGATATGGAAGCAACCCAGATGTTCACTGATAGATGAATGTATGAAGAAGATGTGGTACATATATAAAATAAAATATTAGTCAGTCAGAAAAGAATAAAATCTTGTAATTTGGTACAATATTGATGGATCTAGAGGGTATCAGCTAAGTAAAATAAGTCAGAGAATGACAAATATTGTATGACCTAACACATGTAGAATCTTAAAAAAAAAATGAGCAAAACAGAAACAGACCCTTTGGTGGTACTAGGATGTGGGGTCTTTGGCAGGAAAAAAATGAGTGAAAAAAATCACACAGGTGAAGAATTAGTTCTGGACACAATTTGATTAAATGCACTCATTCACAGGAAAAAGAGAAGAGAAGAAGAAAAAAAACCAACAGGGACCAGAGTGGCAGCAGGGAGTCCAGGGAACAGGGTTGGCACCAGTCCAGTCACACAATGATTGGAGCTTGGGCTGGAGGCAGGGAGCAGTGGGGTGCAGAGAACTGGGTAGACTGGAGGTCCTTTTGGGAGAACAGATAAATCTTATGAATGGATGGGGCTGGGGTGGGGGTGGGGTGAGGGAATCTGGGGGCAGAAGTGACTGATGTCAGACAAAACCACTGACCCTCACCTGAAGAGTATCTTAAAACACTAATTTCTAGGCTTATCCCAGGCCTATTAATTTCAGATCACTAAGATTGGAGTCCATACCTTTATTTTTTAAATGTGTTTCCAGGTTATTCCAAGAATCAACCCATCCACTATAGGCTATAGCCTAGATTTTGGGGCAACCAGAGTCAAACCCCTCTTTCACAGAGGAAAAAATAGGCCCTGGGTGGGGAAAAACCTTTCCCAGGATCACACAGGACAAAGCATAGTAGTAATAACTAACATCAAATGACAGATGCCCTATTCCTATTTGTGACTTCCCTTTAACCTGGTGAAGAACCCTGAGTGGGCCTTGGGATGGTGGGAAGCACAGGCTTTGCCCTTGAAGTGACCTTGGTTCAAATCTCGACTACACCATTCCCAGCAGCCATCATGAGGCAGAGCTTGGGGAGGGGGAGGGGGAGGGGTGGGGTGGGGTTGGAGTCTGAGTCTGGGGAATGGGGGAGAAAGAAGTTGAGAGGAGAGGAGGTTGCTAACTCCAAGCCTCACACATCCAGCCAGATCCTCAGGTGGACCCCAGCAGTTGCCAAGCAACCCTTCCCCCTCCTCAGACTGATACCTGCCTGTTGATGATGGTTGTTAGTGGATGCAAGTCGCATCACCTCCTCACCTGCACAAGGGCACAAAATATTCTCCTCAAAAGATGGCTGTGGCGTTTGCACTGGATAATGTGCTTGAGGCAACTAGGAAGCTCTCATTTTAAAGTTCAATTCCACTCCACCAAGGTCAGCCTCAAGTCCAGGCAGAGGCAGGAGTTTATGTGTGCTTGTGTACACACGGTTATGTGTGTGCATGTATGCACACACACATGTGCATGCAATGGGATGTTTTGAAGAGTTTCTTTCCATGGCTCAAATCATGCCCTCCCCCCACATCAAAACCCATCACAAATGTCTAAAGCCCACCATTAAAGCCATATTTCCCTAAGCCACTATTTTGCTGAGTGCCTTCTTGAACACAGAAGAATTTAGCTTTGGAGGAAATAGAGGCTGGGGAGGGGAGATGACCTGCCCAGATCCCACTGGCAGTAGAGGCAGAATGAGGATCCCAGCCCCAGTGTGAAGTCTAGTAGCCCCTGGGTGCCAGGCGGGGGCTGCGGTGGGTGTGGGAACATGTACTCCTGGTGGAGCCTGGGAAGGAGGCTGGGTGATGCGCTCGCCATAATCAAGGCGCAATCAGCGCTAATCAGCGTGTTCTTGAAATAGACCCCACTGGAGGGGGGAAGCGAGCAGCCGCCTGGGTTTGTATAGCGGCAATCAGAGGGAGGCAATTTTAGATCCACGGGAACAACAGTTCTTTGTCCTCACGCAGGGACTCTGCGAGCTCTGCGGAGCCCCACTGCAGCTTAGAGATAAAAACGCGCCATGGGGACTGCAGCTGCCCCAGCCCAGGAAGGGGGGCATTCAGGCGGTGGGTCCAGCTGCCTCCAGGTGAAGTCCAAATCCTTTAGCACCTTGGCTGGGCACCTACTATGTGTTGGGCTCCTGTGACTAGCTGTTTCTTTTGTGAGACGTGGGATCCATTTTGCAGGGGAAACAGTGGAGCCCCAGAGAGATGGGTGTTCTGACATAGGTCATTGGCCTGATAAGTGGCTGAGCTCTGATGGGAATCTAGTCTGCCTGACTCCAAAGTTTGTGCCTATTCCTTTTAGTGGAACTTCGAAGACATTATCCTAGATTAATGGAACTCCCAGATCTTGCAAACATCTTAAGGCCTGAAGATCATTGGTTTCAATTTGCAGATGATGCAAATGGAGGCTCAGAGAGGTGAAGGGACTTGCTCAAGGTCACCCTAATGGGGTAAGTAGTGGAGCCAGCATCCAAACCCACATGCAGCAGATGCCAGAGGCCCCATTTGAAATCACTAAGCTCTGAGCTTCTTCAAAGGCCACTCTGCCGTTGCCTCCAGGAAGCCTTCCCTGCCAACTCTGGGGCTGCCGTCTTCCCCTCTGAATAATGCTTGGTTATCATGCAGCTGACCTGGCAGGCAGGTATGGCTGGGTGACAGACTTTGTGAGTTTTTCAGTGACCCAGCAGCATTTCCTCTCCTGTTGGTACCAGTGGCCCCTGGTTTCCTTTTGGAGTAATAACTCAGGTGGAAGGGAAGCTCTTTGAGAGCGGTTGGTGGGTGAGATGGGGCATGCTCTGGTGTGGGTCCACCCATCCAGGAGCACTACCAGGTATGAAATGCCTTATCAAAGGAGGAGAACTTATTGGAGCAGAGGGGCAGACAGCCTGGGTAGAGCCAGAGTAGATGTCCAGGTGACAGCAGATGGTCCAGGTCAGTGGCTGGGATGGAGAAAAGTGAGTGGATTTAAGACATTTCTCAAAGGAGACTCACAGATTGATAGAATGTGGTGAGTGAGGAGGATTTCTTACTTGATCAGCTGGCCCCACACTTCAGTCATCCTTGATACCCCTAATACCCCACCTCGAACCTGATCTTTTCTTCTTCCTCTTCCGTCTTCTCCTCCTCTTCCTCCTCCTCCTCCTCTTCCTCCTCCTCCTCCTCTTCCTCCTCCTCCTCCTCCTCCCCCTCCCCCTCCTTCTTTTTCCTTTCTCTCTCTCTCTCTCTCATCCAGCCACCATCATCTTTTGCCAGGATGACAGCAGCCTCCTCAGTGGTCTCCCTGCTTCCGCCCAAGCCTCCCACAGCAGACAGAAGAGTCTACTTAAAACAGAAATTGGGTTATGTTCCTTTTCTGCTCAAACCCTCCTGTGGTTCCTCATCTCACATTTACACCAGCCACCTAGGCTCTTTGTAATTTGCCCACCATGTCTTTTACCTCAGCTTCTATACTCTCCCCTTGATTGCTTTGCTTCAACCACCCTGAGCCCCTAGCTGTTCTTGAATCACTGCAGATAAATCTTCACCCCAGGGCCTTTGCACATGCCATTTCCTCTGCCTGGAATGCTCCTCCCAAGATAGTCACAGACTCCCTCCTTCGTCTTCTCAGTGGGGCCTTCCCTGACCATTCTATGTAAAATTTCAACCCCAGAGCAATGAGGGAAAACTGGGACAACTGTTATTGAACAACAATAGAAAATACCTCTCCAAAAAATAAAATTTCAACCCTATCCCATACTCCTTGGCCCTCTCTAAACTTCTGTCCCCACTTTATTTTTAGCTAGATTATTTATCTTCTGTTATACTATATATTTTTACTCTAAAATGTTCATTGTCTTGTCTACCACAAGAATACAAGCTCCATGAGGCGGGCTCTTTGTGAGGGCTCAATCAATATTTGCTGAATGAAGAAGTGGTTGAATGATGGTGTCCTTTATTGAAGTAAGGAGGAACAGACTGAGTGGAAGTGGAAGTTAGAGATGAATTGGCAGAATTGAGTTTGTGACAGACACCTTAAAAAAGAGGCAGGTGAAAGACAACCATACATTGATGTTTCTCTCCCTCTCTGCCTCTCTCTATGAAAAATAATAAAAATCTTAAAAAGAAAGAAAAAAAGATATCCAGAAGGCAGTCAAGTATAGAAGTGCACACCTTAGTTTCCTCATCTGTAAATTGAACCAACAATTTCACCTCCCTGGCTGGGCATGTGTGGGGAGGGAGACTTGATGAGGTAAAAAGGGTGGCAGTAATCAGCAGAAACTCAGCCCTCAACAAAGTGTGCCTGCCTTGCATGTTTGCATTTTCTTTCCTTCTCAAACAGCTGCTGCAAGCTCCTTGCCACAAGCTCAAAGCTGCTGGAACTCCCATCAATGCAGTGGAGAATTATATGGCCCAGATGAGGGGTCCTGCTCCATTTGCTTCTCCCTCATCCTGATCTCAGCTCCGGGGGTGACCAGATCCCCCAGGGGAGGCTGGAATCAGGGCACCGAAGGGATGTTTGCAGCGACAACACCTGCTTTCCTTCTCCCTCCCGCCATCTCTTCCAACTGTATGAGAATCGTTTTTTATTCCCTGCAAGTCTTTGTAACCAACCTCTCAGTGGTGAGGAGAGGATTTTAAAAATAGCTTTATTGATTTTATTTTTTGGAATATACAAGCAATAGATGTTCTTTGTTAAAGAAAAATTAGATTGTATAGAAAAAAGGGAAAAAATAGAAACCAGCCCAAATCTTACCACGCAGAGATAATCATCATCTACATTTCAGCATTTGGCTCTCTCATCTTTGTTTCTAGGTTTTTGTGTCCAAATGGGTTAGGGGCAGGGCTCCACAACAGATGGAGGAAAGTAGAGAGTGGGGGCGGGCAGGGCAGGTGCCAAGGCAGGGTCTAACTGATGCCTGTGTGATTGCTGGTACATGGTCAGAGCAAAACCCACAGCCTGTCCCACATGCTTGGTCAGTCCTGAGGGCCTGCTGGGGCATCTTGTACCCTATCCCCATTTGCATATTCATCTAACCATACCTCCTGGAATCTGGAGTAAGAATATTTTCAATAATCACCTGTCCTGTTTATTTGGAGCTCTATAAAACAAATGCCATATAGTCACTATCTCATTCAATCCTCAGAGTAATCAAAGGAGAGCGTTCCTATGATTAGCCCCATTTTACAGATGAGGAAACTGAGGCCCATGGAGGCAAAGTGATTTTGCCCAAAGCATACAGAGTTCAGAACTGAGATGCAGGTCTCATGACACTGGCTGGGGTCCTTACACCTCTTGTCCTGAGAAGAGCGGCATGTAACAAGAACCACATTCTATGTAACAAACCACGGGTGGCAAACACAAGGCCCTTGGGCTGAATCTGGCCCTCCACCTTGTTTTATCCAGCCCAGCACCTTTGGCCCAGCACCTTGTTTCTACCTGGCTCACTTAATTGTTAAGGAGTAGTTACATTTATGCAGTCCTAACATTGCATTGAGCCCTTTGAAGGCAACCTTGAAGCTGATGTAGCCTCCGGTGGCAATGAGTTTGACACCCCTGTACAAGACAGTTTTGGTACAGCATCATCTTACTGAATCTCAACATCCCTGCCAGAGGGGCTTATTCTGTCCAGTAACACAGGTGAGGAAACTGAGGTCAGAGAGGTGAAGTCACTTGCCTAAGGCCACACAGCCAGTAACCAGCCTCTCAGTGGCAAGGGGAGGATCTTTTTGAAAGCTTTATTTATTTTATTTTTTGGAATATAAAAGTGAGTGGAGGAGCTGAGAACGGAATGCAGATGTGTCTGGCTGTTGGGGTAGTGCTGCAAACAGGAGCTAGGGACGAGGCTGGGTAAGAAGGGTGAATTATGTCTTTTTATTAAGGGCAGCCTCTTTGCCGCTCATCTGGGCACCTAAAGTGGGGCATCCAGATTCTGTAGTTTCAACTTCCCATCTTAGGTCCAGTTGACCTCACTCACTGGTCACAGCCTGGACCTAAGGTCAGGGGCTTGGGTTTAGCCACAGCGCCACCTGGTGGCTGATTTGCTGCCACCAGAGTCTGACTTGGTAGGACAGTGATGAGGGAAGGAAGGCCTGGGGTTACTTCTTCCCTGCTAGAGACAGAGCCAATCCTCCTGGTATAGAGAAAACCCCCCTGAGGACTCTGGGTTTGATAGTCTGGCTTTGAATTCCAGCTCAGTTTGAGTGACATTGGGTAGATTTCTGCACCTGCCTCTACATCTATAAAATGGAAATAAATGACAGTTGCCGGGGTAGTTCCGAGGCAAATAGTTGACCCTATCCCAGGTGCATGATAGGTACTCAACAAGTGGTACTTCAGTTGATCAATAAATGATACTTGCCTTCATTCTACTGTTTCCTCTGGCCCCTCCATCCACCATCTGACCAGGCCCCACATTAGGCCCAGATTCTCTGCTGGGATTCTCCTAAGCCACCTTTCTCTGATGGGACCCAAGGTCCTGTTTAGACAAGGATATAGAGCCTTTGCACTCCAGAAATGGCTACATTTGGAAAGAGACTCAAAAGGAAGGCAGGGAAAACTTTTGTGAGAATAAGATAAGCCAAGTACTGGCTAGAATTTGCCTGGCACAGAAGAGCCAAGCCAGCTTCACTGTCATAGGTCATAGTCATGAAGTACTTGGCCCAGGGTCAACTTGCCCACCTGCCTCCTGTGATTTGCAGTTCTAGCTGGGCACTACCCATCTTCATCCACATTCATGTCAGCTTCACTGTCTAAACCCCACCTCTGAAAGCATTTCCAAGCACCCGACTCATCTCCTTCTCTTTCCTCAAGGCTACATTCTGCAAGGTGCTCTTCAGAGTCATTCTGCCCACAAGGTGGTCCCAAGGACTCCTTAGAACTCTGGATCGCTCCAATGCCCCAATACCAACCAAGGGCCCTGATATTTTTTATAATTCTTGATGGCCCTCTGTGAAGTGCCCCCCAATGACTCCTCAATTTTCCCACTGGTCACCTATTACTCATACCCACCCCCCAGTGAGTACATCCCCTCACAACTTGCAATGGCCCTATCACCCAGTGAGGTGCCACACAATTCTACTATATCTCTAGAGGTCTCAATGGTCCTTTCCAGCCTCAATGCCCCTCACTGGCCCCAAACATCCTTCCAGTGAATGCCAGTGGAGCATATCATTTTTAGGGAATTATGGAGGCTTGCAGAGGACCCCAGTGTCAACAAAAATGTTTCAAGGCTCCTGAAGACCTTCCCTACATGGCCTGCAATACCAACTATTGCTCCATGGCCTTGATTGATCCAACAGTGCTGATGGCCATGGTGGCACACAGTGGCTCCCAAAAGTAATCTGTAGAAAGTACATGGGCCTCGGAGCCACAGACCCCCGGCTCTGATACAGCAGCTCTGTGACTCTGGGCAGTGGACTCTGCTTCTTTGAGCCTATTTCCTCATTGATAGGATGTGATCACCATGTAAATCCACAGGGTGACTGAAGGCAAGGTAACACATGAAAGGGCCCAGCATGACTTCCAATATTGAGTGTTGTCAATGCCTACTTATTCCTTTTCCCATGGCTCCCCACTCCGGGGCAAGCTGGGCACTTGTTCATTGAAGCTGCGGCCCCCTGGAGCACCTACTCTGTGCCAAGACTGGCACCAGATGCCATCCCTGATGAGCATGATGTTACTTGACTCTTTGCTCTAACCAAGAAACTGGGGAGGGGCCATCCCAGCTTTAGCAGGTAAAGTTTCACAAGGGGTTATAAAGGCAGACCATGGGCGAAGAGAACTTTGATTTCTTCCCTCTTCCTCCAAAGGCATTTTTCTGCCTCTGCCTTTGCTCAGGCTATTCCCTTATCTCAAGTGCCTCCCCCTGCCTGGCAAACTCTCCCCATCCCTCAAGGTGCAGCTCACATCCACCATCCTTGGTTAGATGGTTGGGTATGTGAGTCCTATTTAAACCTAGCAAACCTGGTTTCCACCCAGTTCCTCCACCTTTCAGGAGGTATATTTGATGTCTCTTTGGGCAACTTATTTAGTTTCTAAACCTTAGTTCCTTCACATTAAAAATGAGATTAAAAACACTTACCTCTTAGATTAGTTGTGAAGCTCTTCTGAGGTAAGTCAGGCATGGCACTTGGAACACTGTAGGTGTCCAGGGGCTCAAGCACCCCTGGTCTCCCCAAAACCCTTGGTTCCTGGTACAGTCTCCCCTGTAACTTTCTGTGGTGGTGGTGCTGTTACTCAGCTAGCCTGGAAGTTTTGAGAGCAGTGCATGCATTACTTGTCCAAATACACCCCACAAAGTGGACCTTATTCGAGAGGGGCCGAGATGGCCAGGAGTTGGCAACAAAGATTGACTGCTCCCTGTGGGTAATGGGGTACACAGACCAAGGGTTTATTGGACTTTTACCAGCCTGAGATGATGCAGAGGACCTCAGGAAATCCAAACCCAGCTATGTTTCCTCTCTTGAGTCTCGTTCTACCTATAGCTAAACTGAGACCTAGAGAAGGGGAAGGCTTGCCTAGTGCCACACTGCAGAGCTCCAATGACAGAGAGCTATAAACAGGAAGGCAGGACAGCTTCTCCCCGACCCAATTAATCCCCATCCACAGGAATGTGGACATTTGTCCTCTTGACTAAGAAGAGCAGGAACAGTGAAGGAAAGGGACTCTTGTACTTGTCTTGATATCCCCAATCCTAGGTCTAGGCATGAAACCTGATAGGTGCTCAGTAAAACCCTGCTGAATACATGACCCTCTTTTACAAAATTTGCAGGCTTGGCTAGCAGGGCCGCTAGCACCTGCTGCAGCCTGCAGCGTTTACTGGGTAAATGAATGCCTTGTCTTTGCCTTACCAATTCTGTACGCTTAAGAGTCTGCAGATCAGATATCCTGGGAACAATGGAGGCCCACAGTTCCATGACCCAGCCTCTTTAAGTCTTGTTGACCTCTGCTTAACACAATACACTTTCAGACACAAGGAGGGAATGGTGTCAGGAGACAAGGAGGGAACGGTGTCAGGGGACAGGTGACTGCCTCAGTCTCTGTGGCTCTGGGAAGTTATGAAGTACTCAGGGACCCTCTGGGCATCACAAAAATCTTTCTGAATTCTGAAACTTGGTGGGATGCTTCCCCTGTGAGCAGATGTTGCCACCTTAGAGAGGGTGAGAAGCCAAGACAGGTTCTGATGGATTGGAGATCAGGGATTTTGAGCACAAGAGATGACTAGACAAGAATGAGCAGACACTGTGTGTAGCTCACCTCATAGCACCACGAACCGGCAGGGCAAGACACAGAGTGTGTCTCTGTGGTCTCGAGCCACTCTTTGAAAATCTCAGACACAGATTTAGAGATTTTGTGTAGTCTGAGAATACCAAACTTTTAGAGCTTGGGCACAATTTATTCAGGAGAATAATAACCAGGGTGAACAGTTTTACCCTTCATACTTGGAGCTCACAGATCTTCAGAGGTGAGAAAACTGAGGCTGGCAGAGCAGATCCTGCAGCCAAACCTGGACGGCATGCTCCAAATTCTCATCTTTCTACCCCACCTTGCCTGCCTCAAACATGCCAGTCTGCCTCAGAGGACAGGTGCATGAGCTTTGTGCCAGCTATTGTTGCAATTGTGAAGTGGCTTCCACCTACTTTGAGGCTTTGCAGCACAAGACACAGTTAGGCTTAATGATTAAGAGACTGGGTTTTGAGGTCAGACAGACCTGACTTCTCTTTCTGGTCCTGCTGTTTACTAGCTGTGTGACTGGCCAAGTGGCTTGACTTCTCTGTGCCTCAATTTCCCACATCTGTAACGTGGAGGAAGTAATGCATAAATAAAGATGGGTAAGTGCCTATTTTATGGGGTTGTTGTAAGGGTTAAATGGGTAACTTGTAAAGCAGTTAGCACACAGGAGATATGCAATGCCTGGCAAGTACATGAAAAAAAGTATGGGCTCCTGAAACACCCCTGCGTGTTTCTAATTTGTAATCCCAAATTGAGACTGCAACCTCCAAGTATGGAACCAAGATGCTTTTGCAGGAATATCACGAAGGTACTAAAAAACAGGAAGAAAAGCTCAATGAATACCACTTTGCTGGGAACAGCCACATATAGTTTGTTCATTCCTTTAATTTTTAAAAATGAGTAAGCAGACAATCGTGTGCCCTTTGAATACCCAATAAAAACGTTCATTATGCAAAACAGTACAACCCTTTTCATTTTTAATAATACTGTAAATATCTCAGAAAGGATGTATTGTGTCTAATGAATATCAAAAAAATCTTCACAATGATGTTTCCCCTGCCCCACGTTTTCCTCCCCACCCCCCAAAGTTACCAAATACTAGTAGGAAATTACAAAAAACAAAGAACAAAGGCCCTCCCTCCACCCTGCCCCATTAGTAGTGTTCAGTGAGTGGAATGTTAAGTGCCGCATGTCTGTACAATGCAGTGTGTGCCAGGTGAGGCTGCGGGGCTGTGCGTCTGTGAAAGCCGTTGGGGGAGAACCAGTAGCAGCAGTGGCGGGGAGGTGCCTCCCCAGGACCTGTTCGGGGAAGAGCAGACAAGATGGACAGGAGCAGGGGGCCCATGTGAGTGCTGATCTTCCTGGGTCCACTTCTTGTGTCCACCAGATCTAAGAGCTCAGGGAGAGGCCTGGCAGGCCTGGGCTGCGGGTGCAAAAAGGGGACCAGAACCTGGTGTCACACCCACCTGAGCGGCATTGGACTTTCCTCCCAGCAAACTCAGGCTCAGAGGGGGGCTGCCCAAAGCAGAGAAATTGGGAGTTTGGGAACTTTTGGGTGAATCAAACACACTGGTTTATTATAAGAAACGAAAGCTTCAGTTTGAACAAAGCTTGCATTTCCACCAAATAAAATTGGGAACATAATGGAAAAGGATAAAGAATGTACCTTCTCTGTCCCTGCATAACTTGAAATTCAAGGCAGAGATTTAATGTCAGATCTAATTTTAAAAAATAAAAAGAGAGATCGTCAGAGAGGTCTGGAGCAAGCCAGCCTCCCCACAGACCCCAGGCCTGCAAAGAGGAGGGACAGGGAGCTCAGTCTCCCCTCCAGTAAGTGCTGAGGCTTCTCAGTACTTTCTAGGAGAGATGCAGGTGGGGTGGGATGGCTCCTGAAAAAGGGGTGGGGAAGAAGCTTCTGTGAAGGTCCCAAGGTTCTGTAGGATGGAGAGGGAGAGGTATTTGGGGGTGAGGGGGGAGGCAGGCCTGGGACAGGCAGAGGGAGAAGATGTGGCAAGGGTACGAAGGGGCAGGAGGATGAAACCAGGCCCCAGGCCTGCCTGTAGCTTGTCACCCTGGAAGGCTGGTGGAAGGATGACAATGCTGATCCTGGCAGGGGCAGGACAGAAAGGCCACACACAGAATAGAGGCTGCTTCCTAAGCCTGAAAACCAGTGCTCAGCCAACTCCAGCCAGCTGAGGGTGGAGGGCTGAGCTGAAGATGAGAGTGGACAGCACAACAGGAGCCTGAATGGGGGCCAGCACCTGGCTGGTCTCCAGAGAAGAAAGTCTTCATGAATGAAATCAAACTAGAGTTTTGGGGAAAACACACATCACCACCACATTGTTTCCATAATGAACTTGATTTGAAGTAAGTAGGTGGAGGAGGGTGGGTACAAGGGGTACAAGGAGAATCATCAGAAGAATCCAAGATGAATGGCCAGTCTGCAGGACAGCAAGGCGTGCGACAGGAATCCCCAAGAGATGCTGCCAACTGGGAAAAACCTTGAGATTACCTGACTCAACCCTCCCATTTAGGAGACAGGAAAATTGAGGCCCAGGGAGCAAAAGGGGGTGCCCAAGGTCACTTAGTAGCATCAGGGTAGATGGGCACCTGAAACCCAGGAGTCCTGAGTCTGGTGGGACTTTTTCTTCTCTGACACAGCCTTGCTGTCTGCAAACCCACTGCTAAGCAGCTGGGGATGGTGAAGAGAAAGCCCCCCACCCCAGAGGGTGTGAAGGAGGGGCGGCAGCAATGGTCAGGACAAACATGGACATGGACTGGTTGATTAAAAAAGGCTGACAGAGGACAGGCATCGCTCCCACCCCACCTGTCCACAGCCCAAGTATAAAAGTTTTACCATATGATACATGTCTTCTTAACCCCTAGAAAACACTGGTTAAAACTGCCCTAGCACAAGAAGATTCTGCTAGTCTCTGTACAGTATTAACTCTTGGTAACGTTACTTACATGATCATTGGGGGTGAGGAGGGGAATGTGACTTTAAACCAAAGTGTACACAACCACCTTAAAATTAACTTGTTAATAAGTCCTGTGCAAAACGAGCAAGCCTCTATCATTAGGTGAAGTATGTTTCTCAGGTATTCATTTGTACACACGGGGAAGGAGAAGGAAGCAGAGGCATCCGAGGTGGCAGGTGGACACTCAGAAATGCGTCTCCTTCTCTGTGATGGCTGCAATGGTCCCATCGCCCTGAAGTTTGGTGTCACAGTCATTAACCATCACCGTCCGTGGGCCTGCCCCAAGCTTGCCCCTCATTTTCAGATCAGCACTGGGGATCGTCAGCTTCCGGAGTTTCTACGTGGTTGGAGAGAAGGAGAAGAGCTGTCTGAGAGAGGCTGCCAGGGTCCTGAGGCCTGCTGCCTCCTCTCCTGGCCTCATGGTGAACACGAGGTGGGAGGGCCAGGGGAGCATGGAGTCATCAGACTGAGGTCCAGGCCCCAGCTCTGCCACTTAGAGCTCTGATCTGATGATGAATTGAGCTCCCTGGGTCTCAGTTTCCATTTCTGGGAAATGGGGACAATGGAGATACCCACTGCCAACTAACTTTTGGTTCATACTTACTGCAGGTGACTAGGATGAGAGAGTGACAATCAGGGCCAACTGCCCCATCCCTTCCTTACGATGGAAACAGGGCAGTTGGGGTCTGAATCATTGAGAGGCCACCACCTTTCTATGTTGGGCAAGTCACTTAACCTCTGTGAGCTACATTTTCCTCATCTGTGAAATGGGGTAATAGCACCTGCCGGCAGAGCTGTTAAGAGGGCGAGCTAAAGCAGCTCCAGGGCTACTTATCCAGTAACACTTGCTGGATAAATGGAAGCATTTCCCACAGGAGGGATGTCATCATGCTACCACCCCCAGGGGAACATGTGGTGTGTGCCATGTGCTCCTTGGGCCAAGACTTGAAGATACAAATACTACCACTAAAGCCTATACTCGCAGCTACAGCCTCACACCACCTTGTCAAGTGGCCAGCACGGGGCTGGGCACGAATGAAATGGCTATCGTCCCCATGATAATGATTAGGGAGTGGTGGCCATGGGCAGATTTCTGATCTTCACTCCTGCCACCACAGCCCTGCCTTAGGGTTCCACACTTCATCTTCCTGTGAGTCTCCCTCCCCACCCCAGTTTCCTCAGGAGATGTAACGGGGCCAGGGTTTAAGATGTCTTTTCTGGGTATAAACTCTTTCTTCAGGAAGGCTGGGAAGGCTTTTAGGTGACTGGTATCTCGTGATCTTTTCTCTTCCAGACCCTGTCATGACTAAGAGGCTGAACCTACGTTGTCCTAGTGGGATTAATAGGCAGACTCATCTGTGCTAAATGCCTCCTATGTGCCAGGCATGGTACCAGGCTCTTGATACAGGGCAGGGGTTAAAAGCATGGGCTTGGGAGCCAGGCACCTGGGTTTGAACCCCAGATCTATCACTTTACTGGGGCAAGAAACTTAACCTCTCTGTGGCTCAGTTTTCTCATGTGTCAAAGGGGGATACCAATGGTACCTGCCTTGCAGGATTATCCGGAGGCTCAGACTAGTTGATTCAGCCATAGATTAGCACAGAATATCTATCCTCATAGCAATTCTCTGAGGTAAGGACTATTAACCTCATTTTCCCTTTCAGATCCTACCTGTCAGTGTCAGTTGGAAGACCTGGAAATGGAGGTACGTTAACTGACAAGTTCTCCCAGGAAGGAAGGGCTAGGCACCAAGCCTGACTACCTCCAAAGACTTTGCTGTCTTTAATAAGTCCTATGCTCTCTGGGCAAGTGGGCATGTGAGCTGAGGGAGATGGAGGGAACTCAGCAAAGTAGCCACCCCTTTCTCCCTCCTTCCCTCCCGCCTCCCCTCCATGAAGGGCTGAGGGACTCTCTGGAGGACTCCAGGAGATGCTGGCACTTCTAAATACCCAAAGGCCACTGGAAGTTTGGGCAGGGGCCTGCAGTGGTTGAGGTGTTAGGGCTGCAGGACCACTGTCCTTTGAACATGTTTGGTCCCAAATCAGAATTAACCATCTGCCCTTGAGCTACATTCCCTGCAGGTGCCAAGGAGCCTGAGTTGCTCTAGGAACGCAAGCAGGCCTTCTCCTGCTGACTGGATGCATAGGTTTTCCTGGAGTCCAGGCCTCTCAGTGGGCAGATGGGCTAAATGAAGCCGGTTCTGGGTAGACAATCACATTTGGTGTCTGCACACACACATCCACTCCCTCTGACCTTGCCCTGGGAGACGGAGGTCAACCCCTGAGACCCCTGGGGTTTGGCGCTGGGGCAGAGACCGGGCCTCCCAATGGCGGGTGGCCATTGTAGCAGAGGAATGAGGCTGTAAAGCTCAGGGGTTGAGAGCACAGGCTCCAGAGTGTCCACTTCACCACTCAGAGGCTATGTGCCCTTGGGCAAGTTGCTTCACTTCTTAGTGCTTCAGCTTTCTCATCTGTGAAATGAGGACAAATAAAAGCCTCCACCTCACAGGATTGCTATGAGGATTAAATGGCTCAGTGTTTGTAAATGGCTTACAGTAGTGTCTGGCACACTGCAAACAGTTTGCTAAATGAGCAAGAAACTGACTCAAACCATCTGATCTGCCAGCAGGTGGGAAAGGAGAGTAAACAGAGAGCGAGCACTCTGGAATCAGACTGCCTGGGCTATAATTCAGTCTGCCACCAAGAGACCAAGGGACACATAGTGTACCTTTCCACTGAGAAGAGGTGTCCAACCAGGCAAATCCACGGAGACAGAAAGGAGATGGGTGGTTGTCTGGGGGTGGGAACGTGCTTAACCGTGAATGGGCATGAGGATCTTATTAGGGTGATAAAAATGTTCTAAAACTGATTTATGGTGATAAATGCATTATGCTGAAAGTTACTTTAAAAATCACTGAACTGTTCACCCCAAATAGGTGAATTTTTATCATATTTAAACATACTTCAACACAATTTGTTTTAAATTTTTTGGTTTCCATTAAGGAAAACAATATGGAGTTTCCTCCAAAAATTAAAACTAGAACTACTATATGATCCAGCAATTCCAGTTCTGGGTATTTATCTGAAGATAGGAAAAACACTCACTTGGAAGGATAAATGCCTTCCATGTTCATCACAGCATTACTTACAACAGCTAAGAAATGGAAGTAACCTCGGTGTGCGTGAACAGATAATGGATAAAGACAATGTGACACACATATATGTGCCTGCACACAGACACACACTCATTAGATTATTCATCCATAAGAAAGGAAATATTTCCATCTGTGACAACATGGATGGACCTTGAGGGCATTATGCTAATGAGGTAAGTCATACCAAGAAAGACAATTACTATGTGATTTCACTCATATGTGGAATCTAAGAAAACAAAACAAACAACTGAGTTCACAAAGATAGAGGACAGATGAGTGGGTAGGCAAAATGGGTGGACAGGGTCAAGACAGACAAACTTTCAATCACAAAATAAGTCATGGAAATGTAATGTGCAGCATGGTGACTGTAGTTAATAATACTGTACTGCACATTTAAAAGTTGATAAGCGTAGATCTTACAAGTCTCAACAAAGTAAAACTGTAACTGTGTAGTGATGGATGTTAACTAGACTTATTGTGCTGATCAGTTCATATTATATACAAATATTAAGCCATTATGTTGTACCGCTGAAACTAATATAATGTATTGTGATTATATCTCAAAATTTTTTGGTTTCCTAATTTTGCGCTGTGTGGTGCTAATTTTCGTTTGATGACAATTTCTTTGAGCTTTTTACTCCTACCTATTGAATGCAGAAAAAGGTGCCAGCACCCAGGTTTGCTCTGAGGACTAAACTAAAGGATATACAACATGTAGAAAACCTAGTAGGGTGATGATGCCATGGGATAGGTCTCAGTCCCCAAATGTCAGATCTTCTTTTGCCCTAGGAGTGGGGTCCTTAATGCATTAACAGAACAGTAAGAGCTAACTTTTGGTCACTCTCTGTTCCAGGTCCTGGTCTAAGTCCCTTCCTTATATTAACTCACTGAGAATCCTCACAAAGAGCTGTGTAAGTTAGGGACTGCCACTGTCCCCACTTTACAGATGAGGAAACTGAAGCTGAGCTCAGAGATGCAGGCTCAACCTGGAGGCCTCACAGAGATGCCTCTACAATAGTGGTCTCGAGGAGGATCTGGCCACGGCCTCCCTAAGAGACACACAGGGGCCTGTTCTCATCATACCCATTGTCCAGAGGAGCAAACTGAAACCCAGAGAGGTGCCCAGGGATTCAACCCTGCTCACCAGCCTGTTCCAAGGCAGAGTCAATTCCTGCCCTGCACCTCGCCCCTCTTGGGGCTGCCCTTGTCAACCCCTCCTTTCCCCAGTCTCACCTCAGGCAGTGTCCCCTCTGTCTTCCACACTTTGATAAAGATCCAGAAGGGGATGCAGAGCATGGAGGACAGGGCCATGAGCCAGCCTATGCCGTAGCCCCAGGCAGGGTAGGTGTAGATGTTGTTATACTTGAGAGGCTTGTACTTGACCAGAAAGAAGATGAAGATGCCCTGCGGACAGACAGGAAGAGGTCCCTGGGGCCAGCATGCAGGAGGCCAGGAATGGAGAGAACTACCCCATGTGACAGCCTGGGAGAGACAAGGCTCTGCCCTGGTCCACTGTGAGCATGAGGCCCATTCCTCCAACATCAGACTCACAGGGAAAGAACCCTCTCCCCTGCCATAGATCCTATAACCTCATGGGGCTGTGAGACTCTTCTACCTTCCACCCCTGCCTAGGAGCCTCATCCCCCACCTCTGCCCAATCAGGAATTTTTATTTTTCCTAGCTATTTCTTGGGACTGGTTTCAAAGCTACCTTTCAGAATTACAACAGTTTGTGAAGATGCTTTGATACTTCCAGTGCCAAGAACTGAGTGAAGAGCAATGGGTTGTTTTTTATTAAATGTCAGCTCATGAAGGCCTCTGACTCCATGGTCTGGTCTAGGGACAAACAGAGTGTGAGCCCCAACTTCTACCCTCAGCTGTGCTGCTTTCTCCGTTAACAACAAAACCAAACATCTCTCAAGTGATCCTTGGCCTCGATGGAGGCAGATCACAGCTGCCTAGTTGGCAGGGATCTGAGGCTCTGAGAAGGGAGGTGACTTGCTTATGGTCACACAGCAAGTTGGTAGCACAGCTGGGATCCCAGGGGGGCCCATGCATTGCTGGGCCCAGAGACTGCCCAGACTCCAATTTAGGAAGACGTAGGGTGCCTCAGACTTTCTGAGTGCAGAGAGGGTCACCCAGATAATGTCACTTTCTCATTTACAGCTTTCCCAGGTCTGCGGCTCTGGAGTAGAAAAGTGGGTGGGTGGGTGAGTGAGCACTTACTGCACAGATCCCAGGGGTCACTACCTTCCAGCACCATTTAATGAGTGACAATGGCCGGTAGCCAATCATGTCTTCGATGTTATCATAGAAGCGGTTACTTCCTGTCCAGAATAAAACAGACAGGCATACACACCTGAGAAATTTGTACAATACTCCGGGAAGGCTAGGAGTGTTTGCTTTCCCTAGCTGAACACAGAAAAATTGTGGCAGGGGCCTTAGTTATTACCACTTAAAACTATCAAGGTGTTATACCTATGTGAAGTTTCGGGATGAACTATAGAAGGAGGAATGCTGGTCTGATAGTGGGAGGACCCCTGCTGATCTTGGGCAGGGAGGCCAAGGAGATGGTGAGGAGTTTGTGGGAGGATGTTGGAAAGTGGCCCCTGGAGAAGCATGGTTGACTTGCATGGAGGTGGGAGTCAGGGTTCTGAAGGCCAGGGCCTGGCTGGGCTGGCCAATGAGCAGAGTGGCCTGCAGGGACATCTATTTCTGAGCCAAGTTTACAGTGGGAATGTCCATCATCATCAAACCCAATTTGTTCCAGGAACAGGAGGATAAGGAGGCAGCCACGAACAGGGCCAGGCACTGTGCTGCCAGCTTTGCCTACATTATCTCCTACTGGGAGACATGGTACTGATGACCCCATTGTACAAATAGGAAAGCTAAGTCTCAGGGACAAAGGATTAGCCCAAGGTCACAGTCCCCAAGCCTGAAATCCCACCCTATGCTGTGCTGTGTGAGTATAAAAGCAGGAAAATATCCTGATAAGTGGGAAGGGCCAAGTCATCCCTGAAGGGAAGAAGAATGAGGCTGACACTGACAGAGACAGGCCACAGAGAACCTGAGCCCACCCCTGCCCCCGGCACCTGTACCCTGGGCACTGGTGCAGGCCACTGCAGTGTGTGTGTATGGGGGGATGGGAGGCTTGCTTGACCTCTACTCACCGTACACCCAGCCGATGCAGACACACTCAAAAATGGCCACAAAGAGAAGGCACATCCCACTGGCGGCATAGGAGTCAAAGAGCTGGAAAATGTACATTCCTCCCTATGGGGCAAAAGGACAGATACCTGGACAGAGGGACGGACAGACACACAGGAGAGGGCCCTCTGCTCTGCCTGATGCCTACTATCAGCCAGGAGTCACTTCTAGCAGGGCAGACTGCTTCTCCCCATTCTCCAGAACATTGCACTCTCTACACTTGGGCAGCCCTAAGGTACCATCCTCTGGGAATTGCTGGGATTGCGATGGTCTTTCTTATCTTTGCTTCCCAATGCCAAAGATAACAAAGAAAACCAGACTGAGGTTGGGCAGCCTCAGCACCTCTCTCTGGTGGCTCTAATGGCCTCCCTGGCTGGCCTCCCTGCTTCCCTGAGCCTGGCCCTCTTCAATCCTTCTGCACACCAGCACGGTTTCACAGAAGCCTTCCTAATATGCAAATTCAATGATGTCACTCTGAAGTTTAATATAACCTTTATGGCTCCCTTAAGCCTGCCAGTCAGGACCGCCCTCCTCATTTGGCCCTACCACCAGCCACACTAAACATGCTCCCTCCTGGACAGAATGAGGGACAGTCTCACCTCTGTGCCTTTCACATGTTCTCTTTCACTTACAAGTTCCTTCAAAGCTCAGCTCAAATGCTACCTCCTCCAAGAAGCCCTCCTTGACAGCCTCATTATTTCTTTGGGCTTCCACAGCATGTTTGTATGAACTCGGAATTTTAAAAAGTATTCCCCTTTTAGCTGCTCAGTTACTGCTGAGCTCCTGCTGGGAAGGCCTACTTACTTGTCCTCTCTATGGCCCTCATTACAGAGTCTGGCTCACAGTAGGTTCCCTGTAAGTACAAACTGAATTGTGTAGAGTGAAAGATCATGGAGGAGGGACTCTGACTGGCTTGTCCACCACTGTGTTCTCATTTTGGCCCAGGGCTTGGCACACAGTAGATGCACAACCAACCTTTGTAGGATATAGGAATGATGTGGGCCAGCTCTGTGATACAAAATCTGTGATGATTATGTTCAGTGAGAGGCCCAGGAGGTACACACTCAGCTGGCCTATTCAAGGAAGGCACTATTGTAGCCCCGATATTCATATGGGGAATCTGAGGCATGGAGCAGTAAGAACACTTGCTGAAAGTCACCCAGCTAGCCAGGCACATGGCTGCAGATTGAACCCAGGCGGCTATGCCCTTAACCACCCATTATTGCTTTGGTGGAACATAAGAAATTTGTGGCCTATTTTTTCCCTAGAGCTAAGCTTTAAATGTCTGTAAATGAGGGAGCAGATCCTGCCAGCAATTACTGTGAAGGCCAAGGCCTACTCGGCCCATTTGGCAATTTCAACTTCCCCTGTGCGATTGTGCACAAATATTCCTCCGTGGAAGCAGAAGTTTGGCTTGTGAAGTCATGGTCTTGGGCAGCCAAGTCTTGGCTTCCTGCTTCGTCCTGAGGGCTGCAAGGCACCCTTGGGCAGACTCGAAGTGTCAGGAGGAGGGAGGGTATGAAGGCTCTTCACGCTGGTGCTTCCCAGGACCGGAGGCTCTCTGAGGCCTTCCACCTGCCTCTTTTAGGCCGGTGCTGCCCATGTTAACGCCTGCCCTTGCAGCCCTATCCTCATCAGCCTCTTTAACACATCAGATCCCACTCCTCTCTCCCAATTTGTGTGTGACAGAAGATTCTACTATGCGTAATTAATCAGCATTTAATGAGGCCCTGCTCACAGCAGCCCCAGTTTTCCTGCCTGGGGAGAAGCTAGATGGAAATGAGAAGTGCCACACCATTCATTTGCTCAAATGCTGATTATCACTCTCATTAATGTAACAATGACTAGGAACAGTAATAACACCAGCCACCTCACAGCAAGTGCCCACCCTGAGGGCACAGAGCCAGGCAAGGAATCACTGTAGACCTCAGGGTCTGGTCAAGGAGGCAGGTGAACAGATGGGTCATTGTAATGGTGGGAGAAAGGCTGGGCTGAGCCTGGAACAAAGTGCTGTGGTGAGGGAAAGAAGAGGAGGCTTCCAGGAGGTGGTGGCATTTAGCTGAACAGTAAAGTTCAATGGGCTGACGTTAGTAGCACAGCAGCTGCTTTGACTGATTCTGAGTTTCCTTATTTCTCTCCCTGTTTCTTATAAACTCCTTGTCTCTAGGCAACAGGATTTTATTTTGTTTGTTTTGATTTTTAGATTAATTTGAGTGTAGGGAGAAAGATACTCAATGTCACCTTCCCAAGGTACTTGAGAAAGCATCTATTAGGCAGGATGGCTGCAAAAGGGGGAAAGAAAGATGATTTTATGAAGCTATTTTAATTTTGGGGTCATGATGAACCCCTCCTCACTCACAGGCCCATTAAGAAGGGCCGAAACTAGGATACATAGTGCCTGAAGGTGCCAATCATCATCCTGTGTATCTATTCTCAGAGATGCTCCAGAAAAGCTTGCTTTGATCTTTTAGCCCAATAATGATAACTAGTTGAGGTATCTGTAGCTGACACTGTCCCCTTTACCCCAAGTTATTGCACTCAGAATACCAGATAACCCCATCATTTCCCTCTGTGAGCTTTATGCCCTTCTGGTAATAAGAGCAGTGACCTTTAGCTGAGCATTTACACATGCAAGATGCTGTGCTGAGACTTAATGAGAATTTTCATGGGCTGGTCACAACATCCCATTAGGAAGACAAAAGAAATGAGTCAACAGGAAGGCACTAGACCTGGCCAGGGTCACACAGCTAGTCTGTTTCAAACTGGGATATGATATTAGACTGGCTAACCCAAAGCCCCGGCACTTCCCCTGTGCTACGCTGCTGACATCGTTTACTCTGTCCATATCACTCACCTCCGTTAACATCACGAGGCCCAGAAAATAGGAGACGACTGACAGGGCCAGGATAAGCAGCTCCCTCCGATAGCCCCTCCGGAAGACCTTGGGGTACATGTCCACCACGGCGGTCACAAGGCTTTCAACACACACAAACTGGATGGGGGAGATACAATGGTGTGAAGCCCTGGCTGTGGTGAGCACGGTGGGCCTGGATCTTGGGGCTTCCTCCCCACTGGGCTTACCTTCATTCCCACACTCATTCACAGGGATGCAGGGCCCCGGAATGAGAGCAACGGTCCCCGCATTTACAGGGTTCCTGCACATCCATGTAACAGATGGGGACACTGAGGTTCAGAGAGGGGAAGTAACCTGCCCAAGATCACTCAGCAAGGAAGTGTCAGAGTCAGGATCTGAACTAGGGACTCTTGACTCCAAAGATGGTACTCCTTCTTCCCCAGGCTGCCTGCCACGGGTCTACGTGCTGGGCCCTGTTCCGGGGTCAATGACTCAAGATAGGAGTCCTGAGAGCTGAGGGCTCTGTGGGCGGGACTCGATTTGCTCGTTCTCCAGGACTGTGGCACCCTCTGCTCTGCTGGGTGGGCGCAATCAGAGCCAAGCCAGCCTCCAGCCCCTGGGCGGCCACTGCAGGGTCTCTGGGCCCGGGTACACTGTGCAGGCTCAGGCAGCAGCGCTTGAGCCACTAAGCACCCGGGTCCCACCTGGAGACAGGGCCAGGCACACAGTATCAATTCCATTCCTATCTACCCATCAACACGCAGCCCAAATATCCCAACACACCAGTCACCACTCCCCAGCCTCTCCTCGCACTGTGGGTTAGGTCTCCCGCATGTGCCCTTTCCTGACCCTCCTCCTTGCCCAGATGGAACAGGGCTTCCCTCCCTCCGTGTCCAGGCCACAGCCCTTATGCCTCCTTCCACTCATTTCCAGTGGCACAGAGAAGATCTTCAGGAAATGTCTGATAAATAATAATAAAATAATAATGGCAAACACATGGTGCTTGTTGTATGCCAGGCTCTGTTTGAAGCAATAAATATATTAATTTCATCTCTATGAGGTAAATACCACTATTATCCCTGTTTTGTCAGTGAAGACACAGAAGAATAGGGGTATAAGCAACCTGCTGTGGTCACAGGGGTATTGCTGGATACGAACCAGGCAATATTGTTCCAGAGGTTGGCTTTAACCACTGGCCTACACTGCCAGCAGGGGTCGGGGGAGGGAACAATAAGGGGTTCTTTTGCTGGTCACCATGTGGGATGTTCCTCATCCCTGTAGACATTTCTTGGTCCCAAATCTTTTATGATTCATTTTACCTCCTCAGAGAAAACACTGGTGTCCTCATTGTGCAAAGGGACTGCAGCCTGGAGTCACACAGCTGGCAAGAGTTGTGGGGCTAGGGCTGCAATCCAGCCCCGACTCCAAAGCCCAGGTTCCTATCCTTCAAGCTGTCCTGTTTCTGCAGAAGGCTGGCTGTGCTCACCCAGAACTGACCCCAGAGAGACATTAGAGCCTTTGGACTAAGAGGCACATGGACCTGGGTGCATGTCCCTGTACATTACTTGGCATCTCTAAGCCTCAGTTTCTTCATCTGTAAAACAAAAGGAGTCCCCAGCCTGAGTGGTTATTGTGACAAGGAGCTGAGGACTGAGGATACAGCCCAGGCACAAAGCAAGTACAGCATTCATCGGGGCGAGCACAGCCTCCAGCTGACCTCCATGCCAGTCCCACTGACACCCCTGGCAAACACAGGATCTCAGCCCAACTGCTAGCCCAACTCAGCCCAGGGACTCACGGAGCGCAGGCCCCACTTCCCTCTGCCCAGGCAGGTTTGTCTCTGTCTCACACAAGCTGAGACCCCTCCTGGGGGCTCCCCGGCAAAGGAAGGGAAGATTATGGAGAACAATGAAGGAAAGATTATCAGCAGAAACACCTGGTGCTTTAGCAGTTCAGCTTAGCCATTTCTGAGAAACCATCCAGGGGAAGAAATTAGACTTGGCTGTGTTGACAGACACATCAGACACAGGGCTTGGATGCTAAGTGACCTGCACAAGGTCATGAGTAATGGGCAGCACCTTGCCAACAGACCCTAGTTCGACAGCAGAGCCACAACTTGGGCTGGAGGACCATTCTCTGGGGCTCTTAGGGGAAGCAGCTGAGAAGCAGCAGCAAGGCAAAGGGCATATTTCTGAGGGTGAAGAGTGACTGAAGGCGATAGGATTCTGGCCGAATAATCAGGGAGAGGGTTGGGAGGGCAGGCTGGGGTGGGTGAGTTTGACAGTGTGAGAGGATATAAGTGCATGCATGCGTTTGTGTGAGATAAAGGGTAAATTGTCAGTTCTAACTATACACCCGTCACTGAGGATGGCAGGCTGCCAAGTGGAGGGGTAGGTCCAAGAGAGCCCTAGATGATCTGAGGACAGAGGCAGGCAGGTGAAGATTGAGGAGACTGGGGGTTGGTTGGTGGTGGTATGAAGACCTATGTGGCTACCTGGGGTATGTCATGGTGACCCCAATACAAAGATGGAGGAAGAAAAATGGTGCTTTTCTGTGTCCCTGTGTCAGGCATGATTTGGTTGGGACAGGGACACATGTTAAGCAGCCTCTCAGATATCACTAATCATAGCCCATTTCCTGAGAATTTCTTCTGCTTTGCTAGGTAGTGCTGGAGGGCAGAAATATTTACCAGATTTGAGTGTTTTAAAAACTTGAATTGGGAATTTCAGTAAGGAAAACAGTTTTTGGGAAGGCTCAGAGGGACCTGAGCTGTGTTTGGCAGTATTGATGGAGACCACCTGGGGGATGGGAGGATGCACTGGCAGAAAAGCAAGGTGGGGACAGTAGGCAGATCCCTGATGACCAAGACTAGGAGGTGTTCGCTAGGCCCAGGTGCCTCACTGCCCTCCTGGGTTCCCCCCTTCCTTCAGTGCCTTACCTGACTGTCCAGGCCCAGGAAGATGAGCATCATGAAAAACAAGGTGGCCCATAGCGGAGAGAGAGGCATCATGGTGACAGCCTTGGGGTAAGCGATAAAGGCTAAGCCTGGGCCTAGAGAGGAAAGAGAGAAAGGAGGTGGGTGGAGTTCAGGCCCTCATTCAATTGGTATTTTACTCAACCATGTATCAAGTGCTCTCTTTGTGCCAGGTGTTGTGCCTAATTCTCACTCAAAACACTTAATTCTCCCAACCACCCTATATGGTTGGTACTACAGGGTGTGCTTGATTAATCGGCAAAATTTTAGTAAAATAAACAACATACCACAAAAGTGTTATATTTTGAAATAAATTTATTCTTATATGTAAATACATGAACATAGTCATTATTTTTTAAGTTGTTAAAAAAAAGTCTCCATTCACTGAAATAATAGACATGATTTGACTTTGGAATCTTGAGCACGCTTTCATGAACTTTTCTTTATCCATGGACATCATGTTTTCAATCTTTGCTTTAATAGCCTCTTTATTAGAAGGAGGTTGTTTATTAACTCCTCTCTCACAAATGCTGCATACATAATAATCTAAAGGATTTGCATCTGGTGAACTAGGCGGCCAGATTTCCTTTGACCAGAATTCAGGAACACTGACAGTGAGAAATTCTTGCACCTTTTTGGTGTTATATGCTGGTGCACCATCTTGTTGGAAGATCAAATGATGTATATTTGCGACTTGCTTTATCCATGGTACTGCTACTTCTCTCAAAACATCAAGTGAAACATCAGCAGTCACCTTCAAGCCTTGTAGAAACAAGTGCAGGGTCATGATATCTCCTTCATTGCTGACAACACCTAAACATCACTGTAGCAGAAAATTTCATTTCCATGACAACTGGGACTTCATCACGATTCTCACACAGCTACCTGTTGGTTCTTCTGTTGACTATTTGGTCCTGCTGAAAATTCTTTTCATCAAAGAAGAAAATCAGAGGGTTTTTTCTTTGGGATTTTTCAATTCTGTTAGCAGTTTTCTTGCTTTTTCAAAGTGCCTTTCCTTTGTCTGTTGTGTCATAAACTGGCCTCTTCTAAGAACACACAATCTGTATCTGATATCTTCAGCAATAATCTTGCAAACTATTGCATCCGACATCTGCAGTTCTCTTGCTATGGAGCGCATTGACTTTCCTGGGTCTTCATTGATGATCTCCTGGGTTCTGTATACAATATCTGGACTTGTGCGATCCTTGTGTACCTTATACATTTTCCTTGTTGGTGTGGCAACATTAGGATCAGCATCATACCTTCTTCACATTGTCAACTGTACATAAAGGGATGTTATTGAAATCCGCAAGTTCCTTAACAGTTCGCCCTGCATGCAGTCCAGAAAGTATGGTTGCTCTAACATCGTATTCCTTCAACATGATGGTTGCTCTCAGAATTTAATACTTTATATCCGAAACAATGATGTTAAATCATAACCTTAAAAAGTTTTTCAAAATTAGTAAGAAGCACGCGAAATAAAGAGATGCAAAGTTATTGCCAACGTATTGTGTGCGCCCTGTATTATGATGCTCATTTTGCAGGTGAACTAGTAGAGGCATAGAGAGGTAAGCAGGGTCTGGGAGAGTCAGGATCCAAACCCAGGTTGGTTGGCCTTTGCCCAAATCTGTCTCTACTATTATCACCTGGGCAAGAGGGGTTCTTATTAAAATGCAGGTTCTCAGGCCCAACCCAGAGATTCCAGTTTGGTCAGTCTGTGGTGAGGCAGGGATTGGACACCCAATGATTCCAAGGTAGTCAGGAGTCCCAGCCAGGACAAATGCTGTTCCTCCCTTCACTTCCTAGGTCCATGTTAATTTCTTTTGGCTGCTTCAAATAGAAGGCTTTGTTTGCATGTCCTCAGGTAAGCTTTATTAATGTCAGGGGAGACTAATGTTCTAGTCCTGTAGCACAGTGGTCAAAGGCACAGGCTCTGTAGCCGGATGGCCTAGGTGCAAATCCTTGTTCTTTACTGTGAGCCATAGCTCAGCTGAAAAAAAAATGGGGATAATGAAGTCCTATCTAACGAGGTGGTTTTGGGGAATTAGTCTGATGATGCAAAATATGAAAAGCACTTAAAAGCGTAAACTTTAGATCTGATTGTTTTTTAACCTTAAAAGGCATATGCTAAATAAACATTAGATCTAATTGCTTATTAACCAAATTTACCTATAGTGTATATAGTTCAATGAGTTTTGAAATGGGTATATATCCAAACAAGCACACTGCAATCACAATAAAGAACATTTGCATCATCCTCCTGGGTCCCTTCACAGTCTTTTCACCCCATTCCTCATCTT
Organism: Noctilio leporinus; assembly: GCA_004026585.1. NCBI lineage: Eukaryota > Metazoa > Chordata > Mammalia > Chiroptera > Noctilionidae > Noctilio > Noctilio leporinus. The sequence goes on along the minus strand of PVIW01001003.1, from coordinate 172,703 downwards.
TCCTCTGGTCAACCATTTATTTCCCCCCGCCCCCCAACTTAGGGTAGCTTTGACCATCTTACCTGGGAGTGAATTTGATAGCTTATATGGCAATCACATGTTGAATTTTCTAAGAAATGCCAAACTGATTTCCAAAGTAGCTGTTCCATTTTACCTTTCTGCAAGCAATGTGTGAGTTTCAGTGGCTCCATGTCCTTACCAACACTTGATACTGTGAGTTTTCAAAATTTAGTCATTGTAGTGGATGTGAAGTATTGCATATAGAAATACAATCAATTTTTGTCTTTTTATCCTGTGGTCTTACTAAGTTCACTTGCTAATTTTTTCTGTAGCTATGAAGGGGAACCCAAACAAATGGGACTATATCAAATTGAAAAGTTTCTGCTCAGCTAAAGAAAACACCAGCAAAATTAAAAGGGAACCAACTGTATGGGAAAACATATTTGCCAATGATATCTCAAACAAGGGTTTGATATCCAAAATATATAAACAACTAATGCAACTCAACACCAGGAGGACAGACAGCACAATTAAAAAATGGGCAAAAGACCTGAACAGACAACTCACTGAGGGAGACATACAAAGGGCTAAAAGGCATATGAAAGAATGCTCAATGTCACTAGCCATCAGAGAGATGCAAATTAAAACCACAATAAGATACCACTTCACAACTGTCAGAATGGCAATCAACAAATCAACAAACAAGTGTTGGCAAGGATGGGGAAAAAGGGAACCCTGGTGCACAGCTGGTGGGAATGCAGGCTGCTGCAGCCACTATGGAAAACAGTATGGAGTTTCCTTAAAAAACTAAAAATGGAACTGCCTTTTGATCCAGCAATTCTACTACTAGGACTATACCTGAAGAACCTTGAAACACCAATTCAGAAGAACCTATGTACCCCTATGTTCATAGCAGCGCTATTTATAATAGCCAAGTGCTGGAAACAACCTAAGTGTCCATCAGTGGATGATGATTGATCAAAAAACTTTGGTACATTTACACAATGGAATACTAGGCAGCAGAAAGAAAGAAGGAACTCCTAATCTTTGCAACAACATGGATGGAACTAGAAAGTATTATGCTTAGTGAAATAAGCCAGTCAGTGAAAGACAAATACCATATGATCTCACCCATTTCAGGACAATAATGAACAAAACAAACAAATAAGCAAAACAGAACCAGATACATGAATGCAATGAATAGACCTTCAGTGGGCACGGCGGAGGGGGGAGGAGGAGGCAAAGAAGGGGAGCAGTTTAGTCAAGGAACTAACATGGAAGAACCATGGACATGGACAACAAGTGGGATTGACTTTGTTGGGGAGTGGGTGGGTGGGGAAGGGGACAGAGGGAAGGAAAAGGGGATGGATGTAATAAAACAACAATAAAATTAAATTTAAAAAACTGTTTCTTTATTCTCACATGTTTAAACTTCAGTCATCTTCAAAGCACTCATTTGACACAATATGCCTATTAAGATGTTTTTTCCATTGTTCAAAACAGTTTTTGAACTTGTCAATTTTTATGCCTTTTAGTGTTTCTGCTGTTTTTTATTTCACCTCTTTCATATCAGCAAAGCATTTCTCTTTGAGGATGTTTTTCATCCAGGGAAATAAAAAAAAGTTGTTTAGGGTAAGATCAGGTGAATAGAGAGAGTGGGGCATGGGGGTCATGACATTTTTGATCAAAAAGTGCTGAACACTCAGTGCAATGTGGGCTGATGCACTTGTAAATCACCCACCATGAAATGGGCAAACACAATGAAAGAGTCTTCAAAAAAATTCACTGAAGCTGATTGCAGCCTGTGGCAACAATGCCAGCGGGTACAATGATATAAATGGGTTCCTAGAATGCACCTAGGTGGGGAAGTTTGTACTACAAAAGGCCTGCCCTCCAGAAGATTCTTCTGTTTCTTTTTTAGGGGGGGTTCCCCCTTGTATCTTGGAATTTTCTATCTGGCCAATTGTGTTTATGAATAAATACAGTTTTTATCCTTCCTTTCTAATTAATGCTTTTTATTTATTTTTCTTGCCTTATTGCACTCCCTGGGGTATCCAATACTATATGGAATAAAATAGAAAATAGCATACATGCTATTTTTATTTCTGATTTTAGGGCATTCAAAATTTGATAGCCAGGAAATTAACAATGGAACAATGTTATACTTCTCTGCGTATTCTTTCTTTTTTTAAATTTATAAATAACTTTTGGTATTTAGGAAGGTTTGTTTTTGTTCTAGTGGTTACCTTTATACTTACACTCCTTTAAATATCCTTAGGCTCTTGTTTTCTTATTTGAAACTTTACTACATGGCTTCCTAGGTCCCCCTGGTACCCACCTCCATCATTTAACATCACCTACTACCTGCCCCTATAACAATGAGCCTTTTCCATTTTCCTCTTGCCTTCTCTTTCCACCTTTTAGTTGAATGATTTCTACTTTATAACAGTACACAGCATTTCTACATTGGGCTTCTATCCCCTTCCTCACCTTGTTCTTAGTCTTAGATATGCTTCTGTATTTTCAAATGCTCACTATCAGATCTTTTTATGAAATTTTCGCAGTTGTTGTTGGGTTGGATGAAGCTCACCCAGAGGCAGATTCCTCCAAAAGACTAATGAGTGTGGAAGTCTCTGAGATTTTGTATGTTGAAAATGGTTTTTCTATAGCCTCCACAGTTTGAAGAAATGGATATTAAATCTTTAATTCACACTTCTTTTTGTGAATATACATCTTTTTAAAATATTGCTCCATAGTTACCTTGCTTTGTGTTCTGGTTTTGAAATATATGACAGCAGACTAATTCTTTTGCCTTTATAAGATTTTTAAACGTTTTTGCCTGGAAGTCTTGAGGATTTTATCTTTATATTTGAAAGCTAATATCTTTACCAGGATATAAATGGAAGAGGTGACCATTCTGGTATTTCCCAAGAGTTCAAAGAGCTCTTTCAATGTATACACTCATATTTTTGTCTATTTCTGAAGTTTTCTTGAATTATAGTTTTAAATATTACCTTTTGTATTGTTTTTTTATTTTTTTATTTTTCAGGAATTCTGAGAACATATTACTTCTTCTTTTTTTCTTTTGGCTTCAGGTGTACAGCTTAATGGTTAGACTATCATTATCTTCCTTTGCATAGTTTCTAGTACCTCAATTGGTCCCATAGTTATTACAATATTACTGACTATATTCCCTATGCTTTACTTCATCCCATGACTGTTTTGTAAACACCAATCTGTATCTTAGTCCCTTCACCTTTTTCACCCAGTCCTCTAATCCTCCTCCCCTCTGACAACCACCAGTTTCCTCTGTCTAGGAGTCTATTTCAATTTTGCTTGTTTGTTAATTCTGTTCTTTAGAGTCCACATAGAAGTGAAATCATATGTTATTTGTTCTTCTCTGACTTATTTCACTGAGTATAATGCTCTTGAGGGCCATCCATACTATCATGAATAAGATTTCATTCATTTTTAAGGCTGAGTAATATTCCATTTTATATATGTTCCACAGCCTTTTTTTTATCCACTCATCTATTAATGGGCACTTGGGTTGCTTCCAGGTCTTGGCTATTGTAAATAATGCTACAATGAATGTAGAATGCATGTATTCTTTCAAATTAGTGTTTTGGGTTTCTTCAGATAAATCCCCAGAAGTGAAATTGCTGGGTCATAAGGCTGTTCCACTTTTAATTTTTTGAGCAAATTCCATACTGCTTTCCGCAAAGGCTGCACCAATCTGCATTCCAACTAACGATGCAAAAAGGTTCCCTTTTCTCCATATCTTCACCACTTATCATTTGTGGATTAATGAGAATCACTCTCGACAGGGGTGAGGTGGTATCTCATTGGGGTTTTCATTTGCATTTCTCTGATAATTAGTGAAAGGTTCCTGTGGTCATTCAGTTGAGTGGTGATGGTGGTCTGGGTGGGTGGGAAGATAGTGGAGCTGAGGAAAAGTGGGTGAAATGATGCAGCACTGAGGAGGCTGAATCTACACACTTGGGGATGCCTTGGATCCTGGAGTGAGGATGTGTCAAGGTTTCTCTCCCAGCTAATTCCTAGGGTCCTGGTTTAAGGTTCTAAGGGTACCGCTAGAGACCTCACCCAGAAGAATGAGCTGAGGAAAATGATATTTTCATTGTAACCACCACCCAAAGCCTTCCCCACCTTTGACACTTACCTGACTCTGCCACCTCAGCAATAGGTACCCCTTGCTCATATGCCATGAAGCCCAGGACCGAGAAGATGGCAAAGCCGGCCACAAAGCTGGTGCCACTGTTCAGGCAACAGAGCATGATGCAGTCCCTACAGGGAAGCAGTGAGAGGGCTCAGGTCAGAGTGGGCTACTCAAGTTGGAACATTTTGTCTGAGCACCTTGACTCCTGTGCAGCAGGCAAGGCAGTGAGGTCACAAGCAGTGTCATTTGCCTAGTGAAGCCCTGTGGTTCAGAGAGGTTAGGTGGCTGGTCCATGGTCACACAGCTTCTGCTGTACCTCTACAAGATAGGTAGGTCACAGACCAGAAGCATAGAGAGGGAGTAAGAAGGGAGGAAGGTTGGCAAGTGGGGAAAGTGCATAACTAGAAAGAAAACATCTGCAGACAAACCAATGCTCCTACAAACAAATCCCTGGTAGGAAGGAGCTTTAAAAAAGATTAAAAAATTACAAATGGAGGGCAGGAGAAGCCTCTGAGAAATAGCTGCTGCTTCTGAGCCAAGGGGGCACCTGTGGGCTTCACAGGGGAAGCTCTCCACCACCTCAGGGGAAGACATCTCTCCCTTCCAAGCTTTTCACCAGAGTAGCAACCCACAGACCTCACTGCTTAGTTCCTATTCTGCTGCAGTTATAAAGCCAGGCCCTTTATAGAGAGATTTATCAGAGCAATGACTGTCCCCCTGACTTTGGGAGAGGCTCACCAGCAAAGAAATGCCATCAAAAAGCCATGAAATCACTCTACAAATGACTTTGCCAAGATGAAGAAGATGGGATCCTCTCATCCCAGCCCCTCCCATCTCAGGTTCCGCATCCTCGTGAGGCTAAGTCAGTGAATGAGCCTCTCCGGATCTCAGCTGCTGCAGACTGTAGACTTGGGACTTAGTCTTACATGTGCAATGCTCCACTTTCAAAGGGAGCAGCTCCCAAGTGGCCTGTTTAGCCCCCTGGCTGGAGGCACGACTAGCATGGAGTGTCCCTGCGGGCGGCCAGCAGCGTCTGCACCCCACTAGCTATTAGGAGCTCCTCACCTCCTCAGGGTGCTTTCCCTTTGCTTGAAAGCTCCTGCTGCTTACAGAGTAAGAACTTCTTGTTTTTGCAAAAATCAGCCTTGTTTAATAAGTTTTGGCTCTATCCTCCAAACTAACCTGGAGCTCTTGCAGGCTTAGAAGTTCTGAAGTAGCTCTATATCCTCTTGAGTTTTTGTCCTCTCAGTATCCAAGTTCCTTTGCCAGTTCCACATCCTGCTTGTGATCTGTATGTAATACACTACAGCTTGTTCTGCCCCTCTTCCACTGACACAGAAGCACTAGACTCAAAAACAGAGAAGGACTCTCATCTGTTCTTCTGACACCATACTTTTTGTACAACCAAAGGGTACACTAATGTTGGTGACTGGAACACCCTGTTGTCTTGCAATGACTCTGAGAATCAAGGGCATAATGGAGAGAGCATTAGACTGAGCCTCAGGTTCCAATTCTCTCTGCAATATCTTTTCCCTAGTTCTGACCTCACCAGCTCTAAGACAAGGTGGTTGGGTAGATTGAATCCCTTGACTCTTAGGCCTTGTGATAGGTTAACACATTTTCCAGCAAGTAGTTGTTTCTCCTACCTTCTTTCTTGGGATGGAGCATATCTTTCTGCCCCAAGCTTTGACTTTGGGCTTAGTCACATGACTTGCTTTAGCAAACGGATGTTAGCAGACATGACACAAGCAGAGGTTTCAGGTACGCTTGTGTGATTTGATTTGTCCTTTGTTCCTTTTGTGATTTGCCCTGAGAAAAACTGCAAGGGAACTGCTGTCCCTGCAGCCTCAACCCAGAATGTACCCACACAGACCAGACTTGAGCCTGGCCTGGATCCTGGAGCCAAACCCATCCAAACCCAAAGCCCAATGGAGAGCTTTCTCAAGCTGACCATCAGACTTGGGATTAATAAAAAAAGAAAAAACAAAAACACGCTTGTTGGGGTAAGCCACTGAGTTCTGGAGTTGTTTATGACACAGCATTGTTGTGGCAGGGATTGACGGATACAGGTTCCTTTAAAGAACTCTTCTGGCAGTGTGGCTGCAGGATGGGCTGGCAGACCTGAGGACTTTATCTACAAGCCTGATGTACCTCCTCTCAAAAGGAAATTTAGCTTAGCCCAGGGTAGGGGCAGAGCTACTCCTAGGATTGGAATAAATCTGCTCCTCATGCCTGTTTCCTTACCCTGATTTATCTAACAGTGGGAAACAAGGTGGTGATGGTAAGAAAGGCATTTCCTTCACTTCCTCCACATTAAGGAATTCTGTATAATTTAGATGATCTGCAATGTGTCCAGTCCTGTGCTAGGGTTTTTTGAGCACTGTGTCATGAAATCTGGAGGCCAGAGGAGTGGCCACTCTCAGGGTTCACAAACACCTGGTGGAGAAGTTGAGATGTGCATCCATTTATCTCAGACACCAAAGTTTATGCTTTTTCTAGCATTTATGCAAAAAGGATGCTCCCTAAGAATCAAGACTCTCAAATCCTGACTTGCGGACAATTATCTCTGGGCATGATATGGTTGCTGAAAAACAAATGTCCCCTACTGCAGTCTCCATCTTGTCCCCCACAGGCCTCCAGAGAGGTCTTACAACACCAGAGGCCCTGAACAGACTGAGGTCCCTTCCAGCTCCGCATCCCACACACCACCCTCAGAGCACCCATACCTTCAGGAGATGGAGCTAATCAGCCTGCGTTCTGAAGTGAGAATTTTCCCCACCTGCTTTGCTCTGTCCACATCCCTCTAATTCCTCCTCCACAGGGCACCTTCCAGGTGAAAAGCTTATGCAACAAGCATTGTGAGGCTGGTAGCAGCCGAGACAGCTTTGAAGACCTCCAGAAGCTATTAAGCTGTCAGAAGAGAGGGTACTAATTTCCTCCCTCTGAGTTGGGAAGAACTGCTTGTGGGACCATTTTGTAAAGGAAATAAAATGAGCCTTTGGATTTGGCAATGTCACCTAGGGGACTGAGTTTTTTTTGCTGATCGGAGGAGGAGAAACCTGCCTGTGGGAAGGGGAAGCAGAAGGGATTATCAGCAACCAGCATATTCACCCACTGCCCTGAAACATAGCCTGACAACAAGGCAGTCTTAGCCGAATCTGCACTAACTGCTGCAGTGAAGAAAGAACTGGTCATACCTGGCAACGAGGAATAGAGGTGCAAGAACCAGAAAGGCCTGAGTTCAAAGCCACATTCCATCACTTGCAATGTGAACATAAGCAAGTGACTTACCCTTGGGCCTCGATTTCCTTATCTGTATAATGATGTGGCTCTTCCATGCTTCCTTACATATCAGCCAGCACCATGCCACATGCAAGGGATGGTGGCAAATTAATGGAATCCAGTCAGTAGAAGCACAGATGACAATTTGGACTTACAATTGGTGTGTCAAGGGGGGAGGGGCAGTCTTGTAGGACTCAGCCCTTAACTTGTGGAATTTGGTGTTTTATTTCTGGGTAGATAGTATCAGAACTAAGTTTAATTGAAGAACACACAGCTGGTATCTGAGAATTGCTTGATATGGGCGGAAAAATCATACACACACTGGAATTTTATTCCTAGTTTTAGAATGGTTTCCTTTTAAAAAATATTTAATTCTGTAATCAATTTGACACTTAGTATAACGAATATGAGACAAAGTATCCTTATCTACCTTGCTTATCCACCGCCGCCCCCAAATACTTATCCTGTCTCAGAATCATGTGCTGAAAACCCTTCCTTTATCAACTAATTTGTGATCAGAGATGGCTTCATTGTCATTATTCCACGAGTTTATACCTGAATAAGGAGCTGCTGGACTCTATGGAAGAGAGGTGCTGTCCAGCCATTCCCTGAATATTCACCTACTGTGACCAGTCACTAAGTTCAGGGGTGCAGAGATATCAGTAAATAGTCCTTGGGCCCAGAGTTAGAGATTAGGGTGCAAATTTCTGCTCCACCATGCCCTGCTGGGTGACCCTGGGCAAATTCCTGGCGCTCTGTGAGTCACAGCCCTGTGGCAGAACTGTGGAGGGCCAGGCAGCCAAGGTCAGGCAGCCTCAAGCTCACTTCCCAGGAGCTCCATCCTGGTGGTAGGTATGGCCCACTGCAGAAGGCCAGGGAAGGAGGCCTCCCAGACAGAAGGGCAAAAAGGGCACTGGCCATTCCAGGTGGGTCAGGAAAGGACCCTACTGTCAAATGAGAAGGGGCAGGAGGCAGGTTTATGAACATAAAGCAAAAGAACAAGTCCCCTGGTATCAGAAGACCAAGGTTCAAGTCCCAACTTTGCCACTTACTATGTGACCTTGGGCAAGTCACTCATCTTCCCTGGGAAAACGGATGAGATGGAGGCCCGGGTAAAATTCCAAAGTGGATTTTCTTGCAGCCTGAATTGCATTCTGATTATATTTTTTATTTCCCTAGCTTCTCCATGGCCTCTCTTTGACACGGGGGCAGGGAGAGGCTGAGAAACAGCCCATCTGTCTGGCCCTGTCAAGCGGGGAGACAAACGTGAACTAGCTAGGGAGAGTGAAGAGCTCTCAGGGTTAGCTGGAAAGCTGGCAGGAACCGGGGAAAAGCTCACCTGTAGCAGTTGTTGTTATAATTGTTATAACTTCCCAGAGCAGTCAGACAACCCAGGCAGATGGCATAGGAGAAAAAGATCTGTGTTCCAGCATCTACCCAGACCTGTAGAAAGGTACAAAGAAGTTGGCAAAGAGAGAAGTCAGATGTGTGGTGGCCCTGTTCTCTGAAATCCCCCATCCATATCCATCCTCCAATAAGACTATACAAAGGGATAACCAAACTCCCTAACCTTCTCAGGAATGCATTTTTTGAAGTTATATTCTTTGGGACCACTGGATTAAATAGACATTTCCTTAATTAATTCAATGAACTGCAGTTCGCTGAATATTAAGAACTATTATGTCTCTGCTCCAGCTGTGCAACCTTGGAAAAGTTGCCTAACCTCTCTGAAGCTTAGTCTCCTCATCTGAAAAGTGGGAATAAACTTCCCTTTCAGGAGTGTTGAGAGGATTCATGCAATATGTTACATAGGCCTCTAGGGTGTGGAATATGCTTACTGGCATGTTTGAACCAAAAAGAGTAATTTTTCTTCTTTGTGATTAAGACCACCATGAGAAAACTGTCATAGGATTCTGTCCAGGGGAAGCATTGGCATAGCGGACCTGAGCTTAAGAAGTGGCATGGAAAGCCCACCTCATCTTTATCACCCTTCAAAATACATGCATTTTAGGCTTCATATGTGGTACATATGGAAACTACTTCCTTATTCTCCAACATCCCCTCCAACTAAAACTGCTATGGGCAGCATGATGTATACATCACGAATTACAGTGGCATCTCCAACCCTTTCTCCTGGGTTCTTTTTGAGCTCCTCAAAGTTACAAAGGAAAATCCACAGCTAAAAGCCAAATGCAACTGATGATACTGATGCTTCAGCATCAAGTACCATCTAGAGAACAGGACTTTGCACTAAATACAAATACTAGCAACTATTTATTAAATACAATGCACCAGGCACTGGTGCTAAGTCCTGTATGCATTGCTGTACTTGAGTATTCACAGCAACCTTAAGCTGTGGGTGCTTTTACAACCCTTCTTTTACAGCTGAAAAAAACTGAAGAATAGAGGTTGAGTAACTTGCTCAAGGCCACACAGCTGGGAGTGACAGATTCAGTTCATGGAGACCTGCCTCTAGAGAAGCAAGCTTAACCAATCCCAGAATTTCAGAAGTCTTCAGGTGTAACCTTCCACACAACTCAGGACTCTCTTCTGAGTACTTTTGACAGAACAGTTTCTACTTGATTATTGCCAGTGACAGAGAGCTCATTATCTCATGATACAGCCCCTTCCTTCTTTAGAGAATTCTGACCATTAGGACATTTCTTAAAATGAGAGGAAATCATGCTTGTTCTCCTAGTTCTGGGCCACCCAGATCCATCCATCTCTTCCATGTGGCAGCGCTTTTAAAGATCTGACCCTAGAACCCTCTCTTTTCCAGGAAAAATATTTATATTTCTATTTCCTCTTTCTTGGGGATCAGATTACATAAAGGTCATTCTTCCCTGGATATACTTGGTTTTTGTTTTGTTTTGTTTTTACTTATTCGACAAATATGTATTAAAATGTAAGATCATAATGCTGCCTCTCAACCTAAGGAATGAATGCTTTTTTCCCCTTTAACATAAAGTCATTGGGTTAGTGTCTTGGAGCTAAATGAGAAGCTTAGGGAGAGCTCTTTCATAAAGTGTATGTATTAGAGAGATGGGGGAGTGTCAGATCAAAATAGGTTGAAATATGGGGGTAAATGAAAATGGAAATATAAAAAACCTTTTTTCAAGAAATTTGCCTTAAAAGGGAATTGAAAGATAAGGTGGTAGTGAAAGAAGTAGTAAAATTTAGGAAGAATTTAGTTTACTTATTTTAAAATCTATACCTGAGGACTTATTAAAAAATGCTTTAGAGAGCTGAACGGAGAATAAGAGAGAGGGAAAGAGAAGAGAGGGAGAGAGAGAGAGAAACATCAATTGGTTGCCTCTTGTACATGCCCCAACCAGGGATCAAACCTATAACCTAGGTATATGCCCTGACTGGGAATCCAAGCTGCAATCTTTCATTGTATAGGATAACACTCCGATCAACTGACCCACGCTGGCTAGGGCAAGATAACTTATTTCAGATGCTTAAATGTTGATAGGAAGGGTCCAGTGCAGAAAAAAGTGTTGACGATTTAGGAGAGAAATGGATATGCTTTTAAGTTCTCCTGTTCAGTTTCTCCATTTGCCACCTCAGTGTATTCCCTTTACCCCAATTACCTGTATTGGGTAATCAAATCTCCAAGAGAGAGAATATACATGTATTTTGCCTGAAAAGGGGAGAGTTCCAAGTCCCAGGGGGCACTGGTGCTTTCTTCAGTTCTCAGAGGCCAGTAAAACACATGGAGAAGAAAAACACAGCACAGCTGCTGACTTGGAACAAAACTAGATCACAGGAGATGCCTGCAGGGATGGTCAGTGCTCCTTGAGTCTCACACTTGTTTTTAATGCCTCTGCAAACTGAATGTCCTTTTCCCAGGCCAGCAAGAGAACCCCCTCACAGTGTGGGAAAGCTGGTTTCTCCATCAAAAGCGGGCCCCATGGTGAGAGGTCTCCCCACCAACATGGTAAATAAACTCTCTGAGTTTGAAAACAGCAAAGAGAGCTTTCCATCCACACGTCTCAAGGATGACTCCAAAGCCGTGATATTTTACTTGCAAAGAATTTTTCTTGTGGTTTACTCACTGAGCATGTTAACACTAAAAAAGTTGTCTGTTGTTTTTGCCCAGCCAGAATCTCTCTCTCTTTTTAAGCTAACAGCACACCAATTTTCCTCTAAGAAACCACCCCTTCTTCACTCAGAGATAGCTTTGGGGGTAGTCACATGACTCATGGATGGCCAATAGCATTTCTCTTGGCCACAATGATTAAATAAAATTCAATCCTGGGACTTTTAATGGAGCCATTACAAATACGATACATTCTTGACCATGAGGGAGCCTGACTAAGAATGAAGCCAACACAGAGCAAAGCAGAGTCTAGAGCAAAGAAAGACTGATGGTGATAGGACTTGAGTCACTGTGTCCTGCCATAACTGAAATAAGACTGACCTGAGAACATTTTAGTTCAGAGGCCTCTTTTTCTTAAGTCAATTGGAATGGCATTGCTGTTACTTCGAACTGAAAGAATTCTGACAAATCGCAACATTAAGCTCTTAGAAAAGCCTAGAGGCTGTTAGGCTAAATCCTTCAACTAATCCTAAATTATTGATGAACCACCATTTAGTAGTGCCTTTTGTGTGTAGAACCCTGTGCCAGACTCTGAAAAAGGATCTGCACTATTATATACAGCACTCCATCTCTGCCTGTAGATGAGATAAAACATTCAGAGAACAAGGTGCCTGATACCTAAGAGTGGCAGGTGAGGGGGAAGATTAGCAGATAATACAGCAATCAGAGAAGGCTATCTGGAGGAGGCACACCTTTAAAGACTGGAAAAGCAATGAGAGGGAGGGGACATGTTGGGCCTAAGGTTCATGTGAGAGTGGAATGTGTTCTCAAGTGATGTTTTTCTTTTTGCTCCCCTACTCTGTAGAAAAAAGCCTGTTATTATTCTGATGGTTATCTTTAAATCAACACCTTTATACAATCCCCATAGTCCTCCAGTCCTCCCCTTTTTTGGCAATGTTTGTTGATTTTCTACCATGAAGAATATTGAAATTAGCCAGTAGCCTCTTTTGTTCTTCCTTCCCTTTCCTTTGGCATCTAGTTTTTAAAAACATACCCATTTGTTTCCAGTTACCACTTAAAGGCAATCTGTAAATTTATTCTATTTTTCCTATACATACTCCATTCTCCCCTAATTTTTAATATTTGTACTGTACCTGCATTAACAGAACATAACCATTAAATATTATCTCCCTTATGGCCATTAATTAGTGTGAGTTCTACATGTGACTATAAACTTAATATTCATCCCTAGCCTTTATATGTGTCTCATCAATATGGTTGCCTGTAGCTTGCCTTCTAGTAAATTCCTCTGGAAAGGCTCATGGGAAAAAATATTTCCCTGGTTCTAGCAAATTCTTAATAGTTGGTCTGTGGCTTTCATACTTGACTATATATAAAATCCTTGATTCTTAGATTTCCAGCCAAGATGGAGGTGTAGGTAGACATACTTTGCCTCCTTCCACAACCATAAGAAGAACTATACCTCAAAACAAAAAACAACCAGAACTACCAGAAAACCAAACTGCATGGAAGTCCAACAATGAGACAAAGAAGCAATACTTATCTAGATAGGTGCAATCGGTCTACCTAAGACACAGAGGCAAACACATGAGCCTGTCAAGTTGGGGAGACAGAGAAGTATGGCTCAAAAGAGGGAGCATATGAAGGTTCCAGTGGGAGAACTAAGTGATGAGTAGATAGCCAGCCTAACAGGTGTGCAGTCAAAACGGTGGTGATAACAATGCTCACAGACTTGACAGATATGCTTGAGTATGGCAAATGAATAAAGGAAGAAGTGAAACCTATGCTAAATGAAATGAAAGAAAATATACATGAAGCCAATGGAGAAGGGAAAGAAGTCAGGGTTCACGTTGGTGATTTGAAAGAGAAGGAAGAAATAAACAGTCAACCAACACAGAATGAAGAAACAAGAATTTTGAAAAAAGTGAGGACAGGCTTAGGAACCTCTGAGACAACTTAAAATGTGTCAATGTTCAAATTATATGGGTGTCAGAGGAAAAGAGGAAGAGCAAGAAATTGAAAACTTATGTGAAAAAATAATGAAGGAAAATTTCCTAATTTGGTGAAGTTAATAGACATACAAGTCCAGGAGGTAGAGAGAGTCCCAAGCTAGCTAGACCCAAAGAGGACCATACCAAGACACAGCATGATTAAAATGCCAAAGGTTAAAGTTAAAGAAAGAATCCTAAAAGCAGCAAGAAAAAAGAAGAGAGTTACCTACAAAGGAGTTCCCCATAAGTCTATCAGCTGATTTCTCAAAAGAAACTTTTCAGGCAAGAAGAAACTGGCAAGAAGTATTCAAAGTGATGAAAAGCAAGGGACTACAACCAAGGTTATTCTATCCAGCAAAGCTATCATTTAGAATGGAAGGAAAAATAAAGTGCTTCCCAGACAAAGTAAAGTGAAAGGAGTTGGTCATCACCAAGCCCTATTCTATGAAATGTTAAAGGGGCACGCTTAAGGAAAAGAAGATCCAAGCTATAAACAGTAAAAAGACAACAAACTCATACTATCAACAAATGAATCTAAAACAAAAACAAAAAGAAACTAAGCAAACAACTAGATCAGGAACAGAACCAAAGATACAAGATCATATGGAGGGTTGTCAGTGGGGAGGTAGAAGGGGGTGAATGGAGGAAAAGGTGTAGGGATCAAGAAGTATCACTGGGAAGTACAAAATATATGGGGGTATTAAAAATAATATAGAAAATGGAGAAGCCAAAGAAGATATATGCATGACCCATGGACATGAACTAAGGAAGGGGGAAATTGCTGGAAGGAAGGGAGGTAACATGAAGATAGGGCCAAAGGGAGAAAATTGGGACAATGGTAACAGCCTAATCAATACTTTTTTTATACTTTAAAAAAAATCATTGGTTCTCTTTTTCTTTTCTTGAGAGTATTAAATATGTTGCTTAGCTGTCTCCTGGCACACAGTGCTACTGTAGAAAAGTCTGATGCCACTCTAGTTTGTTTCCTAATACACTTAACTCTTTTTGTCTGAATGACCAATAGGATTTTTTTTCTTTAAAGTCCAATAATTAGAGCATGTCTTAATGTTGAAAATTATGGGTTGATTTTCCCAGGCATGTGATGTACTTCTTCAAGATGCAAATTTAAATCTGGTTTTGTATTTCAGGAGGGAAAAATCTGTTTCTGTTCGCTTTTATTGATTTGGAGTTCTTCTTTATGGACCTGTTTGTATGTTGGATCTTCTTTGTCTATCTTCTATACCTATCACTTTTCCTGCATTAAAAAAAAGGATTTCTTCATTATTGATCTTATTTTTCTCCTTTCCATCATCTATTTACCTTATATTGTATTACCCATGGTGTCTATTCACTTCTTTATTCCTTCTATTCAGTTATTTCTCCTGAAATATCTTTTTCTTTCACAAGCCATCTTTTCAAATCTTCTTTTTGGCTAACAATTTCACTTACACTATTGTTTCAAAACATCTGTTGGTTTAATTTCTTTTAGCTGTTTTTGAAATAAGTTTCAGTGTTTTGATGTTTTATGGGTCTGTCTTTGTGGAATGCATTCATTATTTGAAGTGATGCTATTTTGTTCATAATTCTTCTTATAATAGCTTTGCATGGGATTAATTACACTTTTTCTGTTGCTCATGTGTATGAGAAATGTATTATTCTATATTCTTAGAAGAACGTTTTATGTAGAGAAATTGGGATAATCCAGGGTATATTTTGTTTGTTTAGCCTCATAGTTTCAGTGTTCTCTCTTCTGTTACTATCAAAAAATCTTTAAAAGTATGACTATGCAGACAGTACTCCCTGAAATTACTATTTTCTATTTCCTTCCTCCATTCTTACTCAAAATTTCTCTTTTTGTTTCCTCTAGTGTCTCTGTCTTGCTCAATTTGGTTTCCCCTCAATGTGTGGTTCTCTTAGGCCATGGAGCCTCAGGTGGTCAGTCCCTAGAGTCCCAGGGCCCAGACCTCTGCCCAAACTTCCCAAAGTCCTCCAACACTCACCTATGACTTGAAGCCTGCATATATTCCTCCTAGTTTTGGCTGGTATCCTCAGATAGCTCCACCAAGCTTCTACTCCCAGAGTCCTCTCCTCCTAGGGGTGAGTACATATTAGAGATTTCGAGGTCTCCTGGATCTCATTCTTCCGAATTCCCTTTGCCTTAATCTTCATCTTCATCTCATCCCACAGAGTTGGTATCATGCATATATATTGCTGTTGGTGTTTGGCCCCACCTGTTCACATTTTGTAGTTCATGTAGTCACCTAGTTATCTGTCCATTGGTTTTGCTTATTTGTTTTGCTATCCTACTTTCTCTGTTTGGGTGAAGATTCTCAGAAATTGTTTTAAAAATATTTTTTTTCAGCCCTGGCTGGTGGCATAGTGGATAAGGTGCTGGCCTGTGAACCCAAAGGTCGTTGGTTCAATTCCCAGCCAGGGCACATAACCAGGTTGGTTGCAAGCCAGGTCTCCAGCCAGGTCCTTAGCTGGAGGCAGGTGAAAGGCAGCCATTCATTGATGTCTCTCTCTTTCTCTGCCTCTCTCCCTTCCCTTCTCTCTGCAAATAATAAATCTTTAAAAAAATATATTGTTTTTCTGTTGCCATCTTGTCTCCCTGGTTCTCAAGAAATCTTTAGAGGGTAGATTAAATAAGATTGGTCTTGAATGAAGGTGGCAGAATACCCAGAGTTGAGCAATTTGGTGGATGCAGGTGGTGGTGGTACAATTCTATATGATGAGCCAGTTTTTAAAATGGAGGTTGGAGGTGGAAAATGTGGAAATAGGTAAGTCTGGGCAGGGCAAGTCTCAGGTGTTGAGTAAGATGTGTAGGAGACAGGTGGAAAGTCTAGGGCTAAACAGCTAAGTCTGGGCTAGATACACAGGTTTGGGAGTCATCAGAACTTTAGCTATAACTTAAACATCTCCTCAACTCCAGATCTAAAACTTTCTTCACTGGTGTTTTATTTTTCACATTTGGGAAATCCATGTTGACAGCAGCTTTTCTGCTGAGATATGCTCATTGGGCATGCAGAGCCCAAAACTTTTAAAGATTAGTTTTCCTTGAAAAATTTTCACAAAGAAGAAGGATATGTCTTTACAGGGAGTCTGTATCCTTAGACTCCTTAAAAGACTGACATAACCAATGTGTGTCTATGTTCTTAAACATATACCCGTGACAGAAAATGCAACAGAACTCCAGTTGTCAGCCTTTCCCCTCAGTCTGGATAAGAGTAAATTAATTCATCAGGAAGCTATTGTATTTGTTAAGATAATTACTGATAGGCTATGCTGGATTAAACAGTAAACCCCAAAATCTCAATGGCTTAGCATAACATTAGTTTATTTCTTGCCTGCACAAAGCCAGATGCAGACTGTGAAGGGGTTCTCTTCTACCCTTCAACTTAGTGACACAAGCCTTCCTACTTTATGATACTTCCATGCCAACACAGCCTCTGACACAGAGGAACAGAAAGCTGGAGGTTTGCTTTGGAAGTTTTTAAGGGCCAGGCCTAAGAGTTCTTTATCATTTCTGCCCATATACAACTGACCACAACAAAGTCACATAATTCCAACCTAAATGCAAGGGAGTTTTGGATATCTTCCCATTTACCCAGAAAGGAAAACAATAAATGGTTGGTAAAAACATTGCATTATCTCTGCCTTAGGCATTATTTCAAGTTTATTTTATTTAAGGCTACTTTTTTCTTCAACTAGGTATTCTACAAACACCCAGAAATCAAACAAGATCATGATAGCCACTGGAATAATTTGACAACAATAGAAACGAGAGGCTAATTAAAACAAGCTAAAAGAGCATTCATGAACTCTTCTACCAGTTTTAGTGATGCTTTGGGACTGAAAAACTTGAGATACTTTGGTTGAAAACCTACTGTGTACTTGAGGCTTTCGTGCACACAATCTCATAATTTACAGAACCATGTCACTAAAATATGATCATCTCCATTTTTATACAAGAGAAAATGAACCCCCAAAAGGTCAAACAGCTAATAAGGGAGAGAGTGAGGTTTGAACCCACATTGTTCTGGCTCCAGGTTTTACAGAGAAGTGCTGAGGCCTCCTGGTATGCCAAGCAGGCCTGAAGTCTCAGCTGGGATTTAAACAGCTCTGGCTGTCAAGTCAAACAGCACAAAGGCAACCCCACCTCAATGAAAGGAAGACCAAGCAACTGAGCCCCATTGACCAGCATGTCCCAGGATGTTACAAAGGGGGCAGCTCAGCAGAGAAAGGGCTTCCTATTTCTCAACACAATTTGAAGGGAAAATAGTCTCCACAAAATAAACCCTAAGGAAGCTGGGTCAGTAGCTGAGAAACGGATCACTCCCTATGTTCTTCAGCAATGAATGGGGGGCGTTCTGGCAGTGCTACTGTGGGCAGTCCACATTCAGAGGTTTGGAGGACAGATTTGCATGGGAACAGGGGAGCAGAGCCCCTTCAGGAGAAGGGTGATCCCGCCTTCCAGCTCTGGGGCAACCTCACCTCTTTCAGGGAATCTGGTTCCAATGAGCATCAGGATGCACAACAGAAGCAGAAAGCAATGGATCGGGATGCAACACACTTTTACTGCTAGACCCCCAGGGCCCAGTACTGGGCAGCATGCGGTAGTTGCTCAATGATGTTAACTGGGACAGGTAAGGATGGATGGACAAGGACAAATTCTTCCCTACATTTGTGGTGATAGATGCTTGGTATATGCTGTCCCAGTCCACATGGACAGTGCTTTACAGTTTATAAGGTACCTTATTATATCCTGTGACCCACAGGCTGCCCTGAAGCGGGCATCATCCTCAGGGTAGAGACCTCTGTGTGAATGGGCAGAAACACTCTTACCATCTCCCCACTTTAACCTTGACCATTAAGTAAAATGTCTAATCTCTTAGAAGTTGGAGAGAAAAAGCTCCATATTTTCTTCTCACCTCAACAGAAGTGACTTATCTGACAAGGGAGATCAAGGTAAGGTCCTTGTGCCTATGTAGTTAGCATCTCCATTGCTTTCTCTCATACACAAAAGATTAAGTATGCTTATGTGTGTGAAACAAAGATTCAGCCTAGTGCCTGGCTCTGGAGAGTGTTGAAGAAGTGCTCTGAAATCCAGCCATGAGCTCTAGTGAACAGCAGGTGTTTACTCAACACTGATTCCTCCCAGGATATCCTGGTCTTCAAACATCTAAAAGAAAAAAAAAAAAAGCCTCTTCCTTTTTTCTCCCCACAATAAACATGCACCAAATGTCCACTGTGTGTCAGGCACAGTTCCAGGAACTCCTGCTGTCAGGAAGCTTCCATTCTAGCAGGAGAGGCAGACCATGCACAAGGCAGATAAGCTATAGCACATCTGGTGGACAGGAATGAGCACTGCAGGGGGGTGATGTAAGAGATGAGGGTGGAAGGTAGCAGGGGCCAGGGGCCACCTGCTTTATGAAGGTGCAGCTGCTGCCCCGTGAGCTAAACAGTGATTTCTAAGGCAGTGCTGCCTATAGAAAGAAGCTTCTCACCCTGGCTGGTAGCACAATGGATAAGGCACTGGCCTGCAAACCCAATGGTTGCTAGTTCGATTCCCAGCCAGGGTATACATAACCAGGTTGCAAGCCAGGTCTCCAGCCAGGTCCTTAGCTGTAAGCAGGTGAAAGGCAACCATACATTGATGTCTCTCTCCCTCTCTGTCTCTCCCTTACTCTATCTCTAAAAATAATAAATTAAATCTTAAAAAAATAAAAAAGAAAGAACCTTCTCAGATACATGGTTTCAGGTCTACAAACAGAGCCACCTATCAAAGTAGAAGAGCAGTTCCTCCTCTTGTCATCAAAGCTGTTGTCAGAAGAAGTGCCTGGTACTTCCATTTCTGTACCCTGGTGTTGGTAGTGTTTGCTGTGCTGACACTGTGAGGTCTTTGACATGTGCAGTGTTAACCCATCCTGCCTCAAAAGCACCAGCAAAGAAGGTGTGTGATGACAGAGATGTTAATAATCATGATGACACCAGCTCACTTTTGCCAGCACCTATGATATATCAGGGCTGTTCTAATCACTTTACAGGGATTAGATTCAAAGAGTGTTACTATTAGTTCCTTTCTATAAATGAAAACACTAACAACACCCAGAGAGGTAAAGTCACTTGTCCATTTAACTTTGGAAAGATGTACATGCTGGCCACTGTGTTAGGAGTCCCTTAGAATAAGGAATAAATCAAACCTCTGGAACTGCCCTCCTGGCCTACCCTTGGGAGAGGCCCTGAAGCACCATGTGCAGAAGGCACTAAATGAAATGAGATGACTTTTATCAGGTGCCTGGTTGTGAGCTTTACTGGGTTTTAAAGGAAAGGGTTTTTCCACTTACTTGCTGTGTAACCCTGGCCAAGTTATTTCACCTCTCTGAGCCTTAATTCTTTGTCCATGAAAGTAAGATACAGTGAATATAAGGTATGTAGTGGGGTACCTGGTGCGATTCCCTTTATCTTATTTTTGTGTGTGTGGCTAATGTTTCTCCATTCTATTATGAAAACAAGCTCCTGTATCTTTTCCATTATCTCAGTCCTCTCTCCATCAATGAACTTAGCATTTTTCTGAATAGCACCAAACTTCAGTGCCCATCACTAAAGCAGACTCACCTGCTTTTAGGACAGCAAGCATGGGTACATCTATGAGGGGCAGAGGGAACCAACATCTCACTGCTCCCAGTCTCCTTGCTGTGCCAGTGCTCGGCTAAGATGTGCAAAAACCTCCAGACCCAACATGCACATGGCCGAATCCAAGTAGCCAGGAAATAGCTTGGTGGTCCTCCTAAAGCTCATACCCCACACAGCCTTTTCCTTTAACATTTCCTTTTCAAACAGACAGCCACACACATACACAACACACACACACACAACACAACCTTTGATCGAAGCAAAAATGTTAAGTTATATGGTCTGGCAGAAAATGGCTGAACTAAGCCTCTTTCTTTTAGCCTTTTATATTGGTAACGATTCTTAAAAGATTAAAAGTAGGTTAAGAGAATAATACAACAGCTGTGTTTCCAGTGTGTACCTGACAACGGCTTTTGTAGAAGTGAATAATTACATGAAAATCACTTCCTTCCCACCTCTTTCTCAGCCCCCTCTGGGTTGCTAGGCGCCCTTGCTCCTTCTTTTGGCTAATGCCACATACAGACGCTGATGAATACAGTATGGCCATTATGAGGGAAGGGAGTCACAGAGAAGAGGATTCAAGTGCTCCTCCCTCCCTGGTGGACTCAATGTGGGGAGCAGGCTTAAGGGAGAGGACTCTGGGTGCATTTAAATGCTAATGTGCTGGGCAGGCAGCAGGGCCCCAGGAACAGTGGTGGGAAGGGGCAGAAGCTCTTGGCCTGCGAACCCCACTGGAAATATGTTCTACAGCCTCTGGTTCCAGTGCCAAGCACTTCCCTGGCAGGTGGCCCTGGAGGCTGACTCCAGCCCTGCCAGTAATGGTCACTGGACTGAAGGGCTACACTGTGGGCGGTGAGGAGTTGTTTAGTTCTGCAGGGGGAGCCTGGGTGTGTAGGCTGACCCTGGTGGCCCCTTTGTGTGGAGCAGGGAGCAGGGTCACTGTGACTGGGCCTTTGCCCAGGTCTCTAGACAACCATGTCCCCATCACAGAGCTCAGAGGGAGTAGACAGGCCACTGCTAGCACTGCGCCAATGGTAATGACTGCTGTGCCTTATGTGTTAGAATCCTGGCAGCTAGGTACATCTCCCCCTAACCCACTGCCTGAGATAACGGAGACCCATTTTATCAAAGAACTAAACAGAGGAAGTTTGAAGCAATGGAAAACATGGGCAAGGCCTGAAAATGGCACATTCTTGGCTCTGGAGATTTTCTCAGGGCTATGTAGCCTCAGGGGCTACATGTTAGGAGGTCTTCCCCTGACAGTGTTCCTCTAGAAGACATTATTGGCATTTTAGGCAGGACAATTCATTGGGCAGGAATGTCCTGGTCATTGTATGAGATTTAGCATCCCTGGCTCCCACTCTCTAAATGCTAGAGGAGATCTAGTCATTGTGGAAGCCAAAATGAAACCCCAAATATTTCTAAGTGGCCTCTGGACAGTGGCCCTTCCTAAGCCTTGGTTGAGAACAACTGAGTCAGAGGGAGACTGAGCTGGCATCAGTAGTGAGGCTACAGGACCCAAACCCCATCACCAGGGAGCACAGGCCAGGGTCTTCTGGGCCAAACCAGACATTAGGTTGCAACCAACTCCCAAGCTGGCATGTTCCCCTGTGTCAGCTAAGCAAGCAGTCAATTTGAATCCTCACCATCTCTTGCCATAACCACTTCTCTCTCCTAATAATCAGGGAGATGGTTTGAGGCAGAGACGCAGGGAAAGAAAGGACACACCAGGATGCTCCACAAGCTCTCACAAACGCCCAGTCCATGGGAAGGACTCCTTGGGAAGAAAATGAATAAGAAAACAGCCATGTGAAGGCAGCCACCTCTGCATCTGCCATAGAGAAGTAAATATATTTAATCACGTTATTATATTCATTATTTATTATCTAGCTCTTCCATGAGAGCAGGGAGTTTCATCTGGTGTTTTGTTTTTTTGTTTTCACTGGTACTCCATACACTGCTTAGTACATGGTAAGCACTCAAAAATATTTGTTGAAGGCCCACAGGTACTTATATTCCCCAGGACATAGGAAGACAGTGCTGAGGCTCATGAAGAGACCTAGCTAGCTTCCAGGTTAAGTAGAGAATGTGCCAGGCTGAGAGGGTCAGGATACCAGGTTCTAATTCCAGGTTGCCCTGAAAGTTCCTGTGTGTTCTCCCTAAAGTTCTTTCTTTTCTCCTGACCTCAGCTTTTTAATCTGTAAAATAAGAAAACTGGATAGCAATGGATACGGCAAATGCGTGGCATACACATCTTATTCCCATTCCTGCTTGTGGCAGACAATGCTAATCAATCCCATTCCTCTGATGGCAGATATTGCTGATCAATCACAGCACTCTTATCCCCAGTCCACCAATGGTAGAAGTCTATCACCAGTTAAGAGTTGGTAAGTGAGCTGAAAGCAGATAGAAATGGCCTCTTAGCCTTGGCATCCTAGGTTTATACAGCAAGGAAGTGTTTTAGGATCAGATGAGGCTCATTCTCCTTGGTGCGTTTCAACGTGCAAGCCCCAAAGCCCATGAGACACTATGACATCAGGAAGTTTAAGCTCCTTCCTCACACTAGGAACACACTTCACATCAAATGCAAGGGGTCATCTTCATAAAGGGAAGAGGTGGAATGACACTCCGCTCACAGAGATAGATGCTTTCAATGGATTTTTGGCAGTTGTCCTAGTCTGGTAGACTGGAAGGAAGTGGAAGAATATTCTAGTGGTGCAAATGGTATCAACCAATGCCTAGAGATCAGGAAGAAAGGTCTATGAGAAGCTGCCCAACAGGAATGCTTCTAAGCAAAGAACTGAGAGAGGGGATGGAGCTCACCGTCCTAGACCTATGGAATCAGCGAGCTGGTATTTAATTAATTACTTATTTGGCTAGAAGTTGCTCAGAGTTTAAATGAAAAAATGCCTGTGGTAGCCAAAGTGGGGATATAGGAAGAAGCTACTCAATTCCATGTGAAATAGAATCCTGACACTGAAAGGGAAAGCACTCAGATTCTGGCCTCGGAACTCCTGGAAGAGATCCATGGTGGCTAGGAAGTAAAGACAGTCACAGTCGGCAGCTGCAGAGTTTCCTTTTTGACTGAGGGTACCAGACTGGGATGTGCTCCCTTCGGCTAGAGGTAGCTCAGCAGTCAGGGATGGAGTGAGGAAACTCCTGCATTGCATTGGAAGTTAGGGCAGCATGTCCATGAGGTTTTCTGCTGCTAGAAACTTAACAGCTAGTGAGTCACCTTCCCTCAGTGACATTTTCTGAGCATCATATGTCTGCCAGACATGGATATAGAGATAATTAAGACCCGATACCCTGCCCTGAGGTTTGCAATCTAGCAAGCATAGGAGGGAAAACAAAAGCTCCTTCCCAGACCACAGATCTGGCTGGTGCTTGGCTACCTGGGGGAGACCACTTCTTTGAGCTTCTGTTTCTTCCTGGGTGCAGTGGGGTAACAGCAGTTCCAAACTGCTGGCGTTGTTCTGGAGATGAGGATATGTGTAGAGCACACACTGGCACCTGGCTCAGTAAGTGCTGCATCCAATGAGAAGGGATGAGAGGCCAGACAGGGGTCATTACTGTAAGTTTAAGAAAGAATCTTTGAAGAGTTTGAGGGCACCGTGGCTGGTGGCTCAATGGATAGGTGCTGACCTGCGAACCCAAAGGTCGCTGGTTCAATTCCCAGCCAGGGCACATAACCAGGTTGCAAGCCAGGTCTCCAGCCAGATCTGCAGCTGGAGGCAGGTGAAAGACAATCATACATTGATGTTTCTCTCCCTTTCTTCCTCCCTCCCTGCCCTCCTCTCTAAAAATAATAAAATCTTAAAAAAAAAAAAAAGTTTGGGGGCTAGGTAGGCATGTGTCAGGGGGAAGTATAAAAAAGTCAGCAATTTGAGACTGGTTTCAGAGCTCCAACCTCCTCCCTACCTGCATGTGAGTGTGTCTGGCTTACTCACAAGCTCACACCTTCTCTCCCAGGCCCAGTAGATGAACCCCAGGGAGCTGGGCTTTGCAGGTCTCATTCAGGGCCTCTCTGTCTCCCTGGGACCATCATCGCCTCTGGGGAGCATTACGTATGAGGACTGAGGGAAAATGTACCACCTCTGCATAGGCCTTAGAGGAGCTGCGCAAGCTGCCCAAATGAGCATTGCCTGGCAATGCAAAGATGCCCTAAGACAAAGAAAGCAGAGGATTCTTTTGTATCATCTCAGTGGCAGAAAACCTGGCCCTCAACTCCTGACAGACCTCACTCTCTTTGCTGGGGGGCTTACGAGGCTGACTGCTTATTTCATTTCATTCTCACACCACCACCTTGAGTGAGGTGCTGTTATCTCCACTTTACAGATAAAGATGCTGAGGTCCAAGAGGCTATAGAAGTGGCTCTCAATAAGCCGCCAGCAAGTGGAAGACTCAAACCCAGATGTGCCTACCTCTCCAGAGCTCCCTGTGATATTTCCAGGAGCCTGCCACCATCTCTGCCAAGAGGAGAATGCTCAGGGTGACAGAGTGGCGCACATGTGTCTGCTCCTCACGGACCCAATGTCCAAACAGATTTGGTGCCTGATGCTCAGTGGCCTTTCTGAGTCCACTCACATACAGTTCTCCTTCTACCTCTTGACATCCTTGCCAACCTTCACAACCACATGGCCACCTGATCCACAATGCCTTTCTTCTGCTCATCTGAACAGAGAGGTGACAGCTTTAAATGTCATCTAATCCTTGGGATTCTAATAAAGCAGCCAGTCCAGAGCGCCCAGGACAGAGGGCAGAGTAGAGACTGGGGGAGTGACTGAGCATAACAGCTTGGCAGGCACTTGAAATCGTCTTCCTGAGTACAGCAAGCTCTTGGAGGTGGAGGAAGCAGGAGGGATGGCTCACCTCACAGATGGACTAATGGGACATGTGATGGGCTACTACTCCCTCCCAAGTGATATTCCAGGACTGCGGCATCAGCCCTGAGCAAAGCCACCAAGAAAGAGGAGCCATCCTCATTCTTCACACCTCTCTCAGTGACTTTCCTGGGCATGAGCTTGAGCAACAAAACTAAGAATGATTAATTTAAAAAACAAATCAAGCCATGAATTAAGTGTGTAGGGGATGAAGTGTGCTGCTGTCTGAAACTTATTTTAAGATATATTAGGAAAATAAAATGGATGGGTGGATGGATGAATGAAAGGCACAAAAAGGTCTAGGATGAAGCAGACATAGCAAAATGTCAATAGCAGAAGCTAGCTGGTACTCTGTGGGTGTCCCCTGAGCAGACAAAACCACCAAGACAGAAGAGAGGAAGCTCTCAGCCCAGTAGTGGAAACTGGCGGGCTCACTGAAAAGAGTCACATCTGCAAAAAGGGCAGGGAAATGCTTCCCAGGACACTCAGTGAAACGATATATACTTTGTGATCACATCAGTGGAGATAATCTAAGGAAGTCCCTGCCCTGCTCAGCCCAAGTGACAGCAGCCAAAGCCAGCATTCATTTTCCAACCATAAAACCCAGGAATTTTTTGGGACTCTGTTGTCTCCTCCTTGATATCACCTCAAAGATCAAAACAGCTCTGAATTCCTTAAATCACCCATCTGTAATTCATGGATTTGTCTATGCATTTCTTAAGCCTCATTTTCAGCCACAATTTCCTTATGGATGAGGCAGAACAACCTAGGGTTCAAGGTAAAGGGGGCTGCATAGAAGAATGTGTAAGTACACATCCCCCAGTTATTCTTTGCACAATTTTATGGATTCATTTTATATTCCTTCTCTGAGGCATTCACTAAGAAACCCATGTCTGTTATTGTCCTTACCTGTCTTTCCTAGATAACACTTTGTTTCTTTCACTCTTTTTCTTCTCCACTCTGTCACCTATTTTGAGGAATAAACAATTACTATGGCACCCACTGTCCTGGCCAGGAGCATAGTGCTGAGATGACTACATCCTAAAACAAGCACTTGGTGAATATTTACTATTTGCTGGACAATGCAGATCACCATGGGAGAGGAATGGTTGAAAGGATATTATCTATGTCTTGGGTGATGACCAAAGGTAGTTTAGATTAGTTTCCTAAGGATGTTTACCATATACTTGCTTAGAATGATATCCATCTGATCCTTTCCTATACTTACTCTCATGGCCTTAAAAACCCTTAATACTTTATCATCTATATCTCCAAATATAAATTTCCACAGATAAATCATCTCATCTCTTTCAGGGTCTCATTTTCCACAAAGGACATTTAAAGAATTAATTCCTGGGCTCTGACACATTTTATTAATCAGACACATACAACCACTAGTGGGAACTTCCTGGTAGCATGAACTAGCCCATGGGCATGGATCAAAAGGGAGGAAAGAAAAGTAAAGGACTATTAATAGTGAAAAGATAGAAAATCGGTGACTTTACCTGATGTCCTAATTTTATAGCTGAAGGAACTCTGGCACAAGAAAGTACAATCTTTGGTTAAGCTGGCCCCACTGGTTCTGAACCTGAGCATTCCCCACTATGCAAACTGACTCCTGGGGAGGGTGGGAAGTGCAAAAACCTAGATATTTATTTATTGAAGGCTGAGCTGCGTCCACTTGCCTCTAACATTTGGGACATTGCCAAGGTTCTAATCCAGAAGACAGAGCTATGTTTGACCTCTTTGTGAACATTATGCAGGACTCAGCACTCACCCTGTAGGGCTTTCCAGCATTTGACTTGTATATGGGCAGTGAGGGAAGTGGAACATGAGGTTCACACACCAGTGGGTTTTCACAGAGAAGAACATCAAAAGTTACAATCCGTATAAACTAAGATGTGTCAAAGCCCCATCATCTTGCTCAAAGACAGAAGAAATCCTTCCTCTCCTTGCTCCAATCTGTGCTGGGTCAGAAATCTCAGAACACACTGCATTTGCAAAGTACACTTCTTCCTAACCAAGGAGGAGTTACAGGAGACAGTCACAGTATTTTAATTATCAGAACTGCATGCACCTCTGCAGTCCCTGTGTTTCTAAGAGCTCTATTGAATGTGTAAGCCTATTTGATGCTCTTGAGAGGACAGGGCTTATTAACAAGGAAGCCCAGAGAGGTTAAGTGATGTGCCCAAGGTCACAATGCTAGTGAGTCAGGACCTGATTCCATGCCTAATCTAAATTCTTCACTTTATAGGTGAGAGAATAGGCTGAACGAGGTAAAAAAATGTTTTAACTGGAAATTCTGCACTTTAGTCCAGTTCTCCACCAGCTGTAGCTGTGGGTAAGTCCTCTCTCTGGGACTTAGCTAGTCATTCATAAAAGAAGAAAGTGGCTCTAGACACTAACTCCCAAACTTGTTTCAAAAAGCAAATATAAATGGGTTCTGTAGAGCTTTTTGTCAAATACCTTGATGCATATGATTTTACTCATGTTAAAAGTAAATTTACTATCAGAAAATTTATTTGTAGATAGTATGAAATATTAAATAATCACCACAAGCATGACCTCGTGAATAAAAATGAGCTGTTAAGAATGAATAACTAAGGGCACTTAGTACTAGTTGTACTATTTGCACATTCAGTATGTCATATTCAAGACTAACAGATGAAGAGAAATTTAAACATTTTAATAGAAAATATAATTGTAAAAATAATAATCATGTAAAATTCATCCCAGATGCCAGAAATGAGAGAAGTCAAAGCTAAAAGATGAGGAGAAGGAATAGTCTCAGCAACCCATGGATATACACGCAGATAGACGCCCAAAAGACTGAGATTTAAATCCCTTCCAGATGATAGAGCAAAGATTATAGACCCTGGGCATGACAAAAAGCTAAGTGAATGAGATATTAGAAAACTGTCCCTTAGCCCAGGACTCAATAAGAAAGTGCCAGATAGGAATGTGATCCCACTGCTCCTGCAGTGTGGGCACCTGAGTTTAAACTGTAACTTTAAAATTACCATTCTAGAATTCCATACCTAGCTAAACTACCATTCAAGAGTTGGTTGGCTCAGTTGGTTGGGCATAATCCCACAAACTGAAAAGTTGCTGGTTCAGTTTCTATTAGGACATGTGTCTGGGCTTCAGGTTCAGTTCCCAGTTGGGGTGTGTACGATATAGGCAATGGACTAATGTTTCTCTCTCACAGTGATAGTTCTCTCCCCTTCTTTCTCTAAAAATAAAAATAACCTTTTATAAAAAAGAGTGATAGTGAAATAAATATCTTTCAGACATAAACAGACTAAGACACCTTTGTTCCCACAGGGCTTGCTGAAAGAACTATTAAAGAACTACTTCAACAGGAAGAAAATTTAATCCAGCAGAAAAGAAATGAAAATAATAGCAAATAAATTGGTAAACACTTTGTAAATCCAAGTAAGTATCAACTCTAAAAAGTAATAAGGCAGTATGAAAAAAGTAGCAAAAATAAAAATAAAAATAAAAATGATGGGGGTAGTGTGGAATTTGGAGGAAAATTCATGTCTTATGGTATTTTTGTTGTTGTTGTTCAGAAAGAAGACAAAGCTAGTTAACAGCCAATTAACTCAGCTCCCACATCTGTCTTTCCACTGTCCTTGGAGGGAGACCCTTCTTCCCAAGCCTGAGGTCGCTGCAGGTGCAGCTATCACACACTTCTCAGCATTTCCCAGAGGAACCTTCAGTTGCAGATCTTTCTGCCTAAGACACATGTGGCCACAGTTCTGGTCCTGACTCTTCAATGGGCATTCCTTGAACTTTTCTGGGAATAACCAGACTCTTAAGGGGTAGCAGAAGCAAAACCCACAATAGCATGCCTTCAGAAAGCCAGGGGTCACTGCTCTACTTCAAAGTACCAGGTACAATTTGAGTTCCATTTTCCACAGGCTCTCTTACTTCCTGAGCCTTTCTCTCTTTGTACAGCCTTTCTCTCAATGTATAGGCTATTGGAATTTTTTGCAACATTGGAAATGGTCTGTATCAGTTCTGTCCAATATGACAGCCCCTAGCCATCTGTAACTATTGAGAACCTGAAATTTAACTAATCAGACAAGAACTGAACTTTAACTTTTATTTAGTTTAAATTACTTTAAATTTAAAGAATTAGATGTGGCTTGTGGTCTCTGTATTGGACATTTCAGTTATAGAGGGTAACAATCCTTAAAAGAATCAATCCCCATTCCCAAATAATTCCATGAGAGAGGAGACCTCCTTTGCAGAAATACCTGGAGTGAGCTCTTCTTTCCTCTGCCCTGGAGTGTGCGTGCAGACAAATGCATGGCCCAAATAGCCAGCAAATCCTTCTTGTTCACATTAGTTGGCCCAGCACCTCTGCCTCCTCTGACCACAACCCTTATTGGTATGTCTGACGGGTCTCAGCTGGCCCTGAATGCCCTCAGGCCAGTACTCCTCAACTTCCATATTATATAATCCAGAGGGGCATGCTACTAAAATGCAGATTCTGATGGAGTAGGTTTGGAATGGGGTCTTGGGGTCCACATTTCTGACAAGCTCCTAAATAAAGCTGGTGCTGCTCCTCATCCGGGGACATTTGGAGTCATACAGTTTTAGACAGTTGTCTTGAAATGTCATTTAACTCTGCCTATATGCACAATGACAACTAGCATACTAATAGCTTACATTCAAATCTGTATCTTCTGTTTTTGCCCTGTTTTCTATAGGCTTTTTTATTTTTTAATTCATTATTTCTTAGAGAGAACAGCAAGGAGGGAGGAAGAAAGGGAGAGAAACATCAATGTATGGTTGCCTTTCACCTGCCTCCAGCTACAGACCTGGCTGGAGACCTGGCTTGCAACCTGGTTATGTGCCCTGGCTGGGAATCAAATCAGCGACCTTTGGGTTCGAAGGCCGGCGCCTATCTACTGAGCCACTAGCGAGGGCCTCTATAGGCTTTTTAAAGCATACTCTGTGAGAACAAGATGGGTTAAAGCAGTTCATGCTATGTTGTGCCACAAAAATGCCTGAAATTTTGGCCAAGAAAATAATACAAAAGGTATATTCTTTTCTTAAAGGAAAAATAGCTAACATTTACTGAAATTTTTCTATGCATTAGATACAAAGTATACACACCACTAGAGTGTTATCTTATTTAATTCTCACAGCTTTTTTTTACAGATGAGGACATCAAGGCACAGAAAGTCTAACTAATTTGCTTGAGGCTATATAGTTAGTAAGCAAATGAGCCATGACTCAAATATAAGCAGTCTGATAGTAAACCCCACACTATTATCTACAGCTCTGGGTGAAAGCTCAATAAAAATCTCAATTGTTAGGAGTGAATGAACTCTTTTTAAGAAAAACATGCTGGCCCTGGCTGGTGGCACAGTGGATAAGATGACAGCCTGTGAACCCAGAAGTCGCTGGTTCAATTCCCCAGCCAGGGCACATAACCAGGTTGCAAGCCAGGTCTCCAGCCAGGTCCACAGCTGGAGGCAGGTGAAAGGCAACCATACACTGATGTCTTTCTCCCTCTCTGCCTCTCTCCCTACCCGTCTCTCTAAAAATACTAAATAAAATGTTTTTAAAAAATGAAGAAAAACATGCTAATCAAATACCTGCACATAGATGTTACAGCAGTTTTATTTATAAGTGTCAAACTTAGAAGTACCCAAGATATCTATCAATAGATGAATGGATAAACAAATTATGGTACATCCAGACAATAGAATATCAGTCATTGATAAAAAGAAAAGATGCAGGAACCTTAAATGCATACTACTAAGTGAAAGAAGCCAATTTGAAAAGACTATAAAAAGATCTATGGTTGCCATTGGTTTGGGGAAGAAGGAGGAGGGATGACTGGTGGGAGCACTATGGTTTTTAAGGCAGTGACACTTTTCTGTGTGAGACTATAATGATGGACACAGGACATTATGCATTTGTCAAAACCCATAGAATGTACAACACAAAGAGTGGACCCTAATATAAACTATGGACTTCCTTAGTTAATGATAATGTTTCAATAATATATCAATTGATGTAACAAGTATACCACACTAATATGTTAATAATAAGGAAACTGGGGGGATGGGGTCAGAAGATATATGGAAACTCTGTATTTTCTGCTTTTCTGTAAAATTAAAACTACTTTGAAAAGTTAATTAATTTAAAAAGTGCACGCTTAGGTCTTCCAGTTAAGAGGGAAGCATAGGTAAACATGGCTCACCTTGTACAACCATAGAAAAAATTACAACTAAAATAAAAAACAACTATCACCCTGAATCATCAGAAAATTGACCTGTATGGAAGTCTGACAACCAAAGATTTAAAGAAGTCACATTCATCCAGATGAGTAGGAAGGTCATAGACAGAGATGTGGGACAGGTGGTCTCACACCCACATGTGGTGGATAAAAATCAGGAGATATACCTCAGGAGTGTGGGATCTCAACCCCACACCAGACCAACCAGCTCAGGATTCCACTGCCACGAAGATAAATCCCCATAACTTCTGGTTGTAAAACCAGTAGGAGTTAGAGCAGTAGACGAAACTGTGGGATTCTCAGGCATCTCCTCTTAAAGGGCCTGCAATGGTCTCAGGACTTACACAGACTAGGTTTCTCTGGGCTACAGCACTGGGCAGCAGCTGGAAGGGCATCGATGGCACATGATGAGAAACTGAAGTGTCTAGCATCAGGGCACACACTGGGGGACAGCTTCCTCTTGGACAAAACCCCAAAGGCCAGGCAGGGGGTCCCTCTTCTGAGCCCTCCTACACACAGAACCACAGAGCTGAGATACAGTGTCAGAGATTTCATCAACCTGGTTCACACTGGTTGCCCCACCCCACTTAAGGCTCGGCCCCATTTAACTTATGGGTGTGCTTTTCTACAATAGACCATGCTACTAAGACAGGGAGTCAGAGCAGCTCTACTTAATACACAAAAACAAACACAGAGAAGCTGCAAAATTAAGGAGACAAAGAAATATGGCCCAAATAAAAGAACATTAAAAACTCCAGAACAAAAACTAAACAAATTGGAGATAAGCAATCCATCAGATGCAGAGTTCAAAACACTGGTTACTAGGATGCTCACGGAATTCATTGGTACTTCAACAGCATAAAAAAGACCCAGGGTAGAAATAAAGGTTGCATTAAGTGGAATAAAGAAAAATCTACAGGGAACCAACAGTGAAGTGGATGAAGCCAAGAATCAAATCAATTATCTGGAATATAAGGAAGAAAAAAAACATTCAATCAGAACAGAAAGAAGAAAAAAGAATTCAAAAAAATGAGGATAGGCTAAAAAGCCTCTGGAACAACTTCAAATGTAACAACATTCAAGACATAGGGATGCCAGAAGGAGAAGAGAAAGAGGAAAAAATTGAAAACTATTTTTTTAAAGATTATATTCATCATTTTAAAAGAGAAGGGCAGGGAGGGAGGAAGAAAGGGAGAGAAGTATCAATGTATTCTTGCCTTTCACCTGTCTCGAGCTATAGACCTGGCTGGAGACCTGGCTTGCAACCTGGTTATG
Organism: Noctilio leporinus; assembly: GCA_004026585.1. NCBI lineage: Eukaryota > Metazoa > Chordata > Mammalia > Chiroptera > Noctilionidae > Noctilio > Noctilio leporinus. The sequence goes on along the minus strand of PVIW01001003.1, from coordinate 140,137 downwards.
TGCCCTGATTGGGAATCAAACCAGCAACCTTTGGGTTCGCAGGCTGGCACTTATCCACTGAGCCATCAGCCAGGGTGAAAATTTTTAAAAAATAATGAAGAAACTTCCCTAAGTTGATGAAGGGAAAAGACATAAAAGTTCAGGAAACACAGAGGGCTCCAAACAAGTTGGATCCAAAGAGAACCATACCAAGATACATCATAATTAAAAATGCCAATGGTTAAAGATAGAATATTAAAAGCAGAAAAAGGCAGGAAGAGGATTATCTACATAAAACTATCAGCTGATTTCTCAAAAGAAACTTTGCAGGCTAGAGGATTCAAAGTGATGAAAACCAAGGACCTACAACCTAGATTACTTTATTCAGCAAGGCTATCATTTAGAATGAAAGGGCAGATAAAGAGCTTCCCAAGCAAGGTAAAACTAAAGGATTTCATCATCACTAAGCTATTATTACATGAAATGTCAAAGGGATTTATTTAAAAAAGAAGGTCAAAACTATGAACATTACAATGGCAATAAATTTACAACTATCAACGACTGAATCTAAAAAACAAACTGAAAATAAGCAGACCAGGAACAGAATCATAGATATGTAAATTATTTGGAGGGTTATCAGTTGGGATGGGGAAAGGGGAGAATGGGGGGAATGGTGCAGGGATTCAGTAGTACAAATTGTTAGGTACAGAATAGACAGGGGGATGTTAAGAACAATATAGGAAATAAAACAACCAGAGAACTTATATGCATGTGCCATGGACATGAAGTAAGGGAGGGACTGCTGGAGGGAATGGGGATACCAGGTGGCAGGAGGCAAAAAGGGGAAATTGGGACAACTGTTAATGCCATAATCTATAATATTTATATATTATATATACACACACATACATACACACACATATATGTAATGTATGTATTTATATATGAGTATGCTTAATGCATACAATTTATGTCTAACTTTAGAAATGGAGGTGGGGGGGACAAAAGATTCTCCCCCAATTAAAATTCCGGTCCTAGAACACATCACTCATCCACCCTTTCCACCCCACCCTTACACAGCCCAGCAAATACCTGGCAAGAGTGGATACTTTGTACATTTCTATTGATTCATTTAAAAAGGGAAGACCTAGCACAAAGCCTGGAGTATAATAGGTGCTCAATAGTACTTCCTGGAGGAAGGAATATGATATTAGAATTCTAAGATAGAGTAGAAGCAAAAAACAGCAGCCTAAGAATCCCCGAAGACAGGCTTGCAAGAGTCCTATTGCTCTGGTGCAGCTGGGTCACCACTCTCCATGGCCTTCACCAGCCCCTGCTGTGGCTGCCCCCATGGTATCTCCCCCTACAGGACTGCGAACTCCTCAAGGGAAAACCACAGCTGATTTGTCCCCTATACTCCCACCTTACCATCAGGTCTGACACACAGTAGTGCATCTTGAATGTTTGCTGGTATCCTTTTGTCTCTTCTCTATAGTGCTAGTTGGGCTTCTGGGAGTCATTAGACAAACTCACACAATGTTACTAACTCAGTCATATTTGTCCATAAACCTGTGACATCACAGCTGGAGGGCTGCTCTCACATCTGTGACGTTATAAAAACCTCCTCAACTTCTTTTCGCTTTTGAACTCATTCTATTTTCTCGCTTTTTCTGCACCTAAAGTTTACCTGTATTGTTTCATCTAGCCTTAACACATCTATGAAGGAATAGGAGGTGAGTAAAAGGTTGGATCCTGCCTGCTAGAAGTCTGTGAGAGGAAACTGAGGCTCAGAAAGGACAGGTCATCCACTCAAAGTCACACAGTAGGTGAGGGAGAGCCAGGCACCCAGTGCATCTCTGTTTGATTCTGAAACTCTCTGCTGCAAAGCTCTGCTAGGCCTTTCTTGTCTGAATAATCTTCTGAAGTTACAGCTTTGTTCATACTAGTCAACTTCATACCCAGAAAGATTCAACAGTTCCCTACTGACCATGGAATGAAGTCAAACTCTATGAGCTTGGCACCCAAGATTCTCAATGAAAGGGCCTTGGTCTGTTGACTCAACCTATTGATGTATGATTCTCACAAAACCTGCCCTACAGCCATACCATGTATATACTTTCCTATCTTTGCTCATCTCCAAATAGCCTTCCCTTCCCCAGCCTTCAAGAACCAAATCAAAGGCTACCTGTTTCATAATCTTTTCTGGGATGGGCAATTGGAAATAATTTTGTTCTTCTCTTACTGTAGTCTTTTATCTAAGCCACCATATGGCAACTACCCACCCACCCATCTACCATCCATCTACCCATTTATACAGATCTAATATTGGTTGGGCATCTAACATGTGCCATGCTCTGTGCCAGGAACCAGGAAGGGAGTCTACAGTGAACAAGACAAACAAGTTCTTTTGCTGATATGGAGCTGACATTCTAACTGAGGGATACTAACAGTAAACATGTCAACAAATGAACACAAAATTTCTTCAGACAGCCATCAGCCCTATGAATAAAAATAAACAGGGGCTTGGTTAAAATCATGGGGTTTATTGGGGATGTTTGAGCTTAGCTGGTCGTAGATGACCAAACTTTGGAGCCAAGACCAGTGGGGTGAGAGGGAGGTAGTCATGAGAATATCTAAGGGAGCAGTGATCCAGGCAGACAGAACCACAGGTTCTTTTCCTGTGGCAGGAAAGAACCTATTGTCCAGGGCTGATTGACAGATGGGGCCAGGCTATGCAGAGCTCCTTCACGTTGGCCATGGTGAACAGTCTGGGTTGTTTCTGTTTTAAGATTTTATTTATGAGTTCCAGAGAGAGGAAGGGAGAGAGGCAGAGAGGGAGAGAAACATCAATGTATGGTTGCCTTTCACCTGCCTCCAGCCATGGGCCTGGCTGGAAACCTGGCTTGCAACCTGGTTATGTGCCCTGGCTGGGAATAGAACCAGCGGCTTTTGGGTTCACAGGCTGGCACCTTATCCACTGTGCCACCAGCCAGGGCAACATTCTGAATTTCAATCCTAGTGCAAGTGGAAGCTACTGGGGGTTGGATGGGAGGATGTTGTAAGCAGGAGAGTCAAACTTCTGCTTCTGGTTATGACCACCTGAGGGGCTGGTAAGGGAATGGCCTTCCTGCCATAAGCAACCAACAAAATAGACAAACTACAGGAGGCAACTGTTTTCAGGCAGTAGATAACATGCAGGGCAAGAATGTATCATTGAGCCCTGGCTGGTGGCTCAGTGGATGGATGCCGGCCTGCGAACCCAAAGGTCGCTGGTTCGATTCCCAGTCAGAGCACATAACCAGGTTGTAAGCCAGGTCTCCAGCCAGGTCCCCAGCTGGAGGCAGAGAAAGACAACCATACACTGATGTTTCTCTCCCTCTCTGCCTTTCTCCCTTCCCTTCTCTCTGGAAATAATAAATAAAATCCTTAAAAATAAATAAATAAAAATTAAAAAAAAAAGAATGTATCTTTGAGATATGGGACCCCCCAATGGGGATTTGCCCAGCCCTCCTCCCGGGGACAAAAGATGGAGTCCAAGCAGAACACAGCCTCATAAAGCTGAGGAAGCAGCACCAAACTATAGGGCAGCTGAAATAGCTGACATCTACAGAATAGTGTGGGGCACCAGAAAGGGGGTGCTGTGTAGCACAGGGATCCCAGATATCTATTGGAAGTCCCCCTCACGACTAGCTCATGGCTAGGTTATAACTATGCAGGGTGAAACCACCCAATGTTTTCCAGATATTACTGTTATGGGGTTGAGAGTACAATAGAGACATTAGAGGCTAGACATACCAGGTAAACAGTACTATGAGGGAACTGGGGATCCCAGCTTGCTAGAGTAGACAGATCTGGTCAACACCATGTATTCACCCTTGGTACCTGGCTAAGACACAGAAAGATCTCTCCTTAGGAGCAGGAACCATGTCCTCGGGTGGGGTTTCTCTACAATGGTACCATGCATACTTTGAGATAATGATTCTTTGTTGTGGAAGCTGTCCTGTGCATTGTAGAATATTTAGCAGCATCCCTGGCCTCTACTCACTACATGCCAGTAGCCCTCCATCCCAAGTTGTGACAATCAAAACTATTTCCAGACAATGCCAGATATCTTCTGGGAGGCAAAATTTTCCTGGTTGAGAACCATCACTCTACAGTAAGAACTACTAGACCCACCCTAATAAAGCCTAAAGGCATGCCCTGACAAGATTTACAAGGAGGACAGAGTTTAGAATTCTATTTAGTCCTACTGAGTTCTATTAAGTTAGAGGAGCTTGAGAAATAGATTGGGATCTCCACAGATTTGCACTAAATAACATACAATTTAACCTAGGTAAGTTTAAGATGATTAGCCAGTAATCAAATTACTCATTAAAATAAAATCCAACACTCTTCAGAGGAAGATAACAGAATCCAGAGTATCTACAAAACCCACAATATTTGATCACAATCCACAGTATACAACCAAAAAACTCAGGACATAAAAAAAAAAAAAAATCCACGAAAATATAATCCACACTCTAAAGAAAGTGTTATATGTAGCCAAGTCTTTGAAGTGGCTCTTATAAATATATTCAAAGCACTAAAGAAAAATATATTCAAAGAACAGCAGCAGGAATTTGCATGATCAGGGATTCCTTTTTCCAAGCTCCTTCAGTCTTCTCTGTGAGGAAGGGAGTAGTGGTGAGGCAGAAACCTACCTAGGAGGGTGGAGTCCACCTTGGAGGCTATCCCATTAACTCAGGGGAGGCTGCCCAGTGCCTTAATTGTTTGGGCTCCATTTGAATTTGTGTGTTCACCCTTGGTGGATATTTTCAATTGAGGGACTGACAATTTAGAGCAGGCAAGTCAACATTGGGAACCAGGAGAGTAAAGAACTGTCCCAAAGTGGAGGTGAAGGGATTCCTTGTCATAGGAGGGGCCCATCAGCAGCTTAGCAGGTTACTCCAGAGGCAATGCCTGCACTGGATGGGGACTAATTCCAACCAATGCTCAGATTCTAGAATTCTCCCAAAGCATTTATGTAGGTCTGGAATGCTCAAAGACTCCACAGCCAGGATTGCAGACTTGGGCTGGGAAGAGCCAGATCAAGCCCAGAAAAATCAGATACAACACACAGTTTCAGCACTGTATCCTTTAAATGGCCGAGTCAGACGCACCTGGTTCAAGCGCTACCTGTGCAAACAGGAAGCAAGTGCTTTAAACTCTTTAAGTTTCAGTCTCCTCATCTGTAAAACCTTAGGACATGGGTTTTAAAATTCTCAGCACCTACGAGATAGGACTTACAGGCTTATCTTATTGGTCATGAGAATTTAATTACATAGCACTTTAGCCACTTGGCCTAGAATATAGTAATTGTCACCTGCAAATTACTTGCTGATTTGAGTATATCAGATATATCAAATGAGGGGTTTATCAAGCACAGTACCTGACACAGTCAGCCATCAAGAAATGGTAACTAGTATCACTACTCTCTTCAAACAGCTCTTCAACTGCTAAGATTGAAAACTGAGAAGAACCACTGAGATTGAAGACTGAGAAGATGCTGCTGAAACTACTGAGGATAAAAATCACAAAACTTCACTTTGACCAAACCTGTGGCTGAAAGAATTTAATGATGTGCCCCAGTGATGTGCAGTATCACAGTGGTGTGTGCAGGAATTCTGAATTCATAGACAGGCGATTCTTAAGGAATTTCAAGAAGTTAGAAAAAAAAAGCTTTCATTACTTTTAAGTGGACAGGAGGTTAGATCAGTAATGCATCTCTAACTCTTGAGGAATTTACCTGGTGACTTAAAGGAGCACATCTGGGTCAGATGAATTCCAACCCATTCCCACTGTTATCACTGACTTAAATATACAGTATGTCTTTCCCAAAAGACTGTCATTTCCTTAAAGACAAGAACCACACGTAATCTGATACTGCACCATCAGTGCCTGGTACTGAGTGGAGCAGTGGTCATAACCCAGAAATCAAATATGCCAAAAGGAAACCTTGGGGGATTTTTAGTTCTAGGGCATGGTTCCTATGTCAGTGAGGTTTGCAGTATTTTCAATACCATTTTAATTTGACAGTCCAATAGCCAAGAGGCCCATTTCCTTGGATCCTTGCCTGGAATCAGAGTGCACTGCCACCAGGTGGCAGCAATTCTGCAGTAACGTCCACAAGGTTCCTCAGGTAGGGTTTTAAAATCTTGTTTTTCCTGATTTGTTCTTCTGTGGGATGGGGAGGTAGGGGAGATTTGCTGTTTGGAGGTATTCTCACTGTTTGGGTATGATTTTACCCCCATATCCATGATTTGGACATCTTAGCTGCGGGCTCCAGGTCCCTCAACAAAGGAGGCCAACTTGGGGAATGTGGGTATGCACTGGGAAAGCAGACCCCACGATTTGGATCCCTGACAGGCCTTTCTGTTCTTGCCCTGAAAACACACACTTGAAACACAATGATGAGTGAGAGTGGCAGAAATCTAGGGCAGGGAAAATGTGATTTCCTGCAAGAGCCCCTCCATTTCCCAAAGACTGAAAGATAGAAAATTAAAATTTGAGTGAAAAAAAAAATTGAGTGGAAGCACTTCACACTTCAGAGAGAACACAGGGCTGACAGAGAAGACAAATAGATGTTTAGAAATTTATAACAGACCACAGAATGCAAATTTCCAGGGGACAAAGGCAGCCAGCTGCTGTGTCGCTTCAAGTTCTTGACGAGAAACCTAATTACTGGATCTACAATAAAGGCACTTGGTTTACCCTTGGCTGCAGAGCTCTGACTTGTACTGCCCAACACCATGTTGTGGAGGCAAAATGAGGAACACCTACTGAAACAGAGTGGGGGAGGGATCCCCAAAGTCCCCACAGCCCACAGTTTAAGGGATGGGGGAAAGATAATGGGGTTTTTAAGATACTTAGCATATCTATGGCAAGCTGATAACTAGATAATAGCTGTGCTACTGCCCCAGGGCAAAGGGTGTAGTGATTTTTAGGATCTAAAAGAAGGATGGGCAGTTTTGAGAAAGGGGCCATGAAGAAGGAGCATGTTGGGGAGCATGATGTAAGGGTGCTAGTATGTAGGAGGATGATGTAGCAGCCTTGCGAGAGGCAGCAAGCAGCTATGCAGTTTGTAGTCAGGATTTGGCCATTGGCCTAGGCTAGTAAGAAAGCAGGCACGCTGCTACTTTGGTCCTGCTTTGACTCCAAATCCACCAAGGACTCTGCCTTGCAGACTTGGACTCTATCTGGACTCTTAAAGCTTGGAACATGAACAGAGGACACTCTCTTAGGACTTGTGCCTTTCCTGGACTTCACCATGATCCAGTGTAACACAGCATGTGCTTTCCTGGACAATTATACGTAGGCTAAAGACCACATACCCCAGATCCTGAAGGAGAGAGCTGATAGATAAGGGATGGGGAGCTACTAGGCTTTGCTTTGGTTTGTCACCTTTTGGGGAGCAAGGGAAATGATTGGGTATCATGGGAGAACACAGCTCTTGGGTATCATGGGAGAACACGGCTCTGAGCTGAATTGCTCCCAGCCCCTTCAAGGTTAAACTATTGTAAATAAAGACCTATATTTCTCAACACTAATTGTTGGGTCATACACCAAGGTGTCATGTGAACAAACCTTGATTTGCTTGGTAATGCTCTTGTATGCCACACCCAGGGTTGGACACCAAAAATACAGACTGTAAGAGCTTTCTCATTCACCTGTACATTTGCTTCACAGCTACCCTGTGTTGTAGATACTCAACGTAATGGTCAGGTGAGAATCCTGAGACCCAGAGAGATAAAGGGACAGGCTGAGGGCTACCCAGATGGTCAATGACAAAAGAGTGATTCATATTTTCCTTCCTTAACCCAGATTCCATGGCACTGAAAACCCTTCTCTCTGGATTGCCTACTGACAACTGTAGTATATGCTATGTCACTGTAAAATCACACACTCTGCCAGAAATTGTTCATTCATTCATTCAAAAAATGTTACTGAGCTCTTACTGGCAGGCACAGTTCCAGGGGCTGGAGACCTGTCACAGGTCAATTATCTGCCCTCATGAAGCTTACATTCTAGACAGTAAAGGGATTGATATAAAGCGTCTGAGATATTGGCAAGTATCTCCAAGAAAACCAAAGTGGGTAGGTGGACTGGATGTGTGGGTGGGATTAAGGGGGTATGACTTTAAGCACACTGCTCAAGAAGCCTTCACTACACACTGTCCTTTACACAACTTTGATATCTGTGTCTCTTGACCTCACACTTACATTGTGAGGAAGGTAGTCTACTTATTCCCAGGACCCCAAAGCTGAGCATTCTTTGCATGCTTCTGGAGTTCTCTGGCCTCCTTGGTTGGGGAGACCCAAGGAAAGGGTCATTAGGAATTCACCCACTCTCCAGCCACACAAGCCCAGAGAGGCCAGGAGGGCCCCTCAAAGTGAATCTTCCCTTGCCTAGGCCCCCAGGAGCTTTGCACCAGCCAGGCATCCTGTGTCCCTTTAGAAATGTAAATGATCAGCAAATACAGGTGTCTGAGCCCCTATAAATCCTAGGAAGGGGAGCTGGGGCCAGCACTGGAATGGAGATCTTGGATCAGGGAGAGACCACAGAGCTACACTAAGCTTCTTCTTATCACTCTGGTTGATATTCAAGAAAAGCATCTTATGGGGCAGGACGGCAGCCCAGGGACTGTCTCCCTCCTGTGGATCATTGCATGGGCACCAGACTTCACAAAACCCGACCACCTTGTACAGGAGAAAAGCTTTGATGATAGCATGCAACCTTCTCAGCTATTCCTGGAACTCAGGGACAGGGCTGGTTTTCAGGCTGCAGGAGACACAAGGCAACTTAGGGGTTTTATCTATCTGCCCTCAAAGTCCAAAAGGAAGGATGGGAAACTCTGATCTTACGCAACTGTGGGCTCTGAGGGAAAAGGGACTTAACTCATTCTACATACTGTGTGTTCATCTCACCACCGGAGACTACCTCCCTATCCCCAGGGACAGGATGGAATAGCCCAAGGGACCAACAGGGCTCAGAGGCAGGGGATCTGAACATGTCCTGGAGTCACCGTCTGACCAGCCCTCTGACCTTCCTGGGGCTCTCCTTCCCCAAATATCTTCCCATCTCCCCATCCACAGCAGCTCCAGAATCAACCCTCTAGTCCCTCCTAGCTGTGGAGGAACTAAACACTGCAACTTCCAGATCATCCCCAACCAAGAAACCAGGGTTTCACACTCCCAGACCAGTCACCAGCAAACAACCAGGCTTAGTGACACTTTCTGGGAACTTTCCTTGTGCAGTCTGAAGTGCAAATGTGAAACTAAGTCAGAAAAAAATCTGGACTTGGTAAAAGAAGAACACCAAGATACACAAAACCAAGTCTTTTATGACCGCCTGATAAAATATTCCCAGCTAACAGCTCTCCTGGCCTACTTTCTCAAACTTTGAGAACCATGCATCAGTTGTCTCAGGGGGACCATGTGGCAACCTGAAGTCCTAACACTATTCTGGGATGTTTTTTCGGCCCTGGCTGTGTCTGAAACAATAAGAGCTATGAAGTCATAGTTTTGATGTGATTCTTTTCCTAATGCATATTAAAATAAATATATAATTATAAACTGAAAAAATAAAAGTTCCTCCATCAACTGGGTCATTATACTTGACTTTCATAGCCATCTGATGGGGCAGACTAATACAACCTATGACCCTCATTCTACAGAAGTGGAGACTCTGCCCCCGAGAGGTGAGGCGCCTCGCTTGAGGCCACACTGCCAGGAATGGGAGGGCAGAAATTGAAATCTGTGCCCCTCTGCTTTTCATGATCTGGGGTATGAACAAATGGGAACCATTGGAATTGGGTGGTGTGGATCTGTTTTTGTTTTTTCCTCAAGATCTCACCTCCCTTTATTTAGGAATTCTCCCACGCAGAACTCAGGAACCCTATATTGTAATAGGGTTGCTAGTTGCTGCGTTACCACAGCAGGTGAGTCAGCCTCTCTGACCTGGATCTCTGTCAACTAGACATTCCAGGTGGGGTACTGTGATTCTACTGACCAGCAACCTGAGGGCTGCCTTCCCTCAGCACATTGAGACAAATTTGCATGTGCATCAGCTTCCAGAGTTGGAAGAGCCATCAAGAACCCTTTTCAGACTCAGCATGACTGAATACCCCACTACCAGACTTTCAGCCCCTCCGAGCAGATTGAGGGCAGGCTCAGGGCTGGTTGCACCTTCCTTTCCAGTTATGCTGGGCCCTTCTTGCAACACACTGAGGTTTCCATAAAACACCAGCTGCACAAAGTCAGTCTTGTTTTCCTTTCGTTTCAGGGTCACTATCCTTATCTCTGCCCCAGGCAATCAGCTATTGCGGTTGCTTTTGGAAACACACACACAATTCCTGGCCATCGCTGATTGAGAATCAATAATTAGTACAGGTCATAGATGTAGGGAGTTGGATGTTTTAAGGCATTTTGCTAAAACAACAGAACCTCTCTTCAAAAATCAAAATAGCTCTGGTTCTTATAGTCATTCAACAAACATTTATAGAGCACTTACTCTGTAACAGGCACTAAGTCAGCAAGGGATTGGGGACACAGTGGTACGCAAAGCAAATACAGACCCTATTTCTGAGCCGCCTTCTCAGCAAGGCCTCTAGCTGTCCAGCCGGAAATTGCAGCACTCTCCTCCAGCACTTTCTCTTTGCTGCTATATTCTGTCTCCATGGTCCTGGTTACCATCAAATGGATAGTACGCTTTACTATTTAATTTGTTTACTTTCTTCCTCAACTAGAATATAAATACCATGGGGCAGGGATCATTGTTTAGTCCACTCTCTACTGTTATGTGCCCAATTCCTAGACTAATCTTTAATACAGAGTAGGTAACCCAGGAAATATCTGTAAAGCAAATTAATGGACATTAAACAAACAAGTCATACATGTAATACATATATACACCAAACCATGTAAATATTTCATTACACACATGATAAATACTTTGGAAAATAAGTACAGAATACTCGGGGGTCCAGGGATGGCAATTCAGAAAGACTTGCCAGATAAGGGCTGTTTAAACTGAGTCCTAAAGGATAGGTAGAAGTTAGATAAGATGGGAAGGGAAGGTCTGAGGAAGAGAGCAGGAATGTTCCCAGCGGAGAAGCAGTGAACGTCCTGAGGCAGAAAGGAAGCCAATATCTGGAATGAACTGAAAGATGGAGACAGTAACAGGACATGTAGCAAGGTGGCAGTTCATGAGGGACCTTGGAGGCCCTCCATTTGGATCTTATTCCAAAGACCACAGGGAATCCCAGAAGGGATTTAAGCAAAGAGGTACTCAGCAAATTTTATTTCAAAAAATTACTTTTCTAGGAGTGGCCTGGAGGGGTCAAGAGCCATTTCTGGAAGACAAATCCAGAGACTACTGTAGTTGTCAAGTGGGAGATGGTGGTGACCTGGACCAGGCTGGAGTCAGCAGAGGTAAAGAACAACAATAACCGAATGGAGGGTCAAGTGGGGGTTGGAGCCCATTAATTATCCCCTCACAGTCATCTGAGGGCTGTCCAGCTCAGGGGTTAGCAAACTCTTTCTAGAAAAGGCCAAACAACAAATACTTTAGGTTTGCAGGTATGCAGGAAAGAGTTACCATAGTGTTCCAGTAAGGCCTGCTTTCAGGATGATCTCTTGACTGGTTTCTGGGAACTTGCTAAAATGTTCCCTGTGGTACTAAGTAATTTGGTTGTTCTTTCTGCATGGGGCACTGAATTCTGATGGCCCATCCTGCCTGGACTGTTTGTACAACAAGGTGATTTAAGGCCAACATCTGCTCTCCTTCTGAGAGTCTGAACTTCTGAGGACTGTGATTGATTGTGCAAGCAGAAAGTATCTGGGCAGTAAATATAACACTCCCATTAAAAACCTGGATTACAAATCCCAAGCAGGTTCCTTTGGGCAGAAACCCCACCCACTTGCTGTTGCATTTTGCTGTTGGAAGTATAAGCAAGTTCGGTGCAGCCTCTCCCAGGAGGAGAACATGGGAAGCCTGCATATGAATTCTTCCCGGCTCTGCCTGATGTGTGTTTTTCCTTTACTGATGATGGAAATAAACCACATCTGAGACTGTAACTGCTTCTGAGTTTTTCAAGTTATTCTGGTGAGTCACCGAGTGTGTGTGTCTGTGGAGGGGGACACTGCAGATAAGGGCTGGCCTGGGAGCTAAGGCCCAAAAGGAAGGAAAGGGTAGGAAACGGGGATGATTATGGCAGACCCTCTGAATGGTGAACTCCTGGCCTCACCTTTGTTCTGGGTATGGGTGGTATGTATTTGTGTGTGCACATGTGTGTATGTGTAGGGCTCCAAGGCAAAGGTATCAATGGGGTCTCCCCAAACTTTTCTGATCACTAGAATTTCCTCTGAAGCTCCTTAATCATTAACATTGTCCAGGTACCATCTCAGACTCCTGAAACGGTATCTCCAGGGGTGGGGCCCGGAATCTTCATTTTAACATTTCCATTGATCAGCCAGGTGTGGTAACTGGGTGATACTCAGGACCGTGACTGGCTTGAGGACTAGGATAAGGAAGCCTGTGTGCAGAGGAAAGAATGGAAGATCTGTACTGGATTAAGGCAGAATTTGTAGATCTAATAAAAATACACACACCAGTGATTCTGGAAATGTTTTCTAAAACTCCTTCTCCAACTAAGCCTGTGCCATCAGAAGTAGGAATGGGCAAGGCCAATAGTCAGGAGCTATTTTCTTCTTCTTAGGGATTCTGCCTGCAATTCAGGATACTGCCATCGGGCGTCTGGTGCTGGCCCTGAACCTGGGCTCCTCATGGCACGGCAAAAGAGACAGAAGTGAGCATATCTGCTACCCCATCGTGTGCCTTAATGCACAGAGATGAGGGACCTCTGTGTTGTACAAACTAGCACTCCACAAACATTTCCACCCGAGTTCTCCTAACAGGGGGTGGCTTGAAGCCACAGATTAGACTTGAAGTATTCTGCAAGCCTCATGTTCTATTGAATGAAGATTACACATTCTACTGCATGGTCTATGTTTTAACAGAAAAGTGGGTACCTGCTTACCCACTCAAATATCTCCAAGCAGGTTCACACACTGAAATTACCTAGGGACCTTTAAAAAATGCTGATACCTGAGACACAGCCCCAAAGAGTTTACTTTAATTGGTCTGGGCTGTGCTCTGAAAAATGGTACTTTCAAAAGCTTCCCAGGGGCTTCTAACAAGTAGCAGTGGGTGAAAACCCCTGGGCCATAAGATACTCTATTTCCATCTCTTGTTTAACATATCCCACTTACAGAAACTTTGGCATAAACATTTACTACCCACTTTTCAGAACAGGCAATTCCTTACAGGCAGCTGATAGGCCAGTTAGTTCTCACCGATTATTTCTTTCTGTGAGCTACCTCCACAGAGAAAATCAATTACCAACAAAAAACCCAGTTTCTCTCACTGAGACGCATAGCTGCTGAGATCTGTGATCTTGGATGAGGGGAAAAGTATGTTTTTGTTTTCACTAACCTCTAAGTGAAATTTAACATTTCCCTCAACTGTGACAGCAGGCAATAAACCGTAGTACTATTAGCATAGAAATCCCAGATGTTTTCCTCTAATGATATAGATATGTCCAAATATCATCTACTCTTGAAATCAGAAATTATCAGACCTGTTGTTGGACCTTGCTATTGAATGCATTGATAAAGAAGTATATATATTATTGCCATGCCACAAATTTATCTTTTTTTGATGCTTTGGTGATTATATTTCACTATATCTGATTTCCTATATACTTAAACCTATGCATTGAAATTTATAATTCTGAGAAGGGGTCTACCAACCAGCTATTCTGCCTCTGTGGCTGGCATCTATTTCATTTATATGTCATACTCTAATTCTTTAAAATGCTATTCATAACCCTCTATATTCACATTATAATTCACCAACTGGCCAGAAAGCTTCCCAGTGCTGGTGGGCAGCTGTGCATTGAGCAAGCAACTCTTACCTGTGGGTCGGAGAGGCGGGAGAGGTCAGGGTACAAGTAGAACTTGATGCCTTCAGAGGCCCCAGGCAAAGTGACCCCTCGGATCAGGAGGATCAGAAGCATCATATAGGGGAATGTTGCGGTGACATATACAACCTGCCCAAGAGAGGAGAGACTAGAATCAAGAAGGGGTGACAGTGGTTGGGGACATGGCAGGCCTCTAATATCTCATGGGAACAAAGGGCTTCCCTAACACAGCCTAGTCTCCTGCCTTCTCTCTGACCACCATCCCCTCAAGGGTTGGGTCTTACAATAAAGTTTGACATCACTGCTTTTCAAACTTTTTTTTTTTAAGAGAGGGGAAAGGGGACAGGCAGAGAGGGAGAGAGACATCAATGTGTGGTTGCCTTTCACCTGCCTCCAGCTACAGACCTGGTGGGAGACCTGGCTTGCAACCTAATTATGGGCCCTGGCTGGGGAATCGAACCAGTGACCTTTGTATTCGCAGGCTGGTGCCTTATCCACTGAGCCACCAGCCAGGGTCAAACATTTTTGGCTACAACCCATAGAAAGAAATATACATATCATGACCATGTACACAATGAACTGAAAAAGGAAGTTTCACGAAACTATACTCACTCTAACATGTGATACACTCAATATTTTCTATTATATTCTATTTCATTTATATGTCATACTCTAATTTTTTTAATGCCATTCATAACCCTCTATATTCACATTACAATTCACCAAGTGGCCAAAATCCACATTCTTGAAAAACACGATTCTTAATGAAATGCAAATTTTCATAGCCAAGGATGGAATGGAATAGGATAGGCAAGAGGAGGGAGTGGGGGAAGCTGTTTGGGGCAGGAAAGGCCAAGGGTGTGCTTCCCAGTGTTTGCCTGGAATCATTTCAATTTGGTCTGCTTGGAGGCAGGTAACTAAAGCCAGTAAACCTGAGAGGCTCCCTCGGCCCATGGATTCAGTGTTAAGAATAAAGACAGTGAAAGAAACAAAATCTTCCCTGAGCTTTCTTACAAAGAGATGCTTAGAAGGACAGGACAAAACCTTCACAGACTATTGAAGTCCCTGTTCTTGGTGCTATTCCCCCTATCTGATGTCCCTACAGGATTCAGTGTTCCTCTAGTTCTGATTTTTCTCTCCGTTGTTGCATTCTTTCCTCCAATCACTTTATTTCTTTCTCTCAGTGGGACCTACCTGCCTATTGTGCTTGTTTAGATCAACAACTTGTCAACATTTGCGAGCCACAGACACTTCTGAGACTCTGATGATATATATATGGACCCTCTCCTCACTTCCCCAAAATGTGCACAGACATATATACGTGTACAAGCTTTTGGATGGTGCAGAGACTAATTCCCTAGAAAAAAAGCTTGTGCTATAAGATCTATGATCTTAATTCCTCCAATAATAGTATAGCTTCTCACTCCCTTCCAAGTCAGGCTTTCTTTTACCAGTGGTTCAGTCCTTCATGCCACTCATTCATTTATTAATTAATTTCTCACTCATCCACTTACTCATTCACCTGTCAATAATACTCTTATGTACCAAAGACTGAGCTAGACTCTGGAATGTACATATAAAAGAATGAGTCACAGGATGTAAGTTTCTGCTTCAAGAGGCTTCCCCACTAGTAGAAACACAAATATTGAGGTAGGCAGATAATTAATGCATTATATAATCATGGGAGTACAAAGGATGGTGGAGCACAGAGAAGAGAATATCTAACTATAGGAGCAGTCAGGGAGGGCTTCTCCAAGGAGGTAGTCTAGCTGTTGGCCTATAAAGGATGAGTAGGAGTTCAGGACATGGGAAATGGGGACAAAAGGAGCAAGAGAACAAAATCCTATTACATTTCATTTGCTTTACATATAACAATAAAAATGGCTACAGTTCCTCTTGAATTTTAGTTTTCATTTTATTTTTGATGTAAATTAACATCCTACAAAAATTGAAATAGAAATACTAAATATAGTATTGCACATAACATTGCACAGATTGAAGGGACAGAAAGACTTAAAAAAATCACTTCTATTTCTTTGTACTTAAAGTACAAACTGACATGTAAGATACTATACTTTATATAAATACAAACATTAGTCATTTGGTTACTAAGTGACAAAACAGTGACTTAAAGCCAGTCCTCAAAAGTAGGAAATAACAGCAAGCAGGGGGTGGGTGGTACCATTGGATCCAGCTGATACAAACTGTGGGCCAGATTATTTCATCCACTGTTTCTAACATAAAGATGGTACTATCCTCAGCCCGCTCAGAGCTCCACCCCACCAATTTCAACACCCACTTCCAAATCAACCATCAGATCAATTGACATGTCTTTAATTAGTACAATTTATTATCATATACAATGTAATCCAAAAAAGGTGAATGTAAATCAAATATGTAATAAGAGACCAACAGTTGATAATAATAATAAAAATTAGAGGCCAGGAATCAACAGGGTTGTTGGTTTCTACCCAAAGGACTAACATGCTATAAAATCTCCATTTTCTTAGCTTTGTAGTTACAGTCTATCATAGATCTTAAGCATTTCATGTAAATCTAATTCTCCTCCTTCAAAATGAATTCCCCCCAGTTAACCAGCTTACTATCTTGCTTTTACTGAATAATTTCCACTTTTATGTCTATTGTATGGCAAAGATTAATTATTCTGACCACCTAGGACCTGATTAATAATATCTCTGGAGCTTAGCTTTCTTAACTCCCAATGCTAACAAATTTAAGGAAAAGAACGTTAGTTACCATGTAGAATGTAGGAACAACAGAAAATCATAAATTTGTTTTTAATTTATAGGATCACCATGACATGCCTAAATTTGTTGGTTATTATGAGGTCAGTCTGTCTTTTTAAAAGATTTCATTTAATTTTTAGAGAGGGGAAGGGAGGGAGAAAGAGAGAGAGAAGAACCTTGATGTGTGAGAGAAACATTGATCAGTTGCCTCTCACATGCTTCCAACTGGAGACCTGGCCCACAATCCTGGCATGTACCCTGACCAGAATCCAACCAGCGGCCTTTTGGTTTGCCGGATGACGCCCAACCCACTGAGCCACACTAGTCACTGTTAACCACTCTTGTTTGAGTGGACTGGGTTACTGAGATATCATTAAAGGGTCACTTGTAACCTGACCAGTAACATATATAACAGGTTGTTCCTCAGTGACCACAGTGACATGGTTTATTAAATCACTGCTGATGATCCTGAAGCAGTTCCATTGATCAGACTTCTAAATGGATTCTCTGCTTCTACATCACATTTGGAAGACTACACTTCTTTCACTGGTATTCATGCCTTAATATTTTACTCCTAAGGGAAATAAAATATGCAGATGAATTACCCAAAGACCACAGGACAGGCAACAAACAAGTCAGACTGCCAAAATGGAACCACTGGCTGGCAGGCATTAGCTAGAACAATTCCTTTGTAAGCTGAGGTTTGAGAGCCTGAGTCAGGGTACAAAAGGTGGTTTAGGGGCATTATTATGTAATGCACACAAGTGGAGAGGATTATGAAAGTTGAAAAAGCAACAATGAGGACAGCCTGCATCTCTTGCTGGTTTGAGCTCTCCTAAATGCCCCTCTAACCTGTTTCTATCCTCAGCCATACCAGACAGTTGGACATCATCTTTGATTTTTCCTGAGAACAGCTGTGGACTGTCCAAACAATATAGATTTTGTCATCAAAAGATTGCACATAAATCACATACATACTACCATGTCCCTCCTGTGTTCATCACAGACATCACATCACTAATTGATCATAACACTATTTGCAGCTAAGCCTAAATACAGCTTCAGACCTTTCATACAGGTCTCTACACAGCTCCCACAATCAGTTGAGAAGAAACCCATTTTTGGCTACCCTTGATTTCGTCCATTTTTCATGTATGCATTCAGTCTCTGTCAGGTCCTTGTCCCTGTCCTCAGAATGGTTAAGACCTAGGTGTGTTGAGTGTGTGATACATGACACCCATAGAAGCAAGATGAAAGCAGAAAAGGAGACTAGAGACAAGCTGGAAGGCTCTATGTTGAAGGGTTTTCAGCCTTCTGACTAACAACAGGTTGAAGCTGACTCTCCAAGGATAAGCAAAATGGGAGAGGCCAAGTCGGGCAGGGAAGATGTGGAACTAGCCAAGGATGTGGAAAAGGGCACAGAATCTTGTCCTCTGGGACGTCCAGGAACCTTCAGGCATTCAAGATGAAGAGAGCTTCATCTCTTTCCTCAGGTTCTTCCATAGCCAATCAGTGGTATCAAGTGCTGCCAACTTGATCTCTAATTATATTCTGAAATTACACCCCTTCTTCATCTCCATCAAGGCCCTTCATCACCCTGTTCTCTGTCATATAACAGCCCCACACTATCTACACTATGGACCCAGTTTCCAACACATGAATCTGGCATGTGTATCTCCTGCTCCCCTGAATCCCAGCCCCACCCACATTCAAGGTTGTGGGATAGAGTGCAAAGGACTAAGCTTGGAGTCAGACAACCCTGGGTTCCAATCCTGGCTCTGCTGTGACTTGCTATGTGGCTTGTCCAATCGCCACCCTTACCCACCCACTCCGTTCTCCGCTGTGCCCGGTTCCTCAGGCCCCCTTTTCTTTTTATACCCTCCTTTGTCCGTAATTACTCACAAGCTCCTGTCCCACACATGGCATTAGTCCTGGGTGTGTCTGAATCCTCACAAGTCTGAGTGTCAGGATGTGGGGGCAGCTAACATGGAGACAGCACATATTTTTGGATTTTTGATTGTATCTACATTTCACTTAAAACTGTAACAGTCAATGTTTACAGACCCAGCCTGACCAAAAGGTGATAATGGAACCTGCCCAGGAAACTCTTGGGAATGAATTAACGAAGTTAATTTATCTGGAGATCCTTGGTGAGGTGGTAATAAAGCAAATGGCCTATTAGATAATCCTACTTGGCTCCTTCCTGTTAATGGACTTTTTGTTTATGAACGAACTAATTTTCCTTTGAAGTGTGTACCTGTGTAACTGCACATAGCAGCTAGGGTAAAAACCCAACCCAGTGAAGTCAAGTTGCAGACAACTTCTCTAAAAGTCTCTTCCTTTGCCGCTGTTTGTCCGGTTTCCCATTTTCCTTCCTCCAGTAAACTCATGGCTTGATTCCACAGAGATCGTTGGGTGTGATTTCTCCGAGCAAGATTGCCCTGATACTGAGGACTCCTCAAAATTAGGGACTGTGCCTTCCACTTGTCATATCATTGACCTATCTACTTGGTATGTCAGGCAGCCAAGGCCCAGAGTAGTCAATCTGCAGTATCTCCATATGATTCTTCTCTTAACCTGTCAATATAAACAATGCCATCTACCCAAATGTTGTTGAGAGACTGAAATGCCATGTCCTCCCTGACCCATATCCCACATTCTGCCCCCAGTCATTTCAGCATCCTCCCATCACCATAGGTGTTTTCTATCAGTTGTTTTATTGCCTTGTAAGATTGAGATTCCTAACATGTTAAATTCTACAAGGAAAGGGAGTTTTGTCTTTTACTTTGCCTGTTGTATTTAGGACAATAAATGGTAGATAAAATGTGCTCTATATGTCTTTGTTAAAAAGGATAAACAAATAAACCAGCTGAGACCTGGACCCCTGAGGTTAGAATGCAGGTCTTCAGAACACCACGTTGAATGCCATCCATATAAAATGCTCAATCCATGTAAAATGAGATTCAGAAAATTGAATCAGATTCGAAGAGGGGTGTTTATAAGGGAATCACAAGAGATTTGGTTTTAAATGAAAGACCAGTTCAGATATGGAAGGCAAGAAGTTCAGCTACAAGGTGCTTCCCGGCAAAGTTCAGTGTTACTTTCAAGATGTCTGAGTCCCTGGGATTTGTCTGGAAAAGCCAAGCAGGGCTCAAGCATTATGCTAAATTATGCAGTGTTGGTGATGGGCACAATAAGGTCACTAACAAGGTACCAACCAAGAAGCCTAGCTGTTCCTGGCTGCTGACAGTGGTGGCTCACACCCAGGTAGGCATTGGGGAAGAGGCTTCAATCTGTCAGAGCTCTCAGGACCCTGAAATGAGGCTCCTGCCCTAAGCACACCCCTTGGTTAGGAGAGTTTTTTACTATTGTTTAATTTCCTTTTAGCGGGTCAAGTCCTTCTGAATATAAAGGTTAACACAATTGGTGGTAATTACACTGTATCCCATTTAATTAACTCTAATTGCTCATTTGCATTCCAATACTGGAATTGTGGGGTATTTTCCCCCTACTTCCAGGACACAGCTATTTGTTTCATAGCAGGGAGATTGTCTGGTCCTTGGAATGGCACAAAAGTTGTGGCAGGGCCGCTCTCTCCCTAAGTTTTCCAGAATAATGGGGTCAAATGGAAAGTTAACTGTTATTCCAAAGGCATCAAGAAAGTAGGGTGGTGTAGGGGTGAGAACCCAGTACCACAGGGTTAGAAGGTCCAAAGTGCTGCAGCTTGGGCAAGTTCCACACTCTCTCTAGGCTGGCATTTTACCATTTACAAAAAGGCAGGAGAAAACTAATCCAGATTTCAGGCCCTCTTACACCATTTTCTCAATTCTTTTTTTTTGAGGGGGAGGAGGGAGCTAGGTGGGGATGGGAGACATGTCACTTTTGTATTATTTACTTAATATTTTTTATAAATCAATATACTCTTTTACATTAAATAAATCTGTAATAAAACTGTGAATTCCACAAACAGAAAAGCATTTTCTGTGAGCATAAATTGAAGGTAAATGTAAAAACAAATGCAATGAAAATAAAATGTGATTAAATTTTAGCCAAAGACTCTGAATCTGCTCTTTTCTCTGTTCAACAGCCAGGTTATGTGGACAAAAAAGGGGCCACAGACTAAACCCGACAAGCTCGGAGGAGGCCTGTGCAGTGGTCTTACAAACTCAAGAGACCTAAAGTAACCAACCACACCGGATGGTCTGAAATTAAAACCTTCCTAACTAAAAGAAGGTCATGGTGGGTAATCAAGTCCTAGGCTAGTATTTTTTTATTAATAAAGGTCAATCTTCCCCTTAACTGAGCCTGTCTGTTGTCTTTTGTCTTTTATGATAACATACATTTGTAATATCAATTACCCTTTACTGGACCCCTCAAAGCACAAGCATGGCACCAGGGGGAGACCACAAATTCACTCATTGTTATTGTTATCAGGTTAATTGTTAACTGTTACTATCCTGTACCCACTTATGTAAAAGATGTGTCTGTCATTTTACTTTTCATCCAATCTCAGAGGTTCCCTGCCCCCTCCCCCTTTGCCTCTTCTTTACATTGTAATGTGTAAAATAAGATGCAAAACTGCCCTTTACTGGAGCACTATCTCAGCTTGTGAGGTGTTGCTTCCCAGCAATTGTTGCCAGTTTGACTCAAAGGAACTCACAAAAATTCTCTACAGGTGTGAATGTTTCATATGTTGACAACAAGTGTCTGAGAGGCATTAAGTGATAAGCTAGTACCTACTGTATGTTTTGCCTTAATACATTGTTGACCAATAATTTTATACAAAAGCTAATGCAAGTGCAAACATGAGTTAACTCATGTAACAAACTACATCCATCTGTTCATTTAGAGACATTAAAAAGGGGATATTGCTTCATTATGTGATCCCATATTTTTAAATTTGTGTACACTAAAATCATCCTTTGGACCATCAGTAGAAAGAACATTTCCCATACTTGTGAGAAAGACTAGATGGATCTCTGAGTTCCTTCCCAGCAACCACAGTGTTTTCTAAAAGGACCCCACTGTTAGACATAACTCTTCAAAACAACAGGACTTCTTAACCTCTTTCATTTTTTTCACCATTCCCCCTGCTCCTCCCATCTGACAACCATCAGTTTGTTCTCCATCTCTACGAGCTTGTTTCTGTTCATTTGTTTTGTTTTTCGATTACAATGTAAGTGAAATCATATGGTATTTGTCTTTCTCTATTTGACTTTTTCACTTAGCATACTGACCTCTAGGTCCATCATGTTGTTGTAAATGGCAGGATTTCTTTTTTTTTTATGTCTGAGTAATATTCTATTGTGTGTGTCTCACATCTTATTTATCTATTCATCTATTTATGGAAACGTAGGTTGCTTCCATACCTGATGACAAGTTACAAAAAAAGTCATGAGGATACGAAGAACAGCACAGGGAATATAGTCAATAATATTGTAATAACTATGTCTGGTATTAGATGAATACTTGACCTATAGTGGTGATCACTTTGTAAGATATATAAGTGTGTAATCGCTATGTTATGCTCTTGAAACTAACACAATATTGTATGTCAACTATAATTTAAAAATAAATACTTAAAAATTGTTAAGAAGACACATAACATGTTAAATGTTCTTATAAAAAAGTTATTTCAGGGAATACGAGGTAACTTTCTGGAGGTGATGTATTTTATTATCTTGATTGTGGTGCTGATTTCAGGGGTATATACATATTTCAAACCCATCAAATTGTATATATTAAAAATGTACAGTTTTCGTATATCAATTACACCTCAATAAAACTGTTAAAAAAAAAAAAAACAACAACAAAAAGACCAGGACCCCACAGAGCTATCCAAGGTTTTGACATTGATTTAGGTTGAGCCTTCAGTAATCCAGCTACCCACAGTCTTGAAAGATGCTGCTGTTAATTGAGCACCTAATGAGTACATGTGTCATATAGTTTCCCTAACTGATCTTTGTACCACTGAATAGGCTCTATCCCCATTTTGCAGATAAAGGGGGAAAAAAGAAGCATTAGAGATTGAAGTAGCTTGTTCCAGGTCACAGAGATATAAGTGATCTAAAGTCTACCCTCTCCACTATACATCCTATGCTTTCTGCTGCAAAATTGGCCAAACATTGCCTTCCTGTTTTCTTCTCCCTGTTCTTAACCTCAAGAGTTCAGCTTGCCTGACTTTTGGCTATTACTCATCATTGTCCACTAACCCTAACCTCAAAAAAGGCTGTGTTAGCCCCATCCTCCCCCAACTTCCCTGCTAGCCAGGCTTGCCTCTATGTCTGGAATACATCTGACCATTCCATATGGTTGGAAAGCATGGTACTGAACATCTGATCATTAGAAAATCACTCTTTTAAATAACAATGGCCCTGGCTGGTAGCACAGTGGATAAGGTGCCGGCCTGCGAACCCAAAGGTCGCAGGTTAGATTCCCCAGCCAGGGCACATAACCAGGTTGCAAACCAGGTCTCCAGTCAGGTCTGTGGCTGGAGGCAGGTGAAAAGCAACCATACATTGATGTCTCTCTCCCTCTCTGCCTCTCTCCCTTCCCCTCCTTCCAAAAATAATGAAATAAAATATTTAAAAAAAAAATGGATTCTCCCTGCTTTGGTTTTTGCGAGAACACTACCTGAATTCCCAGGTAAGAACATTATAGCAGGCACTACATTAGTCTGACATAACCTTCACTAAGATATTGCTGACCTCTGGAAACAAGATGCTAGGGGAGTGTGAATCTTAAGAAGGAAGATCCCCATGGGCACATCTTGCCTTTTCATCATTTCTATCACCTGTAGAGATATTGTGCATAGATCATTCTATCTGTTTTAAGCAACAAAATTCTAATAGGTAGACAGAGTCATGGTTTTTACATGAAAATAATTAAAATATTCATTATTCAAGGAGGAAATGGTATTTTAGCAATGCAGCAGTATTTCCATGGGGAATTATAATTCTTGTATAATGACAAGTAGTTCGTCATTAGCTATTAAAGTTAGCCCATGTGTGAAGTCTAAAAGAATATAATGAACATGGCCCATCTTGGGATCCATGTCTCAGGCATCATCCCTTACCTGAGTTGAGAAGAGAGAGAAGGTGATGAGAGACAGGATTACAGTTGGAAGGCAGCAAAGTCAGGTGTCATGACCAGTTCCTAGTTTCATTCTATCACAGCAACAGAGACCATGAGCCCTCCCCCAAGATCTACTCTCCTCCTTTCCTCAGTAATAAAACCCCTAATCTTCAACCGGACCCCATAAAGACGGTATCTCTCAGCCTCCCTTACAGCTAGGTGTAGCCATGTGACTATGTTTTGACCAATCAGACACAGATGAAAGTGCCATGTACAACTTTCAGACCATGCCCTTAAAGGGAAGGTCTGCATCATACCTTTTCCTTCTTGCCTTTCCCACAAGTTGAATGAAGACCAAGTAGTGAGCCATCTTAGACCATGAAAATATGGGTGACACCTAAGGTAAGACAGGCAGGTTATGCCTGGACTGTTACGGAAGAGAGAAATAAACTACCTTATTTCTGCTGCTACTCTTTTAGGTTTCCATTCTAATAAGTCAAACATGTAACATAAATATCTAAACACCAATTGCCTTTGTGATCTTTGGTAGGTCCTGTTTCCACTCTAAGTCTGTATCATATTTCATTAAGTAAAGACACTAACCCAGATGATTCATAGTATTCTTTTCTACTCAGACATGAAGAGAAGATTCTGAAAATCCTTAAGGTGGACTCTTGAGAGTGACCATCCTCTACTCCTGGAGTCAATCAGGAATGACAACAGAGTCAGGAAGTCTCTAGAAAGGAGACCAGCCAAAGAGATCACCATTTCTTGCTAAGCCACAGTGTTAAATTTCTCAGTCACACTATAGCAAATGAGCCTGACAGGGTGGTAGCCAACCTGGTGTGAACTCCATCATCAAACACATGGGTTAGAAGGCCTCTGAGACCTTCTAGAGTCTCCATATTCCTCCCATGTGAAACGAGGACAACACCTATTTTAAAGGTGGATGTGAAGATTACAGTTCACTATGCAAAGCACCTGACACAGACACTGCTCAATAATGGAAAGGATTGAGATTACCTCTGTTGCCCATTGCTGGGTCAGTAAACAGTATCTGTTCAGCCTGGAGAGTGAGCTGGTCAGCAGAGAAAACATATGTGGAGGTTCAAGAATGCAAACAAACAGCAAGGCTTAAGTAAGCACTGCTTCAGCTGTGAAGAGGACTGACCCTCAAAACTCCTTATGGGATCCTCTCACTGACAATGGGAATGGCTGGCAATGTGGCAGGAACCAAAGGCTGGCATAAAGAGATTCACTGGCTGGGGAAAATCTGAGTAAATAAGACCCAGAGGTAAAAACACCAGGACAGAAGGGACATGTACGCAGTCAACCTGAGGAGCTGTAGCAGCCAGGCTCTGGAGTGAAGACCAGAGAGCAATAGGAGTAAGTCTACATAGCAATTACAAACAAGAATCCTCTGGATTCCCAACTCCATCCAACAGTTGTGACAGCTGATGGGCTAGGGTACAGATAGTACTTAGATGAAGTAGAAGAAATTATATTAGAATGAAACCAGGTAAGATCAACTTCCAATTTAAAAAGGTAATAGGGACTTCTCAAAACTTGAGGTGAAGGGAAGGATGGGCCCAACTGTGTCATCACAGCCACATACAGGACAAGGATAAAGCCTGCCCTGTAAAGGGAGAGGTGACTTTTGGGAGAAGCCAAGGATAGTGAGCATTGCCAACCATTGTGAAGCTCCAGGAACCCAGCAAAGAAGAAGCTTGGGGGCTCCATGTTGAGGATCACACAGTTGCTGGGGGCTCAAGTGCAGCTTATGGTGGAAAAATTGCTGAGAATTATTAGATACCTATCTCAAAATGCCAATCCCGGCCCTAATAGGCCATAGGGAAGGGTTAGATCAATGAGAAATCTTCAAGACCTGGGGTATGGTGGGAAAGAAACCAAGCATCTTAGGAGCCCAGGGAATGGTATTACTTTCTTCTTGCTAATAGGTGGGCCATACAGATCATCTATATCCATGGCCTATTCCAACCCTCAGGTCCCATGACTTTATTGTTTAGTAATCAAGGACATCCTGGTTAGAAGCAGAGGGAAAAGAAGGGAAAGCCGTCAGTTCAGGAGAAGTGGAAGATCAGAATGTGCCTGATAAGAATGGGACTAATATTTATTGTTGGGTACACATGCTTTATTCTTATGTTATCCAGTTCTACAAGATGGAGACTATTATCATTTCCACTTCACAGAACTGAAACTGAGGCACCCAGAAGTTGAGTATTTGGGCCATGGCTGCAAAGCTCAAAGGCAGGCAGGATTCAAGCTCAGATCCACTGGATTCCAAAATCAGCACTCAACCACTACACAGCCCCACTGGGAATCCAAGCGTTCCCAAAATACAACCAGGCATCTCACAATACATTTTCCTCTGTTTCCTAACCAAACCCTACATTTTCTTGCATGCAAGCCTTTACTTTTACCATGTCCTTCACCTGCAAGGTCCTTTGCCCTTTCTCTACTTACCAAAATCTTGCCAACCTTCAAGGCCAGTTCAAATACCATGTCTTACAGGGTTCAGTACTAGGCCATCCAGGCCAGGTAAAACACTCCTTCTATAACCTATAGCTCACTGAGCAATATGGAATACAAATATGAGGAGTGGCCTTGACTTAAGAAAAACCAAGTTCAAATCCAGCTCTGGCACTTTCTACATATGTTAGTGACATTTGTCAAGTTATTGTCTTTCTAGATCTTGGTATTTTATTCTGTACAATGGAAACAATAATATAGCAGATTAACTCAATACCTTTGAGCCTTGGGTTCTTAAATGAATGGAATATGGATAACAGTTCTCTCATGATAAATGTGAATATTAAATGAGCTAATGTTTACACAACATCAGCCCTTAGTATCCAGCTCCCCTACCTCCTTTTACATGAGCCTATTTTATTCTTCACCTGCCTCTTCCTTTAAGTTGAAATATATTGGAAGGTAAGGGCCTTATTCACCTATGCAGGCTCTGAAAGCTTCTCACGAAGGACTACATAGGTGGTAAATACTTGATAAATGAACATATTCAAGAATGAATGGAGCAAAACAGAACATAATCCCATGTGTCTTCAATGGGCCTTCGGTGTAAATTATCCCTCCTCTCACTTGAATCTCTCCATCTAAGACTAAAGGACTTCCTGTTTAATTCAATTCCCCAGCTAGTTATTGAGCCCACTGTGGGCCAGGCCCTGCACTGGTTTCTGAGAACATGCTAATGAATGAGCTGGGTGTAGAAGCAAGCCCTAGACACAGACAGCTAAGTGATGGATCACAACGGACAGCAGCAGTGGGAGCTCAGGGACACTTAAAGAGTGGTGAAGTATGGCTAGAGAGGTGAACCTGGAGCTAAAGGGGGACAGGCTGTCCATCTTGCATTAAAGAGTCCTGATCTACAATGTATTCTGCAAATAAACTCCTTAGAACAAGAAGGGTCAAGACATGGAGCACACAGGGCATTTCAGCCTGGGGATATCTTGTCCAGGGAAAGAAACAAGCTCTGCATGGGGGCAGGAAAGCTGGGCCCAAAGTGACAAGGTATGTAAATAGCCACCATGCTCATTAAGATGATTGAGCCTAATTTAAATCCTTACCTACAGGAGATCTAAAAATTATTGGATGTGGGGGTCTACTAGTTAAGCCTATTTCATGGTGAATTAAGATAAGCTAGAGAGTCAATGCTATTGATTTTTACATAGCTCTACCATAAAGATCACTAAAATGAAAACAAACCTTCAAACAAGTCCAAGCAATGTAAATATTCCATTCAGTACCCAGCCAAGCTGACACTGGCTTTAGGAGCTATTATTTAGTGCTTGGAAAACATACTCAGTACCTTAGCAAATAATGATTTAAAACCTCATCCTTCTCTCTTCGACTGGTGTTGCTATGGTGACCAAGGGCACCATTAGAACACACCGTTAAATCCTGAGCAGGGATTTACCAGTGCAAGGAGGCTGTCAGGTGAGAAGCACCACTCCATGCCCTCTTACTGAATCCTTCAACACACTGGGTGTGGCGATGGAGGTATGGAGAGGAGAGAGCCAGCTGATGCTCAGGGACTGTGTCTGCAGCCAGAAAGAGCAAGGAGCTGCTTGGATCCTGCAAGCATCACTTAATCTCTAAGACAGATGCCTCCCATCTGTTCCATAGGCCAATGACTCAGGCCTCTTCTGGCTCTTCCTCAGGCATCTTGAGCAATACGAATCCCTTTCAGGCCACCCATGCTAGTTGCAACACACTCTTTTCAAAGCAGTTTCATTTCTTTTTCTTTTTAAAAAAATTAAATTTAATTTTATTGTTGTTGTATTACATCTATCCCCTTTTTGCTCCCCTCTGTCCCCCTTCCCACCCACCCATTCCCCCCCAAAGTCAATCCCACTTGTTGTCCACGTCCATGGTTCCTTTATACTAGGTTCTTGTCTAAATTGCTCCCCTTCCTTGCCTCTTCCTCCCCCTTCCCCCAACCCCCTTCCCCCTGACCAATGAAGGCCTATTCACTGTATTCATATATTTGATTCTGTTGTTAGTTTTGTTCATTATTGTCCTGTAATGGGTGAGATCATATGGTATTTGTCCTTCACTGACTGGCTTATTTCACTAAACATAATACTTTCTAGTTCTATTCATGTCGTTGCAAAGGTTAGGAGTTCCTTCTTTCTTTCTGCTGTGTAGTATTCCATTGTGTAAATGTACCAAAGTTTTTTGATCCAATCATCCATTGATGGGCACTTAGGCTGTTTCCAGCACTTGGCTATTGTAAATAGTGCCCCTATGAACATAGGTGTGCATAGGTTCTTATGAATTGGTGTTTCAGGATTCTTTGGGTGTAGTCCAAGTAGTGGAATCGCTGGATCAAAAGGCAGTTCCACTTTTAGTTTTTTGACAGTTTTATTTCTTGAAAGGAGAATCATCTATGCTTGCCCCCTGCTCCACCTCAGCTGCTGGTGATCCACTTTCTCATTCCCACCTCCCCTTTGGCAGTCATCAAGCCCCCAAATGTAACAGTTTCTTAGCAATTATCCTTTTCCCAGTTTCCAGCATTAAAACTTTCCTTTATTAGATGCTTCTGCTTTCTTTCCTCATGAATTTTTCAGTATCTTTCACAGGTTCATTTCTTCCCTTTCTTTCCATCAACAAATCAGCCAACTTTGATGACTGTTCAGTGCCAGATCCTATGTTAGGCACAGAGGACACAGCTGGATCAGGAGCGAGCACTGCCCTCTGGCTCCCGCAGTGGCAGCTTGCTCTCTGTAGATTTCTAAACTGTTTCCCTGATCTCTGGCCTCATCCCTCTTCCCTTCTCTCTCTACCCACTCTCCTGACTTTTCTTATGTACATACTCCTGTGGTCTTAGGAGCCACCAATGTGCTGTGCTGATGATCTTTGATCTCCCCCACCAGCCCAGCACTAGCTCGAGTTTAAGAGGCATATTTTCAACTTTCTTACAAGTATGTCCACCTGAATTTCACAAGAACTTAATTCCACATACTTAAAACCAAAACCATTACTTTCTCCCCCCAATTTTTTCTTTTCTATGCCTCCTTATGAGACGATGGTGTCACCAAAGTTACAACTACACAGTGTCATCTTTGTAGCTTTTCGCTCTCACCATGCTTCATGATAAAGCCTTTGAAAGGGAGGAATACACACTTGGGTTCCACTGACATGTAGCACATTTGCTGCACCGATGCTGCTCTCACCAGGTATGGCCAGTTCCAATGGGCTTTCCCTCTCCTCCTTTCCTCCAAACCTCACTGTCCTTTTCCTTACCAGGAAACCCTGCTTCTTTTTCAGGCTCCTCCTCTGGGCTTTCCAAGTCCCATCCTTACCCCTCTGCCATCCTCTCACATTCTCTCCCTGGCTGTCCCACCTGTTCCCAGAGCTTCAATCTCACCAATCCCATAATGCATGGTTTTAGAAGTGTGCAGCTTATTATCTCTGCAGTCAGGATGTTCCCCACGTGGCAGTCACAATGTAGTTACTGCTCCCTGAGTATCAGGGAGCTACTCAGGGAGTAGTAGATATTCTAATTACCATCACTTTTGTTGAGTTACAAACTTTGTTGGTTAAAATATTTTAAATTAAATTAATTAAAACCAATCTTTGTTTAATGTTTAGAATGTTGTTTTAAAAGATTACACTATGATTCTTCGGAAAGGCACAGTACAGGGGTGAAAGTTGACATTGTAAAGCAAATACACATCATGGAGAAATTATCATGAGTCCATATATTCTGCCCCTCCCCCACCCTGCCAGCTTTGACCCCAGAAATTTTTCTTTTGTAAAAACATATTTTTGGTGCTGGCCTGTGAACCCAAAGGTCGCTGGTTCAATTCCCAGCCAGGGCACATAATCAGGTTGCAAGCCAGGTCTCCAGACAGATCTGTAGCTGGAAGCAGATGAAAGGCAACCATACATCAATGTCTCTCCCTCTCTCTGCCTCTCTCCCTTCCCCTCTCTCTCTAAAAAAAGTATATTTATATGTATTTTCTTGATCATGCTATTACAATTGTCCCAATTTTCCCCTCTTTGCCCCCTCCACCAGGTACCCCCTTTCCTCCAGCAATCTACCCCCTTGGTTCATGGGTCATGCATTTAAGTTCTTTGACTTCTCCATTTCCTATATTGTTCTTTTTTAAACTTATTTTAATTTTATTGTTGTTGTGTTACATCCATCCCCTTTATTTCCTATATTGTTCTTAACACCCCCCTCTCTATTTTGTATTTACCCAATTATGCTTCTTTTTATTTTATTTTTATTTTTATTTTTTTAAAGATTTTATTTATTATTTCCAGAGAGAGAGGAAGGGAGAGAGACAGAGAGGGAGAGAAACATCAATGTATGGTTGCCTTTCACCTGTCTCCAGCCACAGACCTGGCTGGAGACTTGGATTGCAACCTGGTTAAGTGCCCTGGCTGGGGAATCGAACCAGAGGCCTTTGGGATTGCAAGCCGGTGCCTTATCCACTATGCTACCAGCCAGGGTGGTCCAATTATGCTTCTTAATCCCTGCACTTTTTCCCAGTTCTTCCCCTCCCTCCTCCCAACTGATAACCCTCCAAATGATACATACACACGTGTGTGTGTGTGTGTGTGTGTGTGTGTGTGTGTGTGTATATATATATATATATATATATATATATATAAAATTCTGTTCCTGGTCTCTGCTTGTTTCCTTAGTTTGTTTTTTAGATTCAATTATTGATAGCTGTGAATTTATTGCCATTTTAATGTTCATAGTTTTGATCTTCTTAAATAAATCCCTTTAACATTTCATATAATAATGGCTTGGTGATAATGACCTCCTTTATCTTGATCTTGTTTGGGAAGCTCTTGATCTGCCCTTCCATTCTAAATGATAGCTTTGCTAGATAGAGTAATCTTGGTTGTAGGTCTTTGCTTTCCATCACTTTGAATACTTCTTGCCAGTCCCTTCTAGGTTGCAAAGTTTCTTTTGAGAAATCAGCTGATAGTGTTACAGGAACCCCTTTGTAGATAACTCTCTTCTCTTGCTTTTAAGATTCTCTCTTTAGAGTTCTGGCTGGTGGCACAGTGGATAAGGTGCCGGCCTGAAAGCCCAAAGGTTGCTGGTTCGATTCCCCAGCTAGGGCACATAACCAGGTTATGTTATGTTAGCAAGCCAGGTCATTGATTTGAATCCCAGCTTCCTCCCCTTCATTGTTGGTTCGATTCCCCAGCTAGGGCACATAACCAGGTTATGTTATGTTAGCAAGCCAGGTCATTGATTTGAATCCCAGCTTCCTCCCCTTCATTGTTGGTTCCCTGCAGATTTTTATTTCACTTAGTGTAACTAACCTTCACTTCTTCTTTTAAGTTGTGGCTGCACTCAGTTAGTTCTTTAAGCATCCTAGTCACCAGTGTTTTGAACTCTGCATCTAATAGGTTGGCTATGTCTGTTTTGTTTAGTTCTTTTTCTGGGGTTTTGTTCTGTTCTTTTGTTGGGGCCATATTTCTTTGTCTCCTCAATTTGGCAGCCTCCTTGTGTTTGTTTCTGTGTCTTAGCTAGAGTTGCTTTGACTCTTAATAGTGTGGCCTGTTGTAGAAAAAGCACCTGTAAATTGTGTGGGGTGCAGCCTTAGGTAATTGCCAGGACAGCGCAATCTGCTTCACTGCTGTGTGGCTCTGTGTGGTGGTAGGGCTCAGAGAGGGGACAGTGCCACTGCCTGGCTTCTGGAGGTTTGCCAGGCACTCACTCCCTTTCCAGTCACTTCACCCACTCCTTGTATGCGACTAGTACCCTTCCAGCTGTTGCCCTGGTGCTAAATCTCAGAGTTGGGTGAGTTTGCATATGTTCTAAGACCCTTTAAGAAGAGGAAAATCTGGGTGTTTCTTCCACTGCCCCAACCCCTACTGGTGTTTACAGCCAGAAGTATTATGGATTTATCATCCCGGCACTGGAATCCTGCGCTGTGTGATCTGGCCTAAGGCTGTGATCACTCCCTCCTAAGGTATCTCCCCTGATTTTTATCCACCACACATGAATGTGGGACTGCTCATCCTACTTCTTCGTGCCACACTGAGTCTCCTCACCACACTGAGTCTCCTCACCTCTCCACCTGTCTCCACATCTCTGTCCCTCCTGTCTGGATGAATGTGGATGTCTTTAAAACCTTGGTTGTCAGACTTCCATATAGTTCAGTTTTCTGACAGTTCTGGGTGTTATTTGTTTTTGAGGTTTAGTTGTAATTCTTTCTGTGGTTGCACGAGAAAGCGAAGTGTTTCTATCCAGTTCTTTCAAGGAAACAGCCAAGTACATCATGGACTTAGGAAGATACACATGAGTAGATGAAGCCGTGTTATGTTGTTACTGTGGTACGTGAAGCCTGATTGCTATTGTAATTTAAACGATATTCCAGAAAATAGAAGAATCTGCCAAGTTCTTGGGAAGAGATAAAGAAACTCCAAAGCAACAAAAATACTATGTGGTTCCTTCATGTGTCATGCAGGAATAAAGTTAAGGCAAAGTAGAGCAGATTAACTATAAGTATTTTTGCTTTTGGTAAATGTCCTTTTTAATGGAAGCATTATGTACCTTCTGGTATATAAGATAACAGTGTAGTCTAGATGCAGTATGGCATATCAGAGGATTCTCATCTTTTGGAGGACATGGACCCCTCCAAATACGATGACAAATATGGACCATAGAAAATGTACATATCCACATGATCACATAACTTTTATGTAATTTTAAGGGGTTCAGAGGCCTCTTGAAGCATTCATTAGCCCCAGGTAAAGAAATCCTAATATACTTGCTCAAGATTCCACTCAGCATTCCCCTCTCCTGAGCTCCAGACTTTTCCATCTGTCACTCAAACATCTTCACTTGCAGCCTCACAGGCATTGCAAATGTAATGGCTCCTCAGAGAGACTCTTTTCTCCTTCAACTCCAGCCAAACCTCCTCCTCCTGCCTCATCACCCTGTCTCAGCCAGCAGCACTACCAAGCCCTCAAGCCAGGAACCTGGGTTTCACAAGAACTTTTCCTTTTCACCATTTACTTTCAGTCATGGGGACTGGTTCACATTTGCTTATTTCTCAAGCCTTTCCTCTTCCCCCCAACTCAAAGCTGCCTATAGAACTACCACTACGTGGAATCCAACTTTGGCTCTCAGCTACCCATTTCCTATGCCACAATCATAGTGACCTTTTGCTAAGAAAAGCCTGCTCTTATCACCCCTCTGCTTTAAGCCCTTTGGTGACTCTCCATTGCTCTCAATTGATAACTATGCTCATCTGCCTGGAACCCAGGAGATGTTTAATAAATGCATGGTAAATTAATCTTAAGGCACATGGTCCCATAAAACACTAATACAGTATTAAATGGTACAGTGAAGCAGAAAGAAAGCAGAGTGGATTCCAGTCCCAGTTCTTTGACCTTGGGTAGGTTATGGCACCTCTCAAAGCCTTATGTGCAACATCCATAAAATGGGAATGAAAGTATGCATTTGAGAGGGTAGTTGTGAAGGTCAGACAGAATGTGAATGAATGAATGCCACAAAAACAGTCCTGTCTTCTAAAGAGCAACATGGAGACATGTGGGGACATTTCAGCTCATTATAAAGACAGGGACAGCATTAATGACCAATGGCTAGAAAAGCTGGTGTCCCTGCAATGAATGCATTAGACACTTCCCACACAACAACAACAAAAAAACTGCCCTATTTCTCATGGTAGCCAAATGTTTTACCAGACATTTGTGAGAGAGAGAGAGACAGAAAGAGAGAGAGAGGGGGGTGGGGCAGGGAGCTGATTATAACTATAAAGCCTAGAATCTAACTCTGTTTTATATATGAGTATAACCTCAAAGCACATCGTAATGTAAACTGAGTTTTCCAGAAATGCAAGTTATCATGTATATTGAGGAAAGGCTATACTCTCTTTTATTCAGTACTTTACTAAACTTCGTTCATTATTTCAGAAAATCATGTCACTAACAGTAATAGACTCTGAGTGGGCAAAGCAACACCCTTCTATCAGTTCACATTTGCAGTCTTTGTACTTGTGGTGATTCTATAATAATTACGTGGTTAACTCTATCTCAAGATATAAACCATAGAGAAAAAACACTGACAGTATTCAACAGAACCTTGGCTTCCTTGTCTTACTTCCAAGTGATTTATTCCAGGTAGGGGACTATACCTGACGAGTCCACGACGCTCATGGTGTGCCTGAGCATTCACATAGCAAAGCACATTGTTTTATTATAAGTCGATTCTTTTTTGCTTTTTCTTTAAAAAAGAATTGGGTATTATATCAATTTTCTCAAACTTACCCATGCAGGTAGATTATTTCTGAATTGCATTTCTGGGTGGTAAATGTGGTGTTCAAATCTTCATCATCAATAAGGGGTGTTCAGTCTGTGAGGGGCCTAAGCAGCCCTGGGGGCTGGTGAAGAACTCAGTGCTGGGACTGGCACAAAGTGAGCACTTTGGTTCCTGGTGTTGATACTATTATGGTCAGCATTCTGTATCAGTCCTAACTGTGACACAGCATACTTGTGATTCAGGATGAAGACTGTGTTTGGCTTTTGCAGAGTGATTTATGATCTGCTCCAATGTTCTCACTGGGGTGCTACCTTGTTACACATGGGTAGCTGCCAAACAAGAAGGAAGTGAGGTGCTGCCCAGTGTGAAGCCTGTCAGTACCCCCTCTACTTCCCAAAACACTTCCCTGCTTGAGAACCCTCAATAGTTCCTCACTGCCCACAGAACCTCAGTCTAGCACTTGTGCTCCTCCTAACTTGAAATCTGGCCCATCACTACCCTACCTCCACAGCCACCCTTCACTTTCCCTTTCCTCCCGCTCCACTAGAGGTTCAGTTCGGCCCCTCCGCTTTCCTTCAAAGTGAAGCTCACATCCCATCTCCTCCAGGAGGCCTTTGCAGACCACTCCGGGACACAGTAACTTCCTTATCCAAACTTCATCCCAGCTATTATTTGACAGTTAATCTGTACCATCAAATTGTATTAATTATCTTAAGTTGAGTTAGTCCATTAATCTGAGAAATCTTTTAAGTGGAAGAATGGGTTTATAAAAATGATGAACAATAAAATAAAAGCAATAGTGATCATGCTTACTGTACAACAAGCATCATTCAGATGTCATTCAGGTGAGAAAAACATTGATTTGGAGGTTCATCTGGGATTCATGATTTGGGCAGATCCTGGATTCAAGTCCTGACTCTTCCACTAGCTGTGTGACCCTGTGCACATCACTTGCCTCTCTGGGCCTCAGTATCTTCATTTATAAAGAGGGTTTGCTAACATGCACCTGACAGCCTGCTTTGAAGGCTAAGTTAAATAATGAATGTAGAGTGCTGAGCCCAATGTTGGGCACACATAGGCGCACTGTAAATGATGTTTCCTTAGCTCATGGGAAATACTCAAGCTTTGAGCCTGGGTCAATCTGACTCCATAACTTTGTTGACCCCCTTTCCATCTCCCTGCATCCCCCTGAAAAGGGACTTGTACCTACATCTGCACATGGGGTCACACATAATTCCTACTGACCTTGCCTCATTTTTCATTCCCATAAGACAGTTTTTTTTCTCTGCTGTTACCTTGGTCATGGTCAAGGGGGAGGGCTTGGTTGTATAACTGCCAGGAAGTACTTTGGAACTTCTACCCCAATCAATCAAAGAGGTTCTAAATTAACCAACAAAGGACCTGATCCCAGAACCATGTGGCTCACCCTAGACACAAAGAAATATATACCAGCCCCTGACGTGTAATGGATGTACACTCAACATATGTAAGAAGGAAGAAAGGGAGAAGGAAAAAGAAAAACACGGGAGGGAAAAAGATACCACTAGCTTTTGGCCATTGTACATGGTTCCTTTCCTCTGGAATAACCTTTCTCCTCTGTCTTTGGGTAATTAATAACCATCTATACCTCACGGCCAGCTTGGATGTCGCTGCCTCTCTGGGCCAAGTTTCTCTCAGGCACAGGGATGTTTTGTAACTGCCTGTTTACTCATCTGCCTACATTCTAGCCTCTGAACTTCTTTAGAGTGGGCATCTGTTTAATAAATATTTGTCTCTCAGGGTAAGAAATCTCCCCAGGGCCCAAAAGCATGGCAGTCATGAGACAAAGAGAGGCAAACACAGGTTAGCTGGACACTGCTGGCTGCAAGAACCATGGGTAGTTAAGAGAAGACCAAGGAGGATAAAGATGGGAGGGGCCAGTGAAGGCTTCTTGAAGGAGCAAGACAGCAGAATGAGGCAAAACAACAACAGCAAACAGTGGATGAGGAAGCAAGAGATAGAATTAGACCATGTGCTGCCAGTCACCTCAGAGAACAGAGGGAGAATTGGTGGCAAGTGGGAGAGAGACTGGGAAGCAGGTCTGAGGGAATCATTGTTTGGAATGAATGAGAGACTTTAATCTTCTCCATCTAATTCTAACAGTTCCTAAATGCCAAGACAGGATTTGAGCTGGGCCTTCAACCATGAGCAGAGTGTCAGAGGTTAGCAGGCAGGAGATTTTCAGGCAGGAGAAGAGAGATAGTGGGGCCCAGTCTTGCTGGAGGAGGGAGATAGTGTACAAAGATTTTCTGGGAGATAAGCAGGCAATTCTGGCAAGGTTTCACACCTTGTAAGATTCCTAACAAAATGATCTCTCATAGGGAAAGAAAACCCTATATAAAAAAAAATTTCCTTTAATATTCTCAATGATGTGGAAAAACTAAATATCCTAAGAGTCTCCAACAGTCACAGAGTAGTTCATGGGATGTTTACTCAATGAAATTTAAAGATTATCTTATGTAAAATGGGTGAAAATGCTGTGTGATGGATTATAAAATGAAAAAGGCAAAATACTGAATTCTATTATGTTATGATCAAATGAGGTACAAACTGGTTATATGTGTATAAGAATTAGAGGACTCGCCCTGGCTGGTATGGTTCAGTGGATTGGTACCGGCCTATGAACCCAAAGGTCACTGGTTCAATTCCCAACCAGGGCACATAACCAAGTTATAAGCCAGGTCTGTAGCTGGAGGCAGATGAAAGGCAACCATACATTGATGCTTCTCTCCCTTCCTTCCTCCCTCCTTGCCCTTCTCTCTGAAAATAATGAATAAAATCTTTAAAATAAATAAAAGAAAAAAGAATCAGAGGACAACATGTGAACAACTCGAGGAGGCTATTATTTTACTTTAAAATAGCTGTCGTTATAATATTGTCTGAGCAATTTTTAAGAATTGGTGTATGTGCTAGAGGGGAAGTCATGCAACGAAAGCCACAATTAAGGAGACCAAATCTGGCAATGGAAGACAAGCAGCCTGGACCTAGGCAGGGAGCATGACAGGGTAAGTGACTGTGCCACCATCCAGGTGTGAGGTGGGGCACACCTGGGTGAAAGTGATGGGAAGGTTCCGTAGTGTGCAAGGTAGCTAGGCTACAGTCCCTCGTCATTCAAACATGAATCTAGGTGTTGCTATGAACCAGTTTTATAAGTGTGATTTAAGTCCACAATCAGCTGACTTTAAGTAAGGGAGATTATCCTAGATGATCTCAGTGGGCCTGATTCAATCAGTTGAAAGGCTTTGTGTGGATTTGTGAGCAGAACTGAGGTTTCCCTAATGAAGAATTTATGCCTCTGGGCAGCTCTGTAGGCTGCCAGAGTTCCATCCTGTCCTATGGATCTCAGACTTGTCCAGCCAGCCCACATGATCATTAATTCCTCATGTTGAACCTCTTAATATATATCTCCTGCTGGTTCTGCTGCTCTGGTTGAATGCTGACTGACACAGGGGGCAAAAGGGTGGGGAGGAAGCGGGGATCTAGCAGGCACTCTGGAGAAGACAGTGGCTCCTCATCAATTCCTAATGCACTGGCATGAGCTGGCCAACTGCCTCCATGCTGACAGTGAGCAGGTGCCTCCCTAACACGCCAGCTCCCTGTGTCATGGCCCCTGTCATCCGCGCTGCCCACTCCATGCCTCTTTGGACTTTTGCTCCTCACTGTTCCCACCGCAGTGTCAGAGCTGGCCCACAATCACATTATCCCTGCCCAGAGCATCCTGGGCATGCTAACCCCATGCCCTCTTCCCTCTCCAGTGTGCTCAGGCTGCCAGGCCCCACCCTGGGCTCAGCTATTCTCTTACTAGTGACACTAGCACAGCTCCCCAAACTTGTCACTGCACTTGTCATGCTAACCTTGACAGAAAGAGAAACTGGGCCCAGAGAGATAAAGTGACATAACAGCCAGAGAAGGTCAGGGTAGCCTGCACTTAATCATACAGGCAGCAAGTGGTGGGGCTGGACTCCATACCATGAGCTTGTTTGTGTCATTCTTCCTCATCACTATCTTTGTCTTCATCTCCTTGATACAATTCTTGAGGGCAGGATACATAGCTAACAAATCTTCTAACCTTCTCCCCTAGTGCCCAGCTTAGTGCTAACTCAGTAGGCACAAAATAAATGCCTCACTCATTTCTGGCTTAGTTTTCCAACAGCACTGCACTAGGTCTGGCACTAAGTGCAAAGCTGCTTTGACAATTCTGTTCCTGCCAGAGGAGGGTGCGTTCCTGTGTCCCAGGGAGACCCAGGCATGTGGGTGGGCTCTGCACAGTGCCAGGTGCCTGGGGTGTTCCCTAAGAGTTAATAGTACCTCCCCCTACGGAGGCCCCTCTCGGAGTCCCTAAAGGCTTTCTCAGGAGGTGGCCAGCCCTGCAGAGTCCCTCCCACCCAGCAACCACTTGTACTTTAGGGGGCCTTTGTGCTTTAATAAAGACAGTATTACTGAGTCGCAAAGCTTCCCTCCTTTCCAACCTTTCTCACTGCCAGGGTTCCTGTTAAAGGTGAAGCACTGTCATTCAAGGCCAAAGAAAGAGCTGAATCAAGATGCCAAACTCTTCTGACTTAATGTGACAACCTACAGCTCTCCTTGAACCACAGTTGTATGAGAAGTGCACCCAACTTAGTACAAAAGCCTCTGGGCGGCTGTGGGTTTGGGTGTCCTTGGGTTCTAGGGATCTCTCTGAGGCCGCCTGGGCTCTCTGCATGCATCTCATGAACGCTCTAGTTTCCTCTCTGAATGCAGACATCAGCTGGGAGAGCGCCCGCCACCAACACCGTTCCCTGCTTGCTTCAGGCTACAACAAAGATCACTTGAGGGCTGAGAGACAGTACTGCCCAGTTCCTTTCCTGAGCTTGTCCTCTTCCCTTTCACATATCTTTCCTTTTTATCCCCCCTGCCCTCTTCACTCCTGCTTTACGCCTCATTGAATCCATTAGCCACTTTATAGGGTGCTCCTGAAGAATACATTTTCTGTGTTGGGCTTCTTGATAGTCTCCCCTCTGGCAGCTCCAACCCACCTTGGTGGTGGTGCGGGGAGGGAGTAAAAGGCACACTCTGGAGGGAGGAGCCTCCATGGTCCCTACAAGGCTGCACCTCTATCTGGCAGCTGTAGGGCAGGCTGGCTGAGGAGATGGCTTCACCTGCCAAGGGGCCCCACCCTGGCCCTCCCTGACCCCAAGGGGCTCTCATCCCCCATGATCTTAGGGAAAGCAGTTTATGCCCTGTAAACCTTTGTCTTCCCATCCATGAAATGAGGATAATAATCATACTCTTCTCATAGGGTTGTTGTGAAGATTCGGTGGGTTAATGGAGTAAGGGCTTTAGAACAGAACCTGGGTCAAACTAAGTGCCACTCAAGCATTTGCTTTTACTATTATCATCATGCAGACAACACTGCTGCTTAAGAGTCTTTGTGCCCCCTCCAATTCTTCTACTTATTGGTGAGTGAAGGAAGGGAAAGAAAAAAATCAATTCAAGGCTATTTGTAGCTGTTTCTGTATGAATGTGTGTGTGTTTTCTTTTTTTCCTGACTTGGTGTCCCAGAGCTCTGAAAGGAATAAAAACAGAGCCATAAACCAGTGAAAAGGCAGAATTCTTCTTAAAATCCCAGCTAATCCTGCAGCTTCCTTTAAAGTGGCAATAGGAGAAGGCGGGGAAGGGACCAGAATTGTTTTTGCAGCACCCTCCCCTCCCAACCACTGCTCCTAGAGACCAGGAAACTAGAGGGAAAAATCCATAAATCAACCACCAAGAGAAGGACAGAAGAAGGAACTAGGCAGGGAGAGAGCAAAGCCTAGGACCCAACTGGGGAGGAACAGGTGACAGTCTGAGGGGATACTCTGACTATCTGGTGGGCAAGGATGGCTGGTCTTCAGAGGGTACAGTGTCTAGGCCAGAAGTCTGATGAGCCACCCCCTTTCAAAGGACAGTAGCAGGTCCTACAAGACAATGATGCCACACTATAAAGTGTCTCTAATATGACCACTTCTCTTCATTCCACTATCACCTCCTCCTCAGTCACCCACTAACAGGGCACCCACAGCCTCTCCATCCCCACCCATCCATTCACAACAAGCAACCAGAGTCAGCTTTTAAGAATGAAAATTAGCTCATGCTACTTCTGCTTAAAAACTTTCAGTGGCTCTCAGTGCACTTAAAATAAAATCCGTGGTCTGACCCCCGCTGATTTCCCTGCTTTATAGCATGCCAACTTCAGATCTATCAGGGCCCCAACATGTTTTGCCTCTCAAATGTATCAAGTCCTTCCCATTTGAGAGCTTCATGTAGGCTTGCTCACCTGGCCAGTCCCTTCCTATCCTTCCCCTCACAGATGGAGAACCCACCTCAAGGAAGCCTTCTGACCCCTCTGAGGAGTTCCCCTGCCCTCCTTCTCTCTCGCAGCTCCCCTTTTCCTGTCCACAGCATTTCTGTGACTTGCTCATTCTCCATCTCCTTTACCAGGCCATAGCTCTATGGTCTAGTTCACTCACCACTGAAGAGAGTCCCCAGCCTGGTGCCTGGCACATAGTGGGTACACAATACACATTTACTAGATAAGTGAAAGAACAAATGAGTGAATAAGCAACATCCACAGCAAGTGACCTTTTGGGTAGTAACAAATAGCACATTTGGGGACAGGAAAAACTGGGGTAAAATTTCAAGGATCCTTCAGAAAAGCTCTCCACTGCAAACCATCATTGTAGCTTTTCAGTGTTTGAAACAATCCATGCTTTGGGTGACAGCAGTTTATATGTTAGTTTCTTGTTAAATGGCAAAT
This sequence comes from Noctilio leporinus, assembly GCA_004026585.1. Lineage (NCBI taxonomy): Eukaryota > Metazoa > Chordata > Mammalia > Chiroptera > Noctilionidae > Noctilio > Noctilio leporinus. Next base: position 98,711 of record PVIW01001003.1, on the reverse strand, counting down.
AGTATAGATGAATTCACAATAGATTAATGTACAGAGAGAGCCACACATTTTTCTTCTGTGAAGGATCAGACAGTGAGTAATTTAGGTTTTGTGAGTCACACAGCCTCTGTTCCAACTGCTCAACTCGGCTGCTGTAGTAGCACTCATAACAGTCACAGGCAATGTGTAAAGGAATGGCTGTGGCTCTGTTCCAGTAGAACTTTATTTACAAAAACAGACCATGGGCTGGGGCTCACCCTCAGGGCATAATTTGCCAATCCCTGGATCAGACTAAAGCCTAGCGAAGTTACCAGAGAAGGACACAGTAATGACCATTTTATAAAAAGTCTTTAACAAATGTTCGTAGCAGATTTTAGGAATTTCACAAAATTGTAACATTGCTTTACATGCTGTCATATGCTAAAATAGAATAAAGACAAGAACACACATTGAATTTACTTGTACTTATTGTGAGGATACAGAGCATTTCATTTGTATCATTTTGCATGTTAGGAATATATCTGTACAAATGGGAAATTATTAAGAGCAATTTTCACTCTGGAGGTACTGATGGCTCATATTTGTTAAATGTGTGGTTGGGTGAGTGGACAGACAACAAAAATGGAGAGAACAGATTGTTTAACAAGGTGATTACAAAAGTAGATTTACTTGGTCAATAATTGGATGAGTTGTAAAGGGAGAAGTCAATAATGACTTGGTTTCAGGCTTATGAGATTGGGGGAGGAGCTGGTGGCAGAGATGAGCAAGATGAATTTGTTTGGTGAATTCAAAAATAAGAACAAAGATAGTCTTTTCAACAAATGGTTAGCCACATACAAAAAAATTAATCTAGACACAGACCCTAAATCCTTCATCAAATTAACTCAAAATGGATCATAGGCTTAAATGTAAAACATAAACCTCCTAGAAGATAACACAGGAGAAAATACAGGTGACTTTAGGTATGGTGATGGCTTTTTAGACATAACACCTGAGTCATAAATCAAGAAGGAAATAGTTGACAGGATGGATTTCATTAAAATTAAAAACTTATGCTCTGCGAAAGAGAATACTGAGACAGCAAGAAGACAAGCCACAGACTGGGAGAAAACAATTGCAAAAGACACATCTGATAAAGGATTATTATCTAAAATACACAAAGAACTCTTAAAACTCAACAATAAGAAAACAAACTACAGCCCTGGCTGGTAGCACAGTGGTTAAGGCGCCGGCCTGCGAACCCAAAGGTCGCAGGTTCGATTCCCCAGCCAGGGCACATAACCAGGTTGCAAACCAAGTCTCCAGCCAGGTCTGTGGCTGGAGGCAGGTGAAACGCAACCATACATTGATGTCTCTCTCCCTCTCTGCCTCTCTCCCTTCCCCTCTTTCTAAAAATAATGAAATAAAATCTTAAAAAAAAAAATAAAATCTTTAAAAAAAAACAAAAAAGAAAAGAAAACAAACTACAATGGATGTAATACAACAATAATAAAATTAAATAAAAAAAGAAAACAAACTACCCAATTATAAAATGAGCTAACAGATACCTTATCAAAAACACAAGATGACCATGGACATGGACAACAAGTGGGATTGACTTTGGGGGGAATGGGTGGGTGGGGAGGGGGACAGAGGGGAGCAAAAAGGGGATGGATGTAATACAACAACAATAAAGTTAAAAAAAAAGAAAAAAAAAAACACACAAGATGATCCACATCATGTGTCATCAGGGAAATGAAAATTAAAACAACAGTGAAGTACCGTAAGACATCTATTAGGGGAACCAAAATTTGAAAACATTGGCAACATCAAACACTGGCAAGGATGGAGAGCAATAGGAACTTTCGTTCACTGCTGGTGAATGAGTGCAAAATGGAACAGTCACTTCAGAAGACAGTTTGGTGGTTTCTTACAAAACAACATACTCTTAAAATCATGCTCATTGGTATTTATCTAAAGAATTTCAAAACTTATGTCCACGTAAAAACCCCTGTAAAAATGTTTACAGTAGCTTTATTTATCATTGCCCAAACTTGAAGGTACCCAATATGTCCATCCATAGGTAAATGAATAAACTGTGGTACATCCAGACAATGGACTAATATCCAATGATGAAAAGAAATAGCTATCAAGGCATGAAAAGACATGGAAGAACCTTAAATGCATATTACTAAGTAAATGAAACTAATCTGAAAAGGCTACATGCTGTACTATTCTAACTATATGGCATTCTGGAAAAGGTAAAACTATAGAGACAGTTAAAGGATGAGTATTTACCAGAGGATGGGTTAGGGGAAGAAGAATAGGCAGAGCACAGTGGGTTTTTAGGCAGCGAAACTATTCTGTATGGTACTGCAATGATGGATACATATCATTATACATTTGTCCAAACCCACAGAATGTTTACTAAGAGTGAACTAGAGACCCTGGATGTTTATGATGCATCAATGTAGGTCCATCAGTTATACCGAATGTACTACCACCCTGGTGATGGATGCTGATAATAGGGGAGGCTAAGCATGTGTGGAGGCAAGGGAACTAAATGGCTTTCTGAGCTGCCTACCATGTACTCGGAACTATGATCAACGTGCTCACATCGAACCTGTACATGAACTCCTGCTGGAGGTATTAGTACAAAAGAGGACCAGCCTAGCCTTATAGAAGGAAGAGAGACCCAGGTTTGAATCCCAACTCTGCTCCTTCCAAGTGGGGTGGCCTTGGATGAACTTTGCAACCTCTCTGGATTTCCACTTCCTTCTTCATAAAATAGGTTTGGACTTAAAAACCAAGGTGCTACCCAGCTCTGACATGTACAAGTCTAATATTAAAGAGCCAGCTCTCAGCCACTAGAATCCTCACCTTCCTAGGATCTCTTTCTCTAACTGTTCTGTTTCATGCTGACATTAATACACTGAACTACTATTGCCTACCTGTCTGTGCCTGCCCTACTAGGCTGCACGCTGCGTGTGCATGGGGAGGGTGGGGATGGGGGGTGGACCAGGCTAGCCAACTGTCCTCTCTGTTGTATTTCAGCACCTTGCAGGGAGCCCAGGCACAGTTAGAATTCATTCATTCTACAAATGTTTATGAAGCAACAGCTACAGAGCACCTTGCTACTTATTGAAACTGGCTCCTAGTTAGTATCTCTCCAACCCAGAGCAGCTTCTTCTAAGAGTACTCCATTGCTCACTCTGACCTTGGAGAGATTCTGAGTGCCAGCCTCTGTGACATCAGAAGATTGTAAGATCCTTGGGAAGGGTACAGGAGAGGATGGAGCTGAAGGACACCTGCAGCCTTGGAGGAGATGCTAATGCCAGGGCACTGCTGGGCCTTGTCACTGCCTCACAAGTGATCTACTTATTTGTGACCTGAGCCCAAATCCTCACTTAGACAACCACCTGCCAAAAGGCGAAGCCTGAAACATGTGCATCTAGGAACAAGGGGCATGCTTATTGAATTTGGAGTTGGGGTTACAGTTTTTATCCTAGAGAAAGGAGGAGACTGGGAACTATTTCTCAAATTAATAAAGTTTTATATATTTCTGCTGAGATCTGAATATAGAAAGTGGGATGGAACTTAATGGGAAGATAGGGTTCTCCTTTCTCGAACAGCTTCATGAAAGTGGTTTTAGTCAGGGTCCAGGTGGCAAGAGGCAGAGCAACCTCTGCCCTCTCAGAATGACTCAGATGACCCTATGTTTATTTTTAGCTGTTTTTGTACAGAACCAAAAAAACCTTTGGACACTGGGCTCATGATCAAGGTGAGGTGAGAAATAGTAACAAAATCATCAGATCCTCTTGAATAGCCCATGTGCTAATCCAGGGACCCCTGGTCTCCCGAAGCTGTCAGATTTAGCCCACAGAACCTTGTCATTTGCAAATAGCTGGAAGCTGGGCCATCGGCCTCTAGTTCTTGACCTGACACATGGCACTTTATGCAGCTTCAGACAAGTTCCTTCCCCTCTCTGAGCCTCTATCAAATAAGGGTGAGGGTGGACCACATGGTCTTTAGGGGATCTCACAGTACCAGAAAACACATCTCCTGGATTCTATCCTATTTTTGGGTATGGAGCATGGGAAGAGCCCTTAAAACCCAGTCTTTAGGAAAATCCTTAATTGGCTCATTTGACTTCAGCGTTTACCTTAAAAGCATAATTAGATCCAACTGGAACCAACAACCATTGAGTATCTACTATGGTACTAAGCTATCTCATTAACTGCCTTTTCAAAACAGCTCATAAGAAAACTGTCATTGTTTCCATGTCACAGATGACTGGCATGACAGTACACTCATCCAGGGCATGGGCTATGCAATCACCAAGGCTTGGGTGGGGTTAATCCTGGCCCTTCATTTCCTATCTGAGGGTCCCTGAGCAAGTTTTTAAAAACCCTTCAAGCCTTAGTTTTCTCATATGTAAAATGGAGATAATGCTACTCTGTCTCATAGGGTTGTTTCAAACTTTGAATGCAATGGGCATGTGAAATGCTCAATAAATATTACCTATTACTACTTATAAGTATTGTGCTATTACTACTGTTATCATTACCATATACACTAGAGATGAGAAAAGGTAGACTCAGAGAGGGTGGGTGAAAGAACCTCGCTCAGCGTACCATAGTGTCCTAAGTTTTGAGTCCATGGACAGGCAGTGGGTCAGTGCTGAGGTACAAAGTTGCCATGTCACTCTGGCCAGGCTACTCAACTTCTAAGTCGCAGGATCTCTACCTAAAACAGAGGCAACATCTCCCCAGTTCATGGGATTTCATATGCTAATGTGGATGAAAAGCCCCTGGCAGAGTGTGGAGTGAGCAGAAATCCATGAAGAAATGGTCCCTCCCTTCCCATATGCCTCTTCTGAAATCTCCAAGAATGTAGCCTGCCAATTCTTCCTTGAAACTTTGTTCTTGCATTAGAATTATCTAACAAAAAGGAAATTCTCTAACACATTCACTATATGGCCCAGCCAATGGCATGTGGCCCTACTGTGGGACTGAGTCTTTTCCTGAGGTCTAAGTGGACCCAAATTAAGCCATTGTCAATTTCCTGTGCCTCACAGCCCAAGTCTACATGTGCACGTGGACAACACACTCAATACATGTGCAAAACCTTGTCTAAATACCTCCTACCACCACCAACCACGCACACCAGCACCTAACCAAGCCCTGCTGGCCTCAGCATCAACTCCCAAGGATATGTAATTGTAGAAGCAATAATAATACCAACCATGACACCTCCTCCCTTCTTATGGTTCACAGAGCACCCTCACTGTTAGCTAAGTATGGCAGAGGCTGTGTTTCATTCATCTTTTAGATACCCATTGAATAATGCTAGGTACAAAGTAGATACTCAGAAACTTTCTTCAATGAATAAATTTTATCTTTATGGATATTTTAAAAAAATAACCATTACTCAGCACTTACTATTAGTTACACACCCTGCTAAGCACTGACCATGCATTCTTGCATTTCCTCCTGACAACCACTCCATACTGTGAGCTCAGTTATCAATCTCTGTTTTACAAAAGAGACATTAAGTGATGTGCCCAAGGTCACAACTAGTGAGTTACAGACCTGAGGTGTACATCCTGATACCAGACCTCGGTTCTTAACCCCTCCAGTAATTCTCCTCTTTAGCCCAAAGAGTCAGCAAGGAGAAGGACAGGGGCAGTATCTCTGTAGTCTGAAGAAACAAATCAAGAATGCAATGATTTCTATATTTGAAAAACTAGAAAAATCCTGTTGTCTTTATGATACAAACCAGAGAAAGACAAGATAGATAGCATTACTTGCAAGGGCACACCTTTAGCCCTTTTTTGATTACAAAAAAACTTCATGGTAGTAGCTGAGTACTTCCTGGTTTTCAAAGCACTTTCACTCCCCTTTCGTGTATGACTCCCAACTCAGTAAGAAGTCAGGATAAAAGCCTTTGTTATCTCACAGATGAGTAAACTGAGGCTCGGAAAGTGGAAGCGAATAGGCCTGAGCTATGTGGCAAATAAGTGGGATTCTAGCTCTGGGTTCCTGAGTGCTCTTCCTAAGTCCGAACTTAAGAACTGGCCTTCGCAATATGAACTCCCTTGGCACTTTCTGGGTCACTTGTGAGCTTGCATAGGATAACTCACACGCTCCCCTGCCCACACTAGTTGCTTGAAGATGCTCCTCTTACCTTTCCTGTGGACTTGGTCCCCTTCCAGATACAGAAGTAACAGATGGTCCAGGCTGCAAGAAGACACAAGGCCAGCTCCCAGCGGAGATTCCCAATGTGCTCAATCCCATCTGAGATGGCCAGGACCCGGCGCCTACAGAAGAAAGGGTCATCAGTTGCAGGGGCTGGGGTGGCTCACTCCTTTACCCACCACCCACCATTCACCCAGCATCTTAAGCCAAACCCAGGGCTGGTTGTGGGAGCCTCATAGAAGAACAAGACTCAGTCCCTTGCCGTCATGGAGGCCCATTTAGCAGATGGTTTTGATGCAGCATGGTAAGGAAATGAGAGAAGCACAAGGCCTTTGGTTTGACCAAGATGCCCCTAATCTATTTCACGGTACTAGGAGACCACACAGGACTGTCTTCAACACTCACGTACCTTCCTCAGGGAAGATCATGCACCTCGCCTACTGAACTCAAGGGTGACCACTGGACTTGCTTTGGCCAGTGGCATATGTGTAACTTCAGACAGAATCTTTCAAAGTCATGTGGTGTGGTTCACCATGTCCTCTTTTCCCTACTACAGTTATTGGCATGACAGAAGCAAGTGTCAAGATGAGCATCCAAAAGCCTAAGTTTCTGAGTGACTACTTAAATCTTTCTGTCACTCCACATCAGAGTATTGTGCGAACAAGAAGTAAACTCTGTTGCTTTAAGCTACTGAGATCTTTGTGTGTGTTTGGTATTGTAGCACACACCAACCTATCCTAACTGCTACAGGGAGCCAGGGAATGCTTCCTGGAAGAAGTGATATTTGAGACTACTGTGAAAGATGATGGAATTTAGTTGGGAAAGAGAGGGATCAAGATTATTTAGGTCGAGGGGATAGTATAAGCAAAGGCCAAAAACTGGCACGGGATGCTTGAGGAATGCTGAAGCACAGGGATCAAAGGGAAAAGTAGAAAATGTAAATAGAGGCATCATCAGGAGCTTTGAGTATCATGCCAAAGGGCAGCAGTGTGCCAGAGGGCCCAGGCCACAGGAGAGAGGGGACCCCTGGTTTACACTGAGCCAACGCCTCCAGCCATGGCCAGTCCTCAGAACCCATCCATTCTTAAGACTTGACACAGGTCTGGCTCCCAGAACCCACGCCTGGGGTTTGTGTTTCTTTAAAGTCAAACTTGCCACACTCCATATTGTGCAGAACCATGGCACCAACACAAACCCCTTCCAAACTTGCTCCACAAACCCCATCCCGGCTGCCAAACCACCCCCACCAGACCACGCCAGTAGCCTCAGCACTCTGGGAACGTCCTTTGAGAAAGCAGCTCCCATCCCACCAAGCATGAAAGCCTCCCTCAGTGTCTGTCTCCCTGGGAATCCACTCGGGGCTTGATTCTGCATTAATTACTCAATGACACCAATTAGCACTGTCTGCAGGCTCTTTCCAGTCCCAACCCCCACAGGAGAAAGCAGGCAGGCCCCCAGATAAAATCAAGGCTTCATGAGGCCATGGATTTACTCAAAAGGAAACCAGTTTCCAGACCTACAGTCAGAAGTAGGAACATCCACATAAACGCACATTTATTGAGCAACTACTTGTGCCAGACATTATATTAATACTAAGGCACTGAGTGTAAGAAGGCGTGCATGATATGGTTTTTGCTCTTGACTAGGATAAGTTAGTCACAAAAGAAGTCCAAGTTATTTAAGGAAGAATGGAGATAGTCACATAGTTATAATAACTATTACTTTATTTGCTTCTTTTGTCTTGGCAGTATCTGGCTTTAATCCATTTAAAAACTAATTAAATGAAACCCTAAAGAATATTGATTATTATAATAAAATAGCGGCCCCAGAGCATGACCGTTGTGGGGTATTTGTCATAAGACAAAAATTCCTGTGTCCCATCCCTGAACCAGTGAAGTCGGAATCTTTGAGAAATGGCCCCTGGGGAGCTGCATTTTTGCCATGTTTCTCCAAGGATCACTCAAACACTGTAAGGCTTGAGCACCACAGAAGAGTTTCCTGGCAAGAAAGGAATGACTTACCAACTCCACCTGAATAGTTTTCAGCCTTTATGTTTTTGGGGTGTGGGGTAGGGAGAGGACTTGGAGAGGGAGTCATGAATCCTTTGAGAAGGTACTTTCTTTCCAAAGAAATACCCTGATGCACGTCCCCACACCCAACATTCTGTATGCAATTCACTGACCCCCTTGCCTCCAGATTAAGAGCCTTGTAGACAACATATACAAACTGCCCCCCAAAGTGCCCTGAGAGCCCATCATGAGAAGGGACAACCCAGAACAGGAAAGTGTGCTACTGCAGATGGAAAGGACCTGGGTGTGCTCTGTCCTACTCCACCCCAGCCTCTGAATTGTTCCTTCAAGAAACACTTACACAAGGTCCTCAGCCAGCAGGGATGCATGCACACACATACCTTCTCATTGATGCAGTTGCTTTCTGAACCAAGAAACTGAAAGCTGGAAAGGCCACAGAGACAGAGGGAGAAAGAAGGGGCAGACCAGCCAGGAGTAGGCTGGCTCAGGTCCTCTCTCTTTCACATTCTGGATGCTGCAAACTTTTGAGTCATGCAGGCTGCTTCAGTGCCCTCTCGCTTGATTGAACAATCTAATTTCCAGAATGGGAAGCAGATTACTAAAAGCTATGCAGAATGAATTGCTCTTTTGTTTCACTAGACACTATTTGAAAACATCCTCAAACTATTTTCTTTAGGTTTTAGCAGCACTGACTAACTAGCCATAGACCTTGGGTTTCTAAAGACAGGGAGCTTGGGAGCCAGGTTCTTAGCGTGCAGGGCTGTGGGGTTGTTTTGAAACACACAAGAGCAGCCTTTGAGAGCACGGGGGCTGGGCACTCAGTGCTGGGGACTTGGAGAAGGCACAGCTCTTCCTGGGAAAGAGCTTTCTTAATGACCTACCCCCATAAAGCACTGGGACAGAAGAAAGGTCTGAATAAGGAAGAGTTTGCTGCCAATACCCTGGCAAAAAAAGGATGCAGGACCAGACCTCCCAATACCAATCAGGGAGCGGGAAATGTCGAAGAGGAGATAAGGCCTTTGGGGGCATACATTTACTCAAATAATATTGTGCACGTAGTGTGAGCCAGGCACAAAAGCAGATCATCAGAATGCTTCTTTTTTCAGCCCATAAGGGTAAAATATTTCTAGAGATTTCTACCCAAAGGCTGAAATCTCAGAGCTTGGGGGAAGAATGCCTGTGATTCTCCAGCCCTTGGCACATACAGACATGGGATGAGCTCAAATTCCAGTGCTGGTCCTTCCAGCTGTGTAACTTTGTGTAGGGGACAGCGCCTCTCTGAGTCTCAGTATCATCTGTAATATGGGAGTGATGATACCTCCCTTCTACAGGTTTTCAAGCATGAATTCATCTAACCATCTCAACAATCCTTGAGGTAGGTACCATTATTATCATCACTTCAAAGATGGAAAAACTGAGGTACTTGCCCAATGTCATATCACAAGCAAGTGACAGGGCTACAAACTGAACCCAGGGATCCTGAGTCTAGAGCCCATGCTTTCAGTCACAATGTTAACACTAAAGTCACTTCCTTTCTCTCTTCTTTATAAATTAGAGCTAAGATAAATGTACACCCCAAAGCTACTTCACGTTATCTTTGCGTGTTAGGTAACAGTAATAATATACAGTATGTATCCTTTATGCATTTATTAATTTATACAAAAAATACTTCTTAAAATGTCTTCAGTGTGCATGCTACTGTGCTATGCCTAGGGGTCCCATAGAGCTTGTGGTCTAATAGGAAGGCAGATGAGTTAACAGAGCAGGGCGTGGAGAGTGTTATGAGAGAGTAAAGCAAGGGACCCTCACTGAGGATCTAGCCAACATCAGTATGTAGAGAGGGAGGTGGCGCCTGCCTGAAGGGTAATTAGCAAAGAAGAGTTAGTAAAGAAGAAAGAAGACATCTGGGGGCAGAAAGGCCATTGAAGGCAACAGTGAACAGGTTGAAACAAAGGCTCAATGAGGCCAGGGCAGGACATGCAGGGTCAGTGCAGCAGTCAGGGTAGGTGATGGAGGTGAGGGACAAGTCTAGAGTGATGAGCAAGGGCTGGACTGTGAGGCTTCTGAGGAGATGGGGCTTCATCCTAAGGGTGATGGAAGCATTGAAGAATTTTGTTTTTAAGATTTTATTTATTATTCCAGAGAGAGGGGAAGGGGGATAGGCAGAGAGAGATATCAGTGTAAGGATGCCTTGCACCTGCCTCCATCTATGGACCTGGATGGAGACCTGAATTGCAACCTGGTCATGTGCCCTGGCTGGGAATCAAACTGGCAACCTTTGAGTTCACAGGCCGGCGCCCTATCCACTGAGCCACCATCCAGGGCCCTTGAAGAATCTTAAACAAGGGTGAGATCCCATAAGATGCATGTTTTAGAACACTCTCTAGCTGCAATGGGAAGAATAGATAGTAATAGTGGAATGAAACAGGGTGTGTCATGGGGAGAATTTTGCCTGAATTCGGACAATGAATATGGAGGGTCTGAAGTAAGGTAGGGGAATGGCCCTGGATGGGAACTGATGGGTTTGAGAGCAGCAGAGGTATAAGGTAACTGGTAGCAGGGAAGAGGGAGGTCTAGGCTGACACTAAAGTTTGTATCTGGGTGGATGACCGGTCGTTAGCTGAGCAGGAGTGAACTGTCCAGTGGGGTTGAAGGGGAAGTGAAGAATCGATCTTTTAGATAAGATGAGTTTAAGATGCTTGTGGGACACCAAGGGAGCTGCAATGCTCCAAGGCAATTGGATCTCTGGATGCAAGAGATGCAGGGAGGAGATCAGGGTGTCCTGGGAGAGCATGAGGCTGACTGGGGAGTGCTAGGGAAGGAGAGGGAGAGGGTCCACAGCATAGGCTCTAGAATCCTGACATCTACAGAGCAGAGAGAGGAAGGGAGGAGGCCTTGAAGGAAGTGGAGAACAGTGAGAAGAACAGCAGGGAGCAACCAGATAGGGTGGCATCCCCTAACACAGAGGGAGAGGGGGAGGGCATTCCAGAAAGGGAAGCAGCCCATCTGCCAAGTGCTGTGAAGCAGCCTGGTGAGATGGGAGGGAGAGTGGCTGTGAGATTTGGGACCAGGAGGGGTGGGTGAGGCAAAGAGAGCTGCTCGCTTGATGGGGCAGATTTCAGATGGCATAGTGAGAAGGAGACAGGAGGTGAACGTCTGATAAGGTGGCTCTTTTGTGAAGTTGGGCTCTGACGGATCAGAGATGATGGTACGTCATTCCTATAGGAATTGGAGGGAAAGAGTTGGGGAAACCAAGAGGTAAGTTTAAAAGCAAGCTCTGTCCATATTAAAAAACTCTCAGAGGCAGGTGAAACGCAACCATACATTGATGTCTCTCTCCCTCTCTGCCTCTCTCCCTTTCCCTCTTTCTAAAAATAATGAAATAAAATCTTTAAAAAAAAAAAAAAAAAAAACTCTCAGAGGAAGGAACAAGATGCTGCAAGTGGAGGACACAGTGGTAGGTGCCACCTGAGTACCCTCACTTCTCGTGGCATTCAGTTCTTATTGTGAAGACATTATTATACTCTTATTACAGGTGGGGAATCTGAGGCCCAGATAGGTGAAGCAATTTGCTCAGATTGGGTCTTGTAACCAGGTTCTTCTGATGCCCAAATCCCCCAATGCCTCACCAGAAACGGACCCCAGAGATAAGAAGTATGGGGCTCAAGCTCTCTCTTATTCCTTGGCTATCGCCTTCCTTTCCCTGTCTCTCCTACACATAGAGGGGCTGAGTATGGAGGGAAGCTAATAGCCTCTCCTGGAGTTTCACTTTCAGACACTTCAGCTTCCGGAGCCAGGGGTGGTCTGATTAGAAGAAGCAGGATGGTGAAGTCGCCACACACACACACACACACACACACACACACACACACACACACGCTGCCACTACCCACTGCCACTACAGGGAGCCTGGGAGAGGCCTTGTGGGAACAGCTCCCAGCCTTGGGAGCCTCATCTTAATGTCCAGCACGGAGCCGGCAAACACATCACCTTTCTTTAACCTGCCACAGAGAAAGTACTGCCAGGGACGCAGAGACCGCCCTAAAAGCTGGCACTGAGGAACTGGGCTATAAATAGCCTTGCTCGGTCTTCTTTTCTAGTCTCTCAAAGCAACAAACAAACAAACAAAAAAAGGCCCATCTTCAAAACAAATGTGCCTTCCCTGGCCCCTCCAGAATCCTTCCGCCTTAGGAGTTCTGCTCACTTCCCTGGAAGAAAGTGCAGGCCCCCAGCACTCCCCACATGTGGGGCCTGCTCCTGCCAAGCCCACAGCCAGGCCCTAAACCATTGCAAGACTCAAGCCAAGGACGCTCCTAAGCAAGAAATTGAGCCCTCTGCACCACACGTTCATTCAGAAGATAATTCCGGGGTGCTAACCCATGCTGAGTACCCTAAGGACTAGAGCTACAGTGATGAGTCAAACTGGGGTGTTCTACCCTCAGGGAGTTTACTGCCTGAAAGGATTAAGATAACAAGGTCAGTAACAGTTTACATTTTTTTCATGCTTATTCCTAATGTTAGTGCAACCACCTATTATTCCATCTTATACATGGGAAAACTGTGGGTTAGGGAAGTAATATACCCAGAGAGGCAGAGGCAGAACCTGAAGCCACTTCTGTTCAACTTCCCAGGCAAAGCTGGGCCCACTGTCCTATCTTGGGGAAGATGAAACAGAAACACATCATTCAGAAGATACAATTAAGGACCTAAGATGGCCTAAGGAGTCTAGAGCTAAGGCTTCAATTTCTTCTACTGCTACAGAAACCTTCCTCCTAGCCCACACAAAACATCCTAGTCCCCAAACACATCCTAAATTTTTCCACTTTCCAAAATTCATTCCAAGTGTTCCCTCCACCAGGAATGTCCTTCTCAGTTCTCCCAAGCTTCCAAAATTCTATCTGTTCTTCAAGCACCAGCTTAAATAACATAGAGCCTCACAAATGTTTCCTAGGTCCTCATCCATACCTGTAGGACAAATCCTTCTTCCCTTCTAAAGGCTAAGTGAGTATGCACTATGCACAGGGCACTAACTAGGCCAGGGGTCAGCAATTTTTTTTTTTTTTTTTTGGTAAAGAGCCGAAAAGTAAATATTTTAGGTTTTGCAAGGTCTATGGTCTCTGTCCTAACTATCCAACTTTATCCTTGCATTGTGAAAGCCTCCATAGGCCATTTGTAAATGAATGTGGCCATCTTCCAATAAATCTTTATTTACAAAAACAGGCAGCACATGGGATTTGGTTGGTTGTCTTCTGACCCCTGCTCTAGTCAAATACTTCCCAAAGAACACTACTCCTTCAAGACACCCTGGGTTCCCTGGTCACACTGGGACCTCAATTGAGAAAATTCTGTACACTGTGGCCCTCCTTCAAGAGTCTCAATGCTCGTTAAAATATCAAAGTCACTGAGAAGTCCTGAAATAAAGATACCTTTAAAGCTTTGTGAACCCAATGTTTCTCAACTCTACTTGGAAGTATTCCCCATTAAATAACAATGAAATACTACTTGACATCTACTAGAATGGCTAACATCAAAAAGAGACAATAACAAGTATCCTCAAGGAAGTGGAGAAATGAAACTCTCATATACTGTGGATAGGAATGTAAAATGGTTTAGCCATATTGGAAAAACAGTTTGGCAGTTTCTTAAGAAGTTTAACATAAGACTCAGCAATTTCACTCTTAGTTTATTCATAATAGCCCCAAAATGAAAACCATCTAACTTTCCATAACATGAAGGATATACAAACAAAATGTTGTATATTGATATGATGGGATATTATTTAGCCACAAAAATAAATGAATTAGTGACAATGCTATAATATGTGTAAACCTTGAAAACATTATGCTAAGTGAAAGAAGACACAGACAAAGGACCACAAATTGCATGATTCCATTTATATGCAATATCTGGAGTAGGCAAATCCACAGAGAAGTAGTTAAGCGGGCCTGGAGGCAGGGATAGAAATTAACTGTAAACACGTAGGACAGATCTGATTAAGGTGATGGAAATGTTCTAACCTGTACTTTGATGATGGTTTCGCACTTGGCAAATTTACTCAAAATCATTGACGTGTACACTGAAAAGGGATGCAGTTTATGGCATGTAAATTATACTTTAGAATTATTAAAAAGTTGTTAAGAAGGAAGCACCTTTCACCAAGTGTCTGCCTTTCCAAAGCAATACTTCCTAACATTGTGTAGAACACACACTTTGGAAGAGAGTACCAGGCACTCTTGGTGTATGTTATCTTGTTTTACTCTCATTATTCTAAGGAAATTGAGGCTCCAAGTAATATGTGCTTTGCCTTGGATCACAAACTGGTAAATTGCAGCGCCTGGCCTGACACCCTGGTCTCCTGTCCCCAAGTTCAATACCTGTTTCCACCCTCCAGGACTGGAAGGCAAGATCATGGAAGTAGGAGGCAGTGAGAAGAGAATGTGCCTTGAAGTGGGAACCATGAGAGCTTCAGACTGCAGGGGAAAGCCTCTAAATTTGGGTCTCATAGGGAGATGTGAACAGAAGTTCTGCAGGTCTGGAGGCAAAGTACTGACACGCTGCCACAGCCTGTGGGACTCTGACACCCAGTTTGTGAGGTAGTCTATTTGCATGTGAGACATGGACCCCACCCAGAGGAAAGGGTCTCATTGCCCCATGGCTGGGGTCCCAGGACCCTCAGATGCCTGATCCTATCTCTCCATCAGCACAGCCCAAAAGTGTTGCCCAAGCCTTCTCAGCCTCACGGGCTCCTATGGTACAGTAGCTCTGCCTTACCTACCACTGTAAACTCCCTTGGGTCCCTCTGAGATGTTGTGTTAAAGCTAGCAAAGAGCCACCATCTGCCATGCAGGGACAATGAGTACAGACTGGGGGTATGCTGCCAGCTCTGAATGTCACCTTATTCACCTCAGCTGTGGTATAGGGAGAGAATGAGCAAGATGCAGGAGTGAGAGGAGCTATAACACTGACCAGTTACTTTGCACCTACCACCACTTCATACTGACAGCACCTTGAAGAGTGGGAGAGGTGCACCCATTTCACCCGTGAGGATACAGAGGCTCAGATTACATGTAGGATTCCCACTAGTAAGTGGGATAGTCAGGTACCCCCCAGGTCTGGTACTTTCCCCCATCCTGGAATTCTTCTAGGGAAAGCATGGAGCAAAGTGTGTGTGTGTGTGTGTGTATGTGAGAGAGAGAGAGAGAGAGAGAGAGAGAGAGAGAGAGAGAGAGAGAGAGAGAGGGAGGGAGGGAGAGAAAGAAAGAGGGAGAGAGAACAGGTGTGCATGGGAGGAAATCTGGGGAGTTTTACATACTGTCTCGTCATTTTGTTAAAAATCATCTAGAATAGATAATGCATTAGAATTTGATAACAGCCCCTTCTGGGTTATTCTGTGCCCAAGCCTGAATTAAAGTCATCCATTAATTAATGCCTGAGCCACCAGCTTCAGGGCCATCAGCTGTACACTCCAAAGGCCAGCTCCACTTTACATCTGTCATCCCAGCAGATCAGGGCCTGGAGGTCTCACACTCAACACCTGGCTCAGCTGGAAGCCTCAGCATTCTTTTAAAAACAAGGTTCAAGTTATTCCCCAAAGGAATCCCTTGAAACTCAAGAGAAAACATAACCCAACAGTTGTTTTGTTTTTGCTAGACACTGGAGCCCTATCTTCAGCCATTCATCATTAGTTTTTCTTTCCCAACCTCCCTCCATCAATTATACCTCCCCATCTGCTGAAAAACTCTTCCTTCCGGAGCCTAGGTCCGTGGGGCTACAGAGAGGAGGGACATGCCAGTTGGATTCTGCCCAAGATAAAACTGATAGCTTATGGCATTTCAGAGACAGGCAGGAGGAGTGCGGAAGGACAGAGGGAGATGGGTGAGGATCAGAGAGGCCTGCTCTCAGCCCAGCTCTGGCTCTCACCCACCAAGACAAGTACTTTGAGCAAGTCCCTTAACCTCTCCCTGCCTGAGAATCCATTGCTTCCACTAATTAGTCTTGGGTTTGTTACTTAAGTTTCTCTGCAACTCACTTTCTTTGTCTGCAAAATGGGAACAGTAGGAGTGGCAGTAATTAGGATTAGTAAGTGCTGAAGAGCTGTGATCTATTATCCATTTTTATCACCCCTTCTTTGACAAACGTCTTACACTAAATAATGCAAAGCAGTGATTTACTAAACCAAAAGAGGTTTCTTCCTGAGGTTCCTTCTATGTCCTGATGGATGCAGTAATGAATAGAAAGTCATGCTTTATTATTAAGCACCCACTGTATACACTTGTCCTCTAAGAACATTACTTCATTTAATTCACCCATCCAGGGCATAAATGTGATGTCACTGTAGGAAAATAAGAAGAATGGTATTAAATGTATAGGAAAATGGTTGCAGAAAGAGACTATCAATTGTTAATAGAGTTAATCTGTTAGAAGGTGGGGCAGGGGTTGGGGAATGTATTGCAACAGACTGAATGAATGTGTGTGTCTTCCCAAAATCCATATTTTGAAATCCTAACCCCCAAGTGATGGTATTGGGAGATGCTTAAATCATGAGAGTGGAGCCCTCATGAATAGGATTAGTGCCTTATAAAAGAAACCCCAGAAAGCTTCCTTGCCCCTTCTACTACATGAGGACACAGTAAGAAGATGGCCTTCTGTGAACCAGGAAATGAGTCCTTACCAGACACTGAACCTGTCAGAACCTTCATTTTGAATTTCCCAGCCTCTAGCCTGTGAGAAATGAATGTTTGTCATTTAAGCCACCTAGTTCTATGGTATTTTCGTTATAGCAATCTGAACAGATTAAAGCACATATTTATAAGTGATAGCCCCTCCTTATCCGTGGAAAATATACTTTAAGACCCTCAGTGGCTGCCTGAAACTGTGGATAGTACCAAATCCTATTTACACTGTTTTTTTTCCTATATATACATAGCTATGATAAAGATTAAAATCAGGTATGACAAGAGATTAACAACAATAACTAATAATACATAGAATCATGACAATATGCTGTAATAAAAGTTATGTAAATTTTTCTCTCAAAATATCTTATTGTACTATGCTCATCCTTATTGTGAGAATGTGAGATGACGCAATGCCTACATGATAAGATGAGGTGAATGACTGAGGCATTGATTCATAGTATTAGGCTACTATAAGGGTGACTTAAACATAAGCACTGCAATACTGAGACAATCAATCTGATAACCAAGATGGCTACTAAGTGACTAGTGGGCAGGGAGCATTACAATGTGGATATACTGAACAAAGAGATGATTCACACCCTAGGCACAACAGAATAGGAACTCATGAGATTTCATTATGCTACTCAGAACAGTATGCAATTTAAAACATATGAGTTATGCATTTCAGGAATTTTCCATTTAATATTTTCAGATGATGATTTGACTGTGGATAACTGAAACCACGAAGGCAAAGCTGCAGATGAGAGAGGACTACTGTATAATCTGATATACAGATGTATCACATTTATATATCTGTTGTGTTTTAATTGTTTATAACAACATTGACAATTTTTGCAATCAGTTAAATATTAAACAATTAAAGTAAAAAGGACACAACACCCTGACCAGGCAACAAAGTGCTGATTTGGATTTGCTTTGGTGCAACTCCTGAGAGCTGCCCAGGTCTGTTCCCTTACAGTGAATCTCTGAGGTGACAGAACCATCTATGTCCTCAACTGGACCTCCTCTCTGTTCTTAAATCAGAGCTTAGTGGTTCCCTGGAAGGTAGGATTAAGTGAGAGGAAACCTCTCTTTGAGAGGCAAAGCTCTTCTAGCCATTAGGGCAGCACATGCAAGGAAAGGCAGTCCAAAAAGCAGGGCCTTCTGGGGGGAAACTATGGCTGCCTAGGGGGCACTGGGAGCTGATGAGGTTGGCTTTGAGTTCTGATATATAGGAAGTAATCCTTTACTTCTCCAAGATTATATTTGAATAGTGGGAAAATGGAGATATTTTTCCCTTCTGTCCTAGGCAATCAGCCTGTCTATCTCAAAAGGCTGATTTAAAAACTAAATAGATTGTGAGGAGGATCCAAGATGACAAAGGATTAAGTAAGAGCTGCACTGACCTCCTACCTGGACCAGTCTGGAATTGTAGCTGAATTATAAAGAGGTCACCTGGAATGATTAACTAAGTAGTGGCTGGAGAGAAGCCTTATAATCATGCACAGGCAGAAGAAGCCACTTCTTCACAGCATGACCAGTACAGAGTGTGAAAGACACATGAGAGGACTGACTGGGCTCCCATGGTCAGCAGCAGAAGTGCCCAAGGGATATTTCAGTGGCTGGGGGGTTCCTCCTGAGAAGTGTGGGGTCGAAAGCCCAGGTTGAGCTCCACAGCCTATAGCACCAGAGCCAGAAAGGCACCCAGATCATGTCCAGCTGTGAAAAGCGGTGGGATTTCTGCCTGCCAGAGACAGATGGCTGAAGACATGAAAAGACTTTGAAAGGGCCAATGCACAAAATTTAATTTTGAGTCACTTACCCTCGGCTCTAGCAAAGGAGGGCAGAGTGGACTAGAGATGCCTGAGGAGAGTTTGGGGGTGGAGGCTTTGGAGAGAGAACTGAGGTGGCGACCAGTGGGATCCCTTTGCTGACTCATCCCACATATTGTAGGAGCCATCTTGCCCAGGCAGACCACTTTATTCCAAGTAGCATCAGCCTGAGGGAAAGCAATAGCCCCACCTGCAGGAATTACTCCGCCCCACCCTAAAGTGCTTAAGCCTGAGTGTTGATTATAGATTGACTAGTTTAACAACTGAAGGAGACAGCCAGACTGAGAATTGCTGGCAGTCTTATACAGGCTGCCTAGATCCAGAATGGCACCATCTGACTACATTTCACCTTCTCCCTCCCTTTTTTACTTACAATGTAAATTTTACTTTATTTCTCTTTGCCTTGTCTCTATTCCCTGCTCTTAGTATTGCTTCTCTTTCTACCCTTTCAAAATAATTTTTCTTTTAGTCATTTTGCATTTGTTTTTCCTTTCTTATGATAGTTGTAATCACTTTACACCTTTATTAATGTTGACTCATTTGATGTTGAAGGTGGGGTTGTGGATAGGGGTTATTTTTGCAGGTATGGGTTTGTTTCCTGGGCTATTTGGTTTTATTCTGGCAACACCTGTACAACTTACAAGACATGGTAGGTGGAGTGACTCAGTCAGCCAGCTGGAGGGAAGGACTCACCAAAGAACTACCCAATAACAACCAAAACCCAATTACAACCAGAGAGCCCACATAAACTGCATAAAGAGCATCCAAAGGCATTGAGTTCAGGAGGTCAAGGAGACTGCACCACTGTGTCCCAAAGGTGTCCTACCACAAAAGGTCATACATGAAAACAGGGAGTCAACGTAGATCAACCTAAGATGCAGAAACAAACAAGAATAGTCACCAAAAATGGTAAGACAGAGAAACAACACCCCAATTGAAAGGAAAGGAAGAACCCCAGAAAGAGTGCTAAATGAAAGAGGTACACAAACTATTGGACACTGATTTTTAAAAAATGGTTATAACGGTCCTCAAAGTACTCAGTGAAAACTACAATGAACTCCAAGGAATCTATAAGGAACTTACTATGAACTACATCAGCATAGAAAAGAACACAGAAAATATCAATAAGCGCTAGGAAGAAATTAATAATACAATGTTTGAAATGAAGAACACTGGAAGGAATTAAAAACAGGCTAGATAAAGCAGATGATTGAATCAGCAGGTTAGAGGACAAGGTAGAAAAAAAATTCACAGAAAGAGCAATAAAACAAAAGGACTCAAGAAGAATGAAGAGGAGGGCTTAAGGGAACTTGAAATGTAATAATACCCACATCATAGGGATTCCAGAAGGAAAAGAAGAGGAGCAAAAGATAGAAAAGCTGTTTGAAAAAGTAATGACAAAAAACTTCTCTAACTTGATGAAAGAAAAGGTCATGCAAGTCAAGGAAGTACAGAGGGTCCCAATCAAGATGAACCCAAAGAGGACCACTCCAAGATACATCATAATTAAAATGACACAATTTAAAGACTAAGAGAGAATCTTAAAGGCAGCAATGGAGAAACGGATATTAATGTACAGGGGAGCTCTGGTAAGGCTATGAACTGATTATTTAACAAAAACACTACAAGCCAGAAGGGAATGGCAAGATATATTCCAAATAATGAAAATCAAAGGCCTACTACCAAGACTACTCTGCCCAGCAAGCCTTTTGTTTAAAATGGAAGGTGAAATAAGGAGTTTCCCAGACAAAAACAGACTAAAAGAATACATCTCCACCAAACCAGCATTGCAAAACATACTAAAGGGACTACTTTAAGAAGATGAAGAAAGACAGAGAGGAATGCAGGTACAAAAGGAGAAAATGGCAATGAATAAGTACCTATCAATAATAACCTTAAATGTAAATATAAATGGATTAAACTCTCCAGTTAAAAGACATACTAGAGTAGCTGAACTGATGACAAAACATGACCTGCAAATACTGCTGTCTACAAGAGATCAACTTGGAACAAAAGATTTACACAAACTGAAAAGTGAAAATTTTCATTTTCAATTTTCGCTTTTTCACTTTTTGTTTGAAAAAATATTCCAAGCAAATGGACATGAAAGAAAGCAGAGATAGGCAAAATTGATTTCAAAACAAAGGCCATAAAAAGAGACAAGGAAGGAAAGTACTTAATACTTAAGGAAACAATCCATCAAGAAGATATAATCCTAGTAAACATATATGCACCCAACATAGGTGCACCCAAATATATAAGGAAAATCTTGGAGGACTTTGAGAATAATATCAACAGCAATACACTCATAATAAATATTAACATCCCATTGTCAACAATGGATAGATCTTCCAAGCAAATAATCAACAAGGATATTATAGCACTGAACAACACTCTAGAACTAATGGACTTCATTGATATATGTAGAGCATTTCACCTCAAGAAGCAAAATACACATTCTTTCCAAATGCACATGGAACATTTTCAAAGATAGACCACATGGTATGACACAAAACCTCCACAAATTCAAAAAAAAATTGCAACCAAGTCAAGCATCTTCTCAGATTCACAATGGCTTTAAACTAGAAACCAACTTCAAAGAAAAACCTCAAAAACATTCAAATTCATGGAGACTGAACAACATACTATTAAATAACAAATGGGTTAACAATGAGATCAAGGAAGAAATCAAAATTTTCTGGAAACAAATGAAAATTAACACACAACAGCCAAAAACCTATGGGACACGGTGAAGGCAGTCCTGAGAGGGAAGTTCATAGCAATACAGACCTACCTAAAAGAAGATAGAAAAATTTCAAATAAACAACCTAAACCTACATCTACAAGAACTAGAGGAACAACAACAAACAAAGTCCAGGGCAAGGGGAAAAGAGGAAATAATCAAGATCACAGCAGAATTTAAATGATACACAGTAGAGCTTAAAAGAACAATACTGCCCTGGCTGGTAGCACAGTGGTTAAGGCGCCAGCCTGTGAACCCAAAGGTCTCAGGTTCAATTCCCCAGCCAGGGCACATAATCAGGTTGCAAACCAGGTCTCCAGTCAGGTCTGTGGCTGGAGGCAGGTGAAACGCAACCATGCATTGATGTCTCTCTCCCTCTCTGCCTCTCTCCCTTCCCCTCTTTCTAAAAATAATGAAATAAAATCTTAAAAAAAAAAAAATAAAAGAACAATACAAAGGATCAATAAATGCAGGACCCGGTTCTTTGAAAAGATAAACAAAATCAACAAGCCTTTAAATAAACTCATCAATGAAAAAAAGAGAGAGGACCCAAATAAATAAAATCAGAAATGTCAGAGGAGAAATAACAACTGATATCACAGAAATACAAAAGATTGTAAGAAATTACTGTGAACAATTATATACCAAGAAATTTGACAACCTGGGTGAAATGGACAAGTTTCTAGAAATATATAATTTTTCAAAACTGATAAACTGATTTATGAAGAAGCAAAAAGCCTGAATAGACCAATAACAACCAGTGAAGTTGAAGCAATAACCAAAAACTCCCAAAATATAAAAATCTCTGGACCAGATGACTTCACAAGTGAATTTTACCAAACATTTAGGGGACAGCTAACTCTTAGGCTTCTTAAACTATCCTAAAAAAATCCAAGAAGAGAGAAGACTCTTAAACTCTTTTTATGAGGTCAGTAGTACCCTATATCCAAAACCAGGTAAAGACTCAACTAAGAAAGAAAACTATAGGCCAATATTGCTAATGAATATAGATGCTAAAATCCTAACCAAAATATTGGCAAACTGGATCCAGCAATACATTTAAAAGATCATATACCATGATTAAGTGGGATTCATTGCAGGGATGCAAGTATGGTATAATACTTAGAAATCAATAAACATAATACATTGCATAAACAAAAGACAATCACATGATCATATCAATAGATGCTGAAAAAGCATTTGATAAAGTACAGCACCCATTTATGATAAAAATACTCAGCAAAGTGGGAATAGGGGGAGCATACTTCAACATGATAAAGGCCATATGTGAGAAATCTATAGCCAACTTTACACTCAATGGGCACCAGCCTTCCCTCTCTCTAGGCAAACATCTCAGCTCAGTCACCTGGACCAAGTAAGTGCTCCGCTGCCCCTGTCCTGCCCCTCTGACAGCCTGGGGATGCCTTACTTCCAGACCTAATCATATTACTCCACAGATGCCACAGCCTTTAAAGGCATCCCACAGGACCATTTCAAGCTCTTTAGCAAAACACTAAGGTCCTTCATGCCTGGCTGCAGGCTTGCTAGCTGCCTGTTAGCCCTCAAACATCCCCCCCACTTCAGGGTCATTGCCCTTTCTGTTCCCTCAGCCCTAGAGCTTGTCCCTAATCTCCACATGGCTGGATCTCTTATTTCTCTCAGATCCCTGCTCAAATGCCACATCCTCAGAGAGGTCCTCCCAGACCCTGCAACACTTTCTTCATCCTTCCTGCTTTTTCTTCAGGAGACCAGTCCCAAGTCAACCTAATGCTTTCTGCTTATCTGGTTTGTCTCTGCTGTCACTCTTCCAGTGCAGGTCTTAGTTTTATTAATGTTGTATCCCAGAACCTATAACAACATATAATAGGTGCTCAATAAAGACTTGTGACTGATCAGAAACTCTGGCCTCTGTCTACCTCCTCAGCAAAGTCCTCCACCATTCTTCAGGCTCCAGAGGCAGTAACATTACAGATAAAGTCTGCAAGCCTCAACACACACATTTAGTTCTCCTGGGCTCTGGCCTATGTTATTTTCTCTACCTGGCATGCCATTCATTTACTTCACCATGAATCACATGAACTTCTATTCATCCTGCAAAACCAAGCTAAATATTGTCAACTCTATGAAGCCTTCTTCAGAGCCCAGACATCAGGGCTCCCTCATCTTGGCTCCATGCAAGCATTATACAAATAATATTGTCTTATATTTCAAAAACTTTATTTTTTGGGGGGGTGTACAGCGAACTTTATTGATGGTACATGACAACGTAGGGTGGCTCCCTAGGCCCCTCCTCTCTTTAGGGGGTCTAGGATGGAAACTAGAGGTCAGGAAAGTCTCAGTGTTAGGGGATCAATTAGGGGCAGACACTCCTCAGCAGCTGAGGGCCTCTCTTCCTGATGCTGGGGCTGGTGGTCCAGGGGGCTCTTATACCTTGGTGGCCATGTGGACCATAAGGTCCACCACCCTGTTACTGTAGTCAAATTCATTGTCAAACCAGGAAATGAGCTCAACAAAGTGGTCGTTGAGGGTAATCCCAGCCCCAGCATCGAAGGTGGAGGAGTGGGTGTCACTATTAAAAGTCACAGGAGACAACCTGGTCCTCAGTGTAGCCCAGGATGCCCTTGAGGGGGCCCTCTGCTGCCTGTTTCACTACCTTCTTGATATCATCGTATTTGGCAGCTTTCTCCAGGTGGCAGGTCAGATCCACAACCGACACACTGGGGGTGGGGACACAGAAGGCCATGCCAATAAGCTTCCCATTCAGCTCAGGGATAACCTTGCCCACAGCCGTGGCAGTACCATTAGAAGCAGGGGTGATGTTCTGGGCAGCCCCTTGACCATCACACCACAGCTTCCCAGAGGGACCATCCATGGTCTTCTGGGTGGCAGTGATGGTATAGATTGTGGCCATGAGTCCCTACACAATGCCAAACTTGTCATGGATGATCTTGGCCAGGGGAACCAAGCAGTTGGTGGTATAGGAGGCGTTGCTGACAATCTTCATGGAGTTGTCATACTTGTCCTGGTTCACACCCTTACAAACATGGGGACATCAGCAGAAGGGGCAGAGATGACAACCCTCTTGGCTCCACCCTTCAAGTGAGCCCCAGCCTTCTTCATGGTAGTGAAGACACCAGTGGACTCCACAACATATTCAGCACCAGCATTGCCCCATTTGATATTGGCGGGATCTTGCTCCTAGAAGACTTTCCATTGATGACAGGCTTCCCATTCTCAGCCTTGACTGTGCCTTTGAACTTGCCATGAGTAGAATCATACTGAAACATGTAGACCATGTATGGTCAATGAAGGGATCACTGATGGCAACAACATCCACTTTGCCAGAGTAAAAAGCAGCCCTGGTGACCAGGTGCCCAATTTGGCCAAATCTGTTCACTCCAACCTTCACCACCGTGTCTCAGGGTTGAGGCTGGCACTGTGCAAGAAGACGTGGCTGTCCATTGAACAGGAGGAGCAGAGAGCAGCCTATTTTATTTTTAATTTTTAGTTTTTCACTTTCCAGCGTTCCCCACCAGGCTCTGCTTCTTCAGGAACAGAAAGCATTCCCCTCATCTTTCTGGGTACCAATAAGGTGCCCAGAATGTGCTAAGTGCTCAAAAAAATGTTGAAAGAACATTCAAGGAAAGAAAATACACTAAGAGAATTCTCTAGGTCTACCATGAGAAATAAACAGAACTGGTTGAGCCTTCTCTAAGAATATTACCATGTAGACTTTTGAAAATCTGACTCAAATCTTCCTTACAAAATTAGCTACCATATATTAAACATGTACTATGTGCAAGGCATATGGGCCTCATCTGATGCTCTCAGCAACCCAGAGAGTTAGGTCCTATGACCATCCCATTTTCAGAGAACCAGAGGCTCAAGGAGGCTACCTAAGCTGTACACCATTGTGCACTGGGTGAGTGAGGGAAGCATGACTTAAACTGGGCTCTAGAACTTGCTGGCTGAAGTTACACAGTGGCTGTGAATGAGGTAATATATTGGGAATGGGGCAATCCAAACTAGCAGAAGTAGACAGTGTCACATAGTATTGGGTTTTGGATTAGGGAAAGGGTCTGTGGGTCATTTCTGACTCTGTGGTTGGCACACAGGCCAATTCTGCCTAAGGCTCAGCCATAACTCTGCCCAGCAGATGTTAGAAGCAGGAACTAACCTGGGCACCCCACTTACAACCCATCAAAGTTCTTAATACACATTTTCTCCTTGCATCCTCACAGCAATCCAGAGAGACTGGCAAGGCAGGAAACAGGACTGATCCCCATCCCACAAATGGTAGGGTCAATCACAAACATTCTCTTTCTGCATTCAAACTTCCCCAAAGGGCATAAGCTGGGCTGGGCTGGACTCATGAGGACTTCTTTAATCCTCATCTCAACCTTGCAGGTGGAAGCTATCATCATTTCCAATCTATAGTCAAGAAACCTTAAATGCCAAGGTGTTAAGAAACATTCAGTCATTTATTCACTCTTCAACTCATCCATTTCAACTAACATTTATTGAGAACCTAGAATATGCTGACAAGATAATAAGGAATAAAACGGAATAGTCCTTGCTGGCATGGGACTTATACTCAAATGGAGGGAGAGAGAAAATAGACAAGGTAGGAGGATTTCAGCTAAGTACTATGTAGACAATAAAACAGCCCCAGCTGGTGGCTCAATGGATAGGAGCCAGCCTTCAAACCCAAAGGTTGCTGGTTCAAATCTGAGCCAGGGCACATAACCAGGTTGCAAGCCAGGTCTCCAGCCAGGTCCTTAGCTGGAGGCAGGTGAAAAGCAACCATACATTGATATTTCTCTCCCTCTCTGCCACTCTCCCTTCCCCCCTCTCTGAAAATAATAAAATATTTTTTAAAATAAAAAATACAAAATAAAACAAACAAACAAAAAAAGCCCAGAGTGATGTGGGTTGAGAGACAGGTGCTGATTCAGCTGACTGTCAGGAAGGACTTCCCAAATAATAAAAGCTCAATGAAAAGAAGGAGCCAGACACACAGAGATCTGGTGAGGAATCTTCTACACAGCAGTAACAACAAAAGCTTGAGACTGAGGCTGGGACAAACACAGTATGGACAAAGGACAGAAAGAAGGCCAGTGCAAAGGAGGAAGATGGACAGGGGAAAGAAGAGTCTGAAAGAATGGCAGGAACAGGCAGGGTTCCACTTGTGCTCCTCTGCCTTTCCAGTTTCACATCCAAAGAAAAATCAATTCAAATAGCCACATGACTTAGAAATAAACAAATTTTTAAAAACTCCTCCAGGCTACACAAACCTTTTAAACAAAGATATAAAACTGTGACCCCTTAGAGCTTAATTCAGGCCAAGCACACAATATGTGCTCAATAACACTTGTTAACTGGATACCATGCAAAAGTGATTTCAATTGTATACATAGTGAGCATGAACTTGCTCACAAAGTCCACGACTAAAGGGACTCAAAGGCCTGAGAGAGGATGTCAAAGCAGACCAAAGTCCATCTGATGAGACCACGCTGGTTGCACATATAATAGCACTCAATCCTATCAAAGGATGCAGGCTCAAAACTGCAAACATATTTAGATAAACGCACGGACACCAGATGGGTAGTGAAATACTAAGGGAAACAAGGGTGGCCTAATTTTGAAATCTAAAATCAGGAACACAGGCTACCCCTGCCCCAAAACAGGCCTCCTACCCAAGTCAGAATCCAGGACTGACTCAGGGCCTCAGCTGTTCTCACTGGATAAGCCAGTCATTTTAATTATACCCTGAAAAGTTAAGTAGACCTTCAAGATGGGGAGGAGGTGGCAGATGCCTAAGATCTAGGTAAAGCCATGGCTGCTGTGGGCAGGGAAGCAGCACCCTGTAAAGGATTTTATAGAAATCTGTGCAGGTGTGTTTTACCTCTACTTCTAGAGAGCTGGACCACATGTTATATATACTTCTACCTCCTCCAAAAATGTACAGTGTCCTTCCTAAATGCTCCAGGAGCCCAGACATTCACCAAATGAATGAGCATGCAGGTGGCCAATACAGTCTACCCCGACCAGTGTGGTCCTGAACGAGGTCCCAGAGTTAGGGGAAGTGAGAAAAAGCACAAAAGGAACCCACTGGAGACATGAACAGAGAGGGTGGGGGATATCTGTGAGTCAGCCACACAGGGGAACAGTAAAAAGAACTGGAGAAGAAATGTTTAGAGGAAACCTGATGCGATACTTGAAGGACTATCGCATAGGAAAGAAATAAGGTCTGTTCTTTCTGAAGCTACAGAAGTCAACTGTCAGTTGAATTTAAGAGAGAACTTCCTCCTAGCAAAGTATTTGTCAGACTATTTAGTGAAATGCCAGCATTCAGGGTGTGAATGTGGAGACGGGGAAAGATTCAAAATGATTTCTTTAGAAGATACATGTGAGAACTTGGACTAATCAAAGATAACAGATGTTCTTACAGAAGGGCATAGCGTTCACCCTTCTCAAATTTATGTCTCCAAACAGTTTTTCATTGGATGCTATGCACATTTTCCAGAGTCTCTACATTCCAAGATCTTCTTTGGGGAAAAGATGAATTAGAGCTGTCAGACAAAAGCATCTTTTGAAGGTGTGAGTGTCACACCAGCATTTGAGTACTTTTAGAATGTACAATTTGACGCTGCATAGATGCAATTTCAATACCAACTAGAACCATGGGCTCCTTCTCCCATGGACTTTCATCTTGAATGGCCAAAGTCACAGGCAAGAAGGTACAATATAGATATTGTAAAGGGATCCTGGATCTAATCAGTGCTGTCGCAGGGGAGCTGAGTGACAAGATGAGTTCTTACCAGGGCCCACTTTGACTCTTCTTACTTACATAGTATTTTCTAGAAAATATTGCTTGCCTGTCTGCCTGCCTTCCTCTCATGCATTTAGCCATTCTGTAATAGTGAGTGAAACCACAAAAGGTGCTGGTACATGAGTGCCTATGAGAATTCAGACAATAAATAAGCATATAACATAAATAATGATTTAACTGAGATTTTCCTATTATGTTACAAATGAAATGAGTGGTACAAAACAACAGTAAATTACACAGAGACCTTATCCAGTGTGGGATTTTAGGAGGAACTCTAAGGAAGCAGAGAGACCATGTTTTATAGGTCTTCAATATGCAGGTCCAAAAGAAGTCTATGTGACAGTTCTCTGAGAAATCACAGTCTGATGGGGTTAGAAAAGGCCACACAGGTCCACCCCCACAGCAGTCTCCTCTCTAGCACAATATCATATGGATCCTCTAGTTGAGACTATGACTTACTAGGTCTGAGGAGGGCTGGAGAATTTGCATTTCTAGCCAGGTGATTCTAATGCTGCTACTCCACAGATCATATTTAAATATTATTATTCCATCAGGCATTTAAAAAGACCTAAATAGGATAGAGCTATACCACGTTTATGGACAAAGAGGCTCAAGCATAAAGAAGTCAGTTTTCTACAAATTAACCTGTAAGTTCAATACACTCCCAATGAAAATTCCCACAGAGTTGTTTTGTTCTTTATTGTTGTTATTTTTTAACTTGACAAACTGATTCTAAAACTTATTTGGAAGATTAAAACCATTTTGGAAAAGAACCAGGTGAGGGACATGCCTTATCAGCTCAAGGCTTACAATAAAACTATAGGTATAATATCAACACACAATTAGCAAAAGAGACCAATGGAACAGCACAGAGAACCCCAAGGCAGACTTACACTTTTAGGACAATATATGAAAGATGGTACTACCAGTAGTGCAGAAAGACTAAACAATTCAGTAAATACTTCTGGGGAAATTGGTTGTTTATATTTAAAAACTGGATTCCTACTTCATATCATATGCAAAAATAGAATTCCAGGTAGATATTATTCATGAATGTGAAAAAAGAAAACTATAAATCTCTTAGAAGAAAATCCAGAAAATATTTTACAACTTTGGGGTAAGGAAATATACCTTAAGACACCAACTGTGCAAACCAAAAAGATCAATAAATTTGACTTCAATAAAATTGAAGCTCCTATATGCCACCAATAAGAAAGAAAAGTCATACACTATGAAAAGATATTTATAGCATAGATAATAATATCTAGAATGTATTGGAAAGGCCAAATAGTCTTTATGTTTTTTTCTGTAAAATAAAAGACACATTTTAAAATTTTCACCAATAACTTTACTGATTTAGATATTTTGACTATGTGGACTATGTGGTATTACATTGATTGTTTTCAATTAATGTCTCCATTTGACTGCTATCAACTTCAACTGGTTTACCTGACCATGGAGCATCATCCAGTGAAAAATCTCTAGTAGGAAACTTTGCAAACCATTTTTGACATTTTTGATTAGTCACAGCACCTTCCCCATACACTGCACAAATCTTTGTATTTCAGTTGCGTTTTTTACCTTTCTTGGACTAAAAGCATAATATGCCAAAAATATTGCATAAATCTTCCATCTTCAATATTAAAATGGCGACATAAAAATTCACCAATTTTGATTATTTTTTTAAAGCATGCTGATAGAAAAGCTGTCACAATATAACCCAACAAAATTATTTCAAATGTAGTTAAAAGACAACTAGTGCTACTAGAGTCATCTCACAGGAAAAAAAAAAAATTATTGCCCAACCCAATATCAAGATTTCCTACCGATGAGGAAAGACAAACTATCCAAAGAGAAAAGGATATGGGTAGGAAGTTCAGAGATAGAGGATATAAAACATCAATAGATACTTGGCCTCACAAATAGGAAGAATGCATATTTAAAATAGTGGGACATAATTTCACATCCATTACACTAGCAAAACTTAAAAACTCCAACCATGGGATTGACTTTGGGGGGAATGGGTGGGTAGGGAGGGGGACAAAGGGGAACAAAAAGGGGATGGATGTAATACAACAATAATAAAATTTAAAAAATAAAAACTCCAACCAGAGCAAGGGCTGTCTAGTATGTAAAGCAGAAATTTTCATACACTTTTGTTTGCAGAAAAAATTATAGTGGTGTTTTTGGAAAGCAATTTGACATTACTTGTAAAAAATGACAATGCATGCACCCTACCACCCAGCAATTCTACTCTTAGGTATATGGCTTAGAAGGTTTCACACATGCACACAGAGAGGCACAAACAAGACATTCACTCAATGTGTTTAATAATAGTGGGAAACAGGAGGTAATCTAAATGCCTATCCAGAGGAGCTGGCTAAATATAATGTAGTCTATTTATACACTGAAGTACTATATAACAGAAAAATGAATGAACTAAAGCTATATGTATCAACAGAGATACATCTTAAAATCAATATTGAGCAAAGAAATAACATTGTAGAAAATATAAGCGATGGGTATCATTAATATGAAACTTTAAAACATGCAAGAAAGAACTAGGTATTATTTGGGATTTATCTATACATATAGCATAAACATGAGGATTATAAGAAGGAAGGAAAATAAAAATCACTAACAAAAAATATATTATTTAACAAAAAAAATTAAAAATCACTGCCCCTCTATGCTACTATTAATTAGCATTAGGGTGAAGTAGGGTCAATGAATCAGGTTTTTTTCAGATGAAAAAGCCTCAGAAAGCATTTAGCCAGTTTTTGACCCACAAAGGAAACTTCAATACTTGGGAAAGGGATCCTTCTACCATTGCTACAGACACTCTTAAGACAGGGCAGTCATATACACTTATATAGGCTGACACTATACAATTCCAGAGCACACATTTCTCAGTGTTAACAACACCCCCCTACCATTGTGCAGTGATCAATACAACCATATGTGGCAGCTCTGTAACTCCCAGGTCATAAACCCCTTTGGAACACTGATGAAAAATGCCCACCGATATATTTATTGCCCCTAATGTCTATGGATTCAGACACCTCCCTAATAATGATCAGCAGCAGCCTTCTACTGGTCAAACACTTCTGGGGATGAGTGCTCACAACCTTCAGAAGTACCTACAGACAATGCTGTGAGACTATGTTTTCCTTTAAGCACACTTGAAACCTGCCTCTCAATAACCTCTATTAAAGTTCATCTACTTCGGCTACTGAAAGAAAGCTAACCTATCCCCCTTGGCGATTTCTGCTTTCTAGGCTAAATATACTCCACTTAGGTTTTTGCAAACATCTTTTCTTTTGTTAAAAATGAATTTTTAAACTGTCCATCATTTTACCAAGCACTTCTTGCCCTAATAAATAGCCAAGCATACTGACATGTCATCAAAGAAAAAGAAAGCACTTTTCTCAGCTGTCCCTTTGGGAAACCTCTAAAGAGCTCCACTTTGGCTTCCAACCTTGTCAAATACCCATGCAAGCCAGAAACTGCAAGACTGGAAGAAGGGTTAGGCTTTTTCCATGGGTGAGGGCAATATTCACTGAGTAGAACTAGGATGGAGCCCCCACAGGCTAAGTGAGATAAGCCATATTCCACTTACTCCCAAAACTCCATGACAGGAGAGGTGGCGTTCTGCAGGGACACATGGCTGTGGTTGCTCACGTTCAGTTTCTGGAACTCCACACACTTCTCTACAGTGGAAACAAGACAAGAAATACATGATTAACTTCTGCAAGGGCTGGATCTTGGAAAACATTCAAAGCTGATGGAGCAACCAGGCAGTTTACCTCACCCTTCCAAGTAAACATGCCTCAAAGAACACTGTGGGTAAAATCAATAACTTGCACAAAGTTTGAGAGGCTTGGTTTGATTTAAACCAAAGGAAAAGTTTGGGGACAGGGTACCTTTTCTATCTCATTCTCAATGTGCCCTATCAAATTTTCTTCCTGCTTTGTTCTCAAATCTCCTTTCCTTTCTTCCTCTTCCCTGTTAAAGTCCTGTCCATACATTTACTCGTCCTGCTCAGTGGCCCCAGCAGTAATTGGAGGGTAGCGGGGATAAACACGTGATAACTGGATGAAATGACAGTAGCCTATATGTGCACAGAATCCCTAGTTTTTCGTAATTCCCTCCCTCAATCAATCAATCCAAGAAAGAATTTACTGAATAGCTCTTCTAATTTCAGGAAACTTGATGACCAAGGGAGATTCTAAGCTCAAGTGAAAATATCCAAGTGCTCATCCTTTAAGGCCCAAATCAATGGGTATACCTCTTCTCTCTGATCTCTCTAATTTGAATTCTAAGAAAGTTAGAATTTAAAGGTCCTCCAAAGAAGTACTTTTTCCAATTCCCTTTATTTGAAGAGGAGGAATCTAATGTTTGCAAATTCTCAAGGGACCCCTCCACCCACACCCTCTCCCTCCTTTACGAGTCACTAGGCAGTTAGGGGCAGAAACAGGTGTCATCCTCATCTAAGGCTCTATCTTCATTCCCATGGTCATTGCCTAGTTCTGTCTGCCACCACAAGACCCATGCCTCTTTACAGCATCCCTCTGTTTACAGAGCCACCTTGGCCACCACACACTAAGTTGCCCAAGGGCAGGGCCTCTTGTACTCACTCACTTCAGAGACCCTGTGCCCTGCACAGTGGCTAGCTTGCAGCCAGTGTTCAGCCTCACTATAGTACTTCTCACATGTATACAAACCCTCCAAACTACATCTGCAAGCTTCAGGGGCAGAAAGCACTTCCTATATGTGTTGTTCCACACATTTCCAGTGCTCATATACCTTTAGAAAAAGAAGAGAACAAACCGGAGGGAAAAAAAGTTTGCAGTCTGCTGGAGAAAATTCCCCCAGTTGTGTGCTAACCATACTCTGAATGGAGGTGATCTTTGGGGTCCATAAAGAGTCCTGAGAGGAGTCTGAAAACCTGATATCATAGGTAAAAGGTGTGGATGTGCCCTATGCCTTTTTATGGAGAGAGGTGCCCTTGCTTGGCTTTTATTAGGTTCTCTAAAATTATGTTACTCAAAGTTTATTTTCTAGAGTAAAAAATTTCTCAGATACTCTGATGAGGCATTTTTATTAAGATGATCATTAATCATGTACAAATAAACAATGAGTTATAGAGTCTTTGTAACTATAGTATTCATACAACTATAAAACTAGAATTTACCAATTAAATACCAACTAAACTACAGACACCATTCAATTCAAATTGATAGCATAAAGTGGGTGTGTAAGATAATGCCATTTTGTAATATTAAAAGGATTTCAACAGAAAAATGGACTGACAGGTAGGAGGCGGAGTCTATCGGGTTCAGCTTGCCTATTCTTTAATGAGCTATTTTGGACTCAACTCTAACACTATTTTTCTCTGTTCACACTTTTGCAAAACCATTGTTCTTACTGGGATTTCATTTAGTACTAATGTACCATTTATGAATTAAATTTCTATGCTCTTTTCCCCTTAGCTGCCATCATCCTATTTACCAAGAATACACCTTCAATTGTAAACAAACAAAGAGTCAGGCACTAAAATCTGACTGTACTCAATTATAAGGTGGTTGTGAAGATGATCCAGAACATGTGCATATATTTGGAGTATACACAAAATAAATATACACAATTAAATTATCATGGAGGGCTCACAGGACTCCATGAATATGTCCTTCAAATTAGTTTGATAAGCATCTGTATGAGGTCACTGGCCAAAGGTTAAGAACCAATGCTCTTAAGAGAGACAGTGAAATATCCACAAAATGCAATAGGAGAGAGAGCAGGGCAAAACTATGTAGGGCTAGAAGCTAGTTCATCATAGAACTTTCTAGGCCTAATGCCTGCTATTCCTTCTGCTGGTGACTAATATACCACCCAATCTTACGATAACTCAACCTTCAGGATGACAGGCCACTTATGAGGACAACCTAACCACATGGATGATGAATAGCTTAAAACATCTATGCCAATTTCAGTCAAAAGGCAGTGGGTGCCAGAGCACTGCTGCAAAAGGCTCTGAGGCCAAGACTAGACTCAAAAGAAAAGAGTTCTACAATAGATTAGTGATGCCTGTTCTTTTTTAAACATATATTTTATTTATTTTGCTATTACAGTTGTCCCAATTTTCCCCTGTTTGCCCCCCTCCACCCGGTACCCCATTCCCTCCAGCAATGCCCCCCTTAGTTCATGTCCATGAGTCATGCATAAAAGTTCTTTGGCTTCTCTATTTCCTTTGTTGTTGTTGTTGTTCTTCTTCTTCTTTTTTTTTTTTTTTAAGATTTTATTCATTATTTTTAGAGAGAAGGGCAGGGAGAGAGGCAGAGGGGGAGAGAAACATCAACATACGGTTGCCTTTCACCTGCCTCCAGCTATGGACCTGGCTAGAAACCTGGCTTGCAACCTGGTCATGTGCCTTGGCTGGGGAATTGAACTAGTAATCCCTGGGTTTGCAGGCCAGCACCTTATCTACTTTGCCACCAGCCAGGGCTCCTTTGTTCTTCTTAACATCTCCCTATTCTGTAATCACCAATGTGTACTTTTTTTTTCCCCTTTCACATCCAGACAATTCACCATTTAATTACTGCCTTCTGTCAGCTTCTCAAATCATATTAATACAAAGTTTTCTTTTCATTATTCCAAAATGCCTATGTTAATTTATTTGTTTAAAGAATTACTCTTTTAAGTAATATGAATTGCAATATTACCAAACATGCAAAAATACATTTACACCCATACATATTTTTATACATATTTAAAGTACATACTGGATTTTGAAGAATACAAAAAATTTAAAATATGCTAAGCACAACAACCATAGATAAGAATTGGTACATATTTGCCTCCTCTGGATTATATTCAGTCCTGATAGGATAACAAATTGAAAAGCAAAATAATATATTAGAATCGAAAGTACTCTAAAAAGTTATCCATTCAAGCAGTACAGTGGGGTAGTGAATTCAAATATCTACCTGGGTTGGACAGGTAAAGTAAATGAGCAGAGTGGCAACAGAAGGGCAACAGCCACTTCTCTGCTACAGCCATCACTGCTAAGCAAGAATGTGGCAATATGGATCTGGTATTGCCAGATCTTTTCAATTTTTCAAGAGAAGCTGGAAATCTGGTTTTTCATGTGAAGTCTTCTGATTTTTCAAGTTGGGCAACCAAATACATTTTTTATATTTGCTGGTCACTGACCTAAAGCCTACCTAATTTGCATCCTGTTTGCAAACCCCTGAGCCAATTTAACTCCTTCATTTACAAAAGGAAATACCTAGAGAGACAGGGCTGAAAATGGGGCCTAACTCCTCACACCTCAACTCTTCCCCCAAAAGAGCTCAGTCTTTGTATTTGGCAAAGTGAGGAAAAAGTATCATCATCATCTACCCATGTCAATTCCTGGACCAGGGCTCAGCTCAGGTTTTTAAGGACTGCAACCCACAGAATGGTCCCTAATGAACAAGTGACCTCCAGTTGCAGTGGAATCTGGGTCATATCGAGAGCCCAGAGGCCAGGGTTGGTCTCCAGGACAAAGACACAACCTCAATTCCAGGTCCCTCAGCAGGACTAACAAAGAAACCCTCTGTAGGGACCATACCTGTGTTCCACTCATGTCCACAGGTGGCCCAGGGAAGCTCAGTGGTGAAGCAATTGCTCAGGTAGAAAATGGCCCATGCCAAGATGATGATGTAGTACACATTTAGATGGGCCTCAATCACCTGTGTTGCATAGCCAATGCCTGAAAGAACAAGGAACGAGAGCAATCTGAATCTCTGTCCACCTTATATCAAGTCTCAGCTACTCTTCAGATCTGGACATCACCCAGGCATCATTTTATTTTCTGATTAACTCAAACTTACCTTCAAATAAAGGGCAAACTTTTCTCCAACATGTAATGCCACCTTCACTTGTGAATTGTCCCAGAGCTGTTTCCAGGAAAAAAACAGGAATTCCACAACAAATAAAAAACACCACATAGGGAATCAGGAATGCCCCTACAAGAATATCAAATAAAGAAACAAGGTTAAAATTGCCCCCACCATTTCATGTTCAGCACAAGAAATCTTTAATAAGCCCCTACTATAGGCAAGACAAAAATAACCTTGAGTTCTCTAAGCCTGAGTTCAGGATGCTGCAATGAGGACTAGAGTCAGAAAATGTGGCCCTGGGTTTGTGCCCTCTGCTACCTACTACCACGAGAGGTCTACCTCACATTTCCCTCCACCCTCTGTAACGTGGGGCTTTAATTCCTAATATCTGCAGTTTATCTTACAGAATTATTGTGTAGATGATAATGTAAAAGAATTTTATTTGCTTCTTTCATTTCCACAGTTCACCCTCTAGCACAGGTAAAATTAATTCCCTCCCTGAATGCTACATTCTTCTTTTTCATTGTGAAATAACTTCAAAAGGCTAGGTGAGGGTACCCCATCTTATTTACTTTGAAAGTGACCCACAAAATATCTTTTTCACAAAGAAAAGCATTCTTAAGGAGGCATGCAATGAGCAACATTAGGTCCCTATGCCGGAGACCCAGGCATAAAGCTGAGTTGTAGGGAGTTTGTAGTAGGACACTGTCCAGAAAGGCTGGCTTTGTATCAACCTGAGAAAAGACCACCATAAGCCATAGTAAGTACTCTTATCTTGAAACACAATACCCACTGCCTGTGTCTTTTTGTGAAATGAATTAAGTGACTGAAGTAAACATGGGCTATTATAACCAGAAAGAGATTTTTTCCAAATCCCCATTCTCTCTTCTTATCTAATAACAAAGCATGAAAACA
This sequence comes from Noctilio leporinus, assembly GCA_004026585.1. Lineage (NCBI taxonomy): Eukaryota > Metazoa > Chordata > Mammalia > Chiroptera > Noctilionidae > Noctilio > Noctilio leporinus. The sequence continues at coordinate 61,643 of PVIW01001003.1, read as the reverse complement.
CAGGCCATTCCCCACCATGTGATCTCACAAATGAAGGCTTTAACTGAAATTGCTTTTTGCTAAATGAAGTCTCTAACTGCAGGATCAATAGCAAAATTTTGATCAATCCTGGTAGTGATCCATATCAACCAGGTTTTGAAAGGCTTTTAGATTTTCTGGGCAAGATACTATTATTAAAGTTTCACACTGGGAAAGAAATACTTTAAACTACTATTGGAACCTATGAGCAGAGCTGTGTGGATAGTTTTTAAAAGGTAAATAGTTGATAAGCAAATACCCCAACTATATTAAAAGGCAAAAAGTGTGCGAAAGGGGATAAAAAGGTCTGTTTGCTGCATTTAACCTACATAATTAAAACAAGCTGCAGCAGCTACCCTAATATGCTATAATTTCATTGTGGATCCTCTAGAACCTAACAAATGACATTTTTTGAAAGCCTTTTTGTCTATGTATCCTCAAAGCTAATAATCCTTAAGGTAATTAGCTCAACTTAACCAGGATATCTGTGTACCCAACTGAGATTCTTGGCAAGTTTAAAAAAAAAAAAAAAAAGGTGCCTTATTTTAAAACTTGACTCACTACAATCTTTTTAATCTGTGGCACACTTTGTAATTAACCCAACTTACCTTGTTTCTACTTTCAGGAATGCTTTTAGTTTTGGCATAAAAATTTCCTGTATAAAAAAATTATACTAATTTTTTTTTTCCTTTGGGGCTATCCTAAGGGTTTCCCCAAATTCCTAAGCAGACATGGCAGCTTATGAAGGCTGAATCCGCAAAGAGAGGTGAGGTTCATGGCTGAGGGTGCAGGGTACATTCAGGGCCACAAGTCCACTCCCTCTCTGCCTGTTGCCAAGCCACCAACACCAGTAGCCACTTCATTTGCAGTGGAGAGCAGCAGGCTTGGAGCAGCCTGTGCCTTCAGGATGAATGTCTCCAAAGAAAGGGTTCAGGCCAAGCAGTACCATTCTTGCTCTCCTTGAAGCTGCTCACACAGGAAGTCCTGCTCCACACAGCCTAACAGAGTGGTCCCCCCAGCCCACTCTAATCTACCTTCACTGAGATCTGAGGATCTGGGGGGGAGGTGGGGGCAGACAAAGGGCAGAGAAGCAGCCAGACAGGGAGGAACAGATAGATACAGGCTTTTCCTTGGGGAAACTATGCCTCTCATCAAGGTTTTACAAGGTCCCTTGCCTTGGACCTGCTGGCTGTTCTCATGATAATGACAGGTGGTGGTTCTTAAAGTCATTCCTTGAACTGAGAGATTTGAGAATTCACTGTTGCACCTCCACCAAGCTTACTTGAATATGTTGTCACTGCCAAGTATTATCTCGTTGGCTCCTATCTCAAGTCTCTAAGCTTCTCCTAAACATTTAATTAATGCTGTTGCTATCCACCATGAGTGATCGTGAGACCAGTAAAAGAAACGTCCCAGTGCCAATTCTTCCACCAGAGAAGCCCAAAAAAGAGGCCCTAGAAAGAGCCTTAAGAGCAAATCAAAGACTGGGCAGAAAAGCAAGAAGCAGTGCCTAAACAAAAAGTTCTCCCTGTTGTTGGTCTACTGCCAATGCAAAACAAGGCCTTTGGTGTCAGAATGCCATCCTTACCACATATTAAGTGTGTGGATTCTCTGACCCTTAGTTTCCTCATCTGCAAAATGGGTGAGATGACTCTAAGAATGAAATGCGGGCCTCTGTACAGACCCTGGCATTTTAGTAAGCGCTCAAAACCAAGCCCCTTTTCTTCATGGCGGTTCCCAATTAGGAAAGCTGAGGCTCAAAGGGGCTGTCCGCTGCCCCGCAAAGCCGTGCGTATCACGAATGAAACGGGCACTGGCGTGGTCCACCGTGAGCGGGCCGCACCTGCAGGACGAACGCTCACGTGCCTGCAGGCGGCACAGCCAGGTGCGAAGACCGCGTGCGCATGCGCAGTGGGAAGCGAGCCCGACCCGGCAAGCCGGCGCGCCAGGTGGCAGCGGCGGGGCACTTCCCGAGGGTCCGCTACGCACAGGCGCGCGAGGGGTGTCGCGCTCACCCCCAGCTTCCCCGCCCCCAAAGGGCTGGTTTCCCCGCCCGGCGTCCTCCCCAGTGCGGCCGCCCGACTCACCTCCTCCGTTCTTGTAGCACAGGTAAGGGAAGCGCCACACATTACCAAGCCCGATGATCTCCCCGGCCACGCTCAGCACGAACTCCACCTTGTTGTTCCAGTGGCCGCGCTCGTGGACCGCCTTGTCGCGCTTGTCGCGCGGGTCGCGCGCGGGCGACGCACCCCCACCGCCCCCCGGCGCCTCAGACCCCCGCGTCTCCTCAGCTGCCTTCCCGTTACCCAGAGGCAGCGCCTTCTCCGTCGTCATGGCCGCGCTGGCTGCCTCGTGCGCCGGGCCGGCTCTGCGCCGCCGCCCCGGGCGGGCTGGCTTTTCAGAAGGCGAACGCGGGAGGGAGGAGGAGGCAGGGGGTGGAGCTGAGGGGCCGGCCCGGCCCGGCGCCGGCAAGGGGACGCGACGCGGCGCGGCGGCCCGGCCCTCAGGGCGCCCACGCCGCCTCCGCTGGGCTCGGCCCGGGAGCCCGCGAGCGCCGAGAGCGCCGCGCGCCGAGCGCCTTGCAGCACCTGGCGCGCGCTGAGCGCTCGGCGTGCCCTTCCCGTTGGTTGTCTTCCCGCTGGCCTCCCGGGACAGGAGTGGAAGCGCCCGTTCAGGCCTAGGTTTCGTTCCTTCTCCAAGCCCTGAGGGTCCGCCGTTTCTGTCACCTCCAAACGCTTGGGCCCCGGCTTCTCATCGCTAGCGAGAGAAGTGGGCTCCAGACCAGTCTTCAACTTGAACGTGCCAACCAAGCGCCAGTCTTGTGAAACTCCTGTGTCTGATCTAGCGGGTTGGGGTCCGCTGTAGCTTCTGCAGCTCTAACCGTCGCCCGGTGCTGCGGGTGCTACTGGCCGAGGGGGCCACGCGGGGAGGAAAAGGGAAGTAAATGAACTCTTGGTTTCTTCCCTGGGCGCAGGGACTGTAAGCTCCCCGAGGGTAGGGTCCCCTTTAGACCTTGTTCATCCTGGTGCCCACTGCGCTAAACACAGGAGTCAGGTCAGTATGGCTGTTAAGAGGCCAAGAGGCGTGCAAATCTAACTTGAATCTCATGCTCCACCTGTCTTAGTTGTGAGAAATCGTCTGACCACTCTGTGCCTCTGTTTTCCCATCTGCCTTTCTTATGGAGTGAGACAGGCTTTTAAGTACCTAGTATGTTGGAAGTGCTCAGGGAACATAGCGATTATTACTACTATCGTACAATGTGTAGTTACACACATATGCATATACGATTTGTGCATATTCTTCTTTTATGCTGGTCTCCCCACTCAATTTTAAGGATGATATACAGGGTGGGACAAAAGTAAGTTTACAGCTGTGAGTATGCGAAGCAGTCTATTTTTTGTATTATGATTTAGTAATTATTGTGTTATTTTCATACAAGGACTGTAAACCTATTTTTGCCCCACCTTGTACATTGTTTTGTTTACTAAATGGCCACCGAGCCTAGTAAAGATCTAGCACATAGTAGGTGCTCAGTAAATATTTGTGAAAGAAAGCAAGAGGAAGGAAGGAAGAGGAGGGGAGGAAGTGAGAAAGAAGAATGTCAGATCTGCAAGGGGCCAGGAAGATAATCAGATCCACCTCCCTAATCTCACAGCTCTGGAGAAGTCCAGCCAAGTGAGTGCCCGGTAAGCCACCCACTATTCTCTCCATCCACCCCTAGGAGCTCCCTCTGGGGCTGGGTCAGGGAAGCCTCCTGTCTTACAGCCTTCAGCCTTTCCTTTCATTCTGGTTTACAACTGTTCAAGTCTCTCCCCACCTCTTATCTCCCCAGGAAAACCTTCTGCCACCTTCTTCCCCTTTCAGGTTTCCTTCCTCCCCTCCCCCTCACTATCATATTTCTTGAAAGAGTAAGTTTACATACTGCCAGCCCTGTCTTCACTTCCCACTCATTCCTCAGCCCACACCAATCTGGCATCCACCCCCACAACTTCTCTGAAAATGCTGTCTGTGAAGTCTCAGAAGCCTTCTTAATTTGGCAAATCCTATAGTCCCTTGTCCATCCCTATCCTGCCTGACCTCTAGGTATTGTAACATTCTGCATTGTTATTCCCTCCTTTCTTAAAATTCACACTTGCATGATTTCCTTGTCACTGCCTGCCTGAGCTGCAGTTTCTCTCCCTGCTTCTCTTGTCTTCCTCTCTCTCTTAAATTTGGTCTTTCTCATGCCGTCAGCCACACAACTGAATGCTGGTGGCTCCCAAACCTATGTCCTTACGTGCTGACCAGCATGTTCAAAAGCAAAAATCCTGAAGCTTGTGTGTTAGGGTGCGAGTAAACTGAATTCAGGTAGATGTTAGATGTAGGTTCAGAGTCAGGCCTTGCTTTTTTTTTTTTTTTTTAATTGCAGAATGAAGTCCATAATTTTATTATTATTTTTAGAAATTTGGATTTTTTTTAAAGATTTTTATTATTTTTCAGAGAGAGGGGAAGGGAGAGAGGCAGAAAGGGAGAGAAACATCAATGTATGGTTGCCTTTCACCTGCCTCCAGCTACAGACGTGGCTGGAGACCTGGCTTGCAACCTGGTTATGTGCCCTGGCTGGGAATCAAACCAGCAACTTTTGGGTTCCCAGGCTGGTGCCTTATCCACTGTGCCACCAGCCAGGGTGACGTCCATAATTTTAGACCGATGGCAGCAATTTATCTACCAAGTAATCCATTTTCACACTATTTCAACAATTGTTCACACAATTGCAACAATTTCCTTGAACTGTCTAGAAATTCTGAAACTGTGGAATTGTCATTTCAAAAGACTTGATCTTCACTTGGCCTGCATGATCTGCCACTTTTAGCATCATTGCAACATAAGGATACTTCAGTGATCGGCAACTGTCTGAGCTCACAGCCATCCCCAGTTTCCACTCAAAATCTATAAGCTGGTTGGTGACCTTGGCCTTTGCATCCAAGAGCGGCTGGCGGGATCCCTCCATGGCAGGTGTCCAGAGAGAGGCCTTGCTTCTCATGTGTTATCTCTTGCCTCAATTCCTCCTCTTCCAGGTGGGGTGGGTGTGCAGGCTGAAAGCCTTGGGTGCAGTAGGTGCTCTGTGAACGTAGCTATTATTTTAATTATGAAGATGATGGTGATGTCATTCTTTCACTTAAAAGTCTTCATTGTCCATTCTTTTCCTGCAGGATAAAATCAAATTACTGACCCTGGCTTTCATAATTTCCCCACAGCCTTTCCTTCTATATTAATGTCATTTTTCTCTCATACTAAAATTCTACATCAGTACTTTCATTTCCTTTGGGGTGATTCTCAATGCTTCGTATAAAATGGGCAGTAAAGGAAGGGATCTATCTTTGACTTTGACAGTCCCTGCACACATTAGGAACTTGGTACCTAGGAGATCATTTGTTAAATAAACAACTACATCAAAATTTAAGAGACACATGTTTCCACCTCTTCTTATTGATACATTAGGCTATCACCCCAGAATCTGTGTAAACCTACTTTGAATCTAATTACATTTCACCTTGTACTGCTGCTCAGCATCATAATTAGCTCTAGGAATTGACTTCCCCTGAGCAGCTGTGATTCTATGAGACCTTCTTGGGAAGTAACATTGAACCAGCATGAGAAGGCAGCGGCTGGCCATCCTCTGGTGGGGACCTGGGCTCAATTAGGTTGATGAGTAGTTCGATGGCTTTGGGTACATCCCTTAATTTCTGAACTTTGGTGTCCTCAGTTCATTAAAACAGTCCTGATTATGTTCATCTTTTAGGGTTGTCTTAGAGGTAAAGGAAGACTACATTAGGAAAAGAACATTGTACATTTACTAATGCCCCAAGCTCACCTCTCAAGCTCTAATAGTTTCCTTTCTGAAAGTTGACCCAGTCAATTTCCTCCTGATAGCAGTCAATTTCCTTCTGATAGAATTTACTATTTAAAGTCCATCTTTTGAAAATGCCTTAATCTGTTTACTCTGTCCTTACCGAGAAGAACCCACATCTCCCCTGTTACACTGGCACCTCATCTCTGGACCTTTGCAATTTTCTCTTTGTTGAGATACAATGACCTGAAGACCAAACTCATGACCACAGGGTGGATGGAGCAAGGAGGGTAAGGGCTATGTCTCATTCCAGAGATAATCCCAATGTGACACTGCATAGTGGTTAGGGATGCTTTCTCTGCAGTCATTTTTCCTGAGTTCAAAGCCCAGCTGTACCACCATGGCAAGTTATTCTGATTCTCAGTTTTCTTATCTGTAAAATCTGTGTACTACATTCTCAAGTTCCAGGAAGGCCATGAGTTTGTGGGAAGGAAACATTAACTTAGTAGTTACAGAAGTTGGAGCCTACTACTGGTGTTTCTTCCACACTCTGTGGAGTGTCTTCTTTGTAAAGGACCACTCATGCATGGCTCAAAGGACCCTAGCACCACCCCAAGAACTAGAAAGATAAAATCCTCTGTCAGAATAATGATGTTCCAAGAGTAGTAAAGAAACAGGTAGCTTGGAAGCATTGGTCAGACTTATGGGCATTACAGTAAGTTGCATCTCAGAAAGATACAGGGATATACCAACTGAAAGACATTTTAAAGATCCAGAGGAAGAGTTATGGATGAAACAACACTGTCTGAAACCATAGATCGCACCTAGAGTTACAGCACCTTATCCTTTCGAGATGTGGTCTCTAGCCAGTGCCACCTCTGAAGCTTCAACAGGCCATCCCACAATTTTGGAGGGCCACCTGCTTTTAGGTAATAGAAAAATGAAAAGACCAGCAAATCCCATCAGGCAAAATTTCTTTATGCTTTGACAATATCAATCCCCTCTGACATTCTAGATGTTGCTTTGACTTACTACTTAATTATTGAGTAGGGTGTAGACTTGGTAAACTTATGGAAGAATTTTTTAAAATGAGGGCACTAATAGTATCTACCTTTTAATTGTTATGCAGATTAAATGAGTTAGTATTTGTACAGCTGTAAAGCACTTGAATTCATGCCCAATATAGACAGGTTTGTTAAGTAAATATCTAAACAGTCCTCAGGGACCAGAAATGTCATGACTCTCTTATTCCTTCCTTGGGCATCCAGAGTATTCAAAGTCTTTCATTTTTTTGGAAGCTGCTCATTCATTCATTCACCAAATATTTATGGGCCTTTAATCATCTTCCAGATACTGTATTGATCATAGGATATAAAACTATTTTATAAGGTTTGCCCCAGTGGTATGCTGGAGCTAGCTCATGCTACCTCATGAAAGCCAATTATTAAATTTTCAGGGATTTTGTTAGCTACAATTGGTGGTAGTTTGAAATTTGCTGTGGTTGTATTTATACCATACTAATCTGTCAGTGCTACAAGTCACCCCAGCACCTACACCTAGTCAGTGTACAGGCCCACCATTATGGAATAATGGAGGAGACAGATGCTAGGGAAGTAATTACAAAAATGAATGCAAGGTTAGAGATTCTGGTGCATGCTGCAAACAAGAGATCTGTGATGCTAGGAGAGCTTGTTACTGAAGGATCTGACCTTGTCAAGGAGACCAGGGAGGGTTCCCTGAGCAAGTGACAGATGAGCTGAAGCCGGAAGGGACAGGTGCAATGAATTGGATGCAGAGGGGGTTGGGGGTCCTAAAAGATGATTGTAGAAGCTGAGGCTGAGTGCAGAGTATGGAACAAGATATGCCTGAAGGGCAAACTTTTTTAGCAGTGGATGTCATGAGCATATTTGCACTGTTAAGATACTACTGTGTCACAGTGTGAAAAGTATATTATGGAGCAAGGTGAGGATAGTGGAGAGGCTACTGCAGCAGTGCCAGTAAAAAATGATGGCATGCCCTGGCTGGTAGCACAATGGATAAAGTGCCGGCCTGTGAACCCGAAGGTTGCTGGTTTGATTCCCCATTCAGGGCCCATGGCCAGGTTGTAGGCCAGGTCTCCATCCAGGTCCATGGCTAGAAGCAGGTGAAAGGCAACCATACATTGATATCCCTCTCCCTGTCTGCCTCTCTCCCTTCCTCTCTCTCTGGAAATAATAAATAAAGTCTTAAAAAAAAAATGATGGCAGCTCAAAGAAAATGGTAGTGGAGAGGGAGAGAAGAAGGTGGAATAGAGTAATATGGGGGTGGGGGCAAAACCCATTGGATTTGACCTGGAAGGTGAGGGAGGGAAGGTTTTAAGCATGTCTCTCCAGTTTGGGGAATTCTAGCATCCCATTGCAGGGGTGATGGTCCTGTTCCACTTTGTGCCAATTTACCCACTGCTGGCTCACTCAGGGACAAAGAAATCAGAAACTCTGGACCAGTGCATGCTCCTCAATTGTGTGAAATGCTTCTGGACCAAAAACCTACATACCAGAACCAGAATCAAAGAGAGGAAGCAAAAAGGTATCAGGTACCAGAACGAACTTCCTGTAAGTCTTCCAGCCTGAATAATCTGCCCAAGGAGATGGTGAGCTCCTCAGTGCTGGAGATGCAAAAATGGAACCTGGCCTGGACATGGCAGGGTGACCACAAGGGGATTTAGGATTGGGGTTTTCTAATCATGAGAATGAAAACAACAGTTTTCTTCCTTACTTTGCTTCATTACTACCACCACATTTATTTTCTTATACATTTCCAGTAATGACCCTAGTTCTTCATCTTTCCCCTATCCATGCTATTCACTACCATATTACTCTGTAGAACCCTCCCAGCACCAGATTTCAGTCATCTGACTTGCTTTGACCACCAACCAGAATGAGGACAAAGGGATGCCAGGTCTGAGCCTTGACTCTTCTTCCCATCTTCTGTTTCTGCCATCACCACGTGAAGGATGTTCAAGGTTAGTCCACTGCTCCAGGAGGAAAATGACATGCACAAAGAGCAGAACTTCCCCAGCTGCATGCCCCCAGAGAAACCCAGACTGAAGCAGAGACTCCAGTGAACTACAGAGGTCTGTGTGAACCAAGACCAACCCAGTCTAATCTCCCGCCTATAATAATCAATGCCTGTTGTTTTGAGCCACCAAGCAGTAGTAAGGCTTATATGCTTTTGCTCACATCCTTCCCCTCTTGAAAGCTTCTCTTTTGTTTAGCAGGCACAGTTTATTCTTTTTAGATCAGTTTCATGTTCACCTTCTTCATGAATTCTAAAGTGATTTCTCTACTTTCTAAATTTTTAGTCCTTTTTGATGACCATAACTTCCAGGCTTCATTTTGCAACCTTTACACACCAGACTAAAGATCTGACTAGGTTACTATAGAAATTGTCTTCCTTTAATGCCTTCAGTGCTGGTTCAGGACAAGAACTTTAGGTAGGGGCAGAATTAAGATACAAGAATGGGCAATCTCTCATGGTAACACTTTCCTTCCCTTGCCTCTTAGCAATTGCCATTAAATTTTTACTCCAACTGGTTATTTATGCCACCATGCTAGGCCAACCTTCTTTTAGAAAGAAGGAAATCTATAAGAGCTATCTTATTTTTTCATGGAACTGCTTCAATGAATGAGCACAAGAAAAGAATAATTCTATCTGTATACTGTAATACATTGAATGATTGGTCCCAACTCTTCACTCTCCCATAATTTTCTCTATCTTCACTCTTGCTGTTGGCCCCATGGTGGGCAGATTGTGCTTCTCCAGGCCTTGACTTTGAGCTTGGCTATGTGATTCACATTGACCAAGCAGTTGTTTCAAATGTGCTTTCATAGTTGGGCTTGCCCTTTTACCTGCTAACACAACCATGAGAACATACCCCATGTAGCTGCTGCCCCTCTAACCGAGGCCCCAGAAGGAGACAATGAAGGAGCAATAACCCCAGTCAAACCTCAGACCCACACCCTGAAGCAGAGCAGCCCCTCAGCCAACCCATAGTCATAGGAGAGATAAATAAATGTTCACTGTTACATGCCGCTGAGATTTTGAGGTGGTTAGACAGCAAAAACTGATTGATACACTTTCCCAGGCTGTGCTTGGGATTTTCTCTACCCCACCACTATAGAATAGGGATAGTAATATTTTTATTCTACAGATAATGAAAGTGAAGCTCAGAGAGGTTGATCAACTGTCCAAAATCAGACAGTGGAGCCAGAATTCAAACTCAGTTCTCTGACTTATATTCCATGAGCTGCCAGATCTAACTAAATTCTCTTCTAGCCAGTGGTTTCACACACATGAATGTTATCTTTCTCTGTTTGATCTAGGTATAAAAAGGAGAGGACAAAGGTGGAAGTTCACATCCTCTTCTTCATCTTAGCCCAAGAACATTAGCTCAAAACTTAATCATTTTATTTTGGATGCCACCCTGGGGAGAGCAGTCCCCTTCTAGGCCCCTGTATCTGTGGAAGGACACTGTCCAAGTCCCAAAATAGTGATTTCACACTTGGACTCTGAGGTGCAGTCCTTCTGGAGTTGGGCAGCAGCTAGGTGTATGAACACATCTGGTTTCTTATGTTTTAAATTTCCCTGTGTTTTCATCTACTCATATCCTGATTCAGATGACAAAAACCAGTGGCATATCACAATCATTCACATTTTCCCACAGAGAGGGTTTTCAGGACCACTGCATCTAGCCACACAGGTTGTGTGCTCAATTCCAGCAGCATCATTACATGGTTACTCTGGACTTGTGTGGTGTGATGGCCCTGATACTCTTATTGCATGTGTGGGCACTGACCCTGAGTTACCCAACTAGTAAAATGCCATACTCCCTAATGGCCCTAGATGTACAGTGCATTATAGCTATATATCCAGGCTATTCAAGTATTTCCTGGAGAGGATCATAAACTAAAAACTGAATGGCTATCAAAGATACATACAACCACCCACCCCCAAATCATAGCTGTCTGGTTCATTGTTTCTCTGGTAACAGCATCAACCCAAGCAATGTTTTCTACCACTTTATTTCTTGTGACCCGCTACAAAAAAAATAATGGGGAAAATTCTTAAAGAAATTTTCCTGGTGCCCTAACCTCTCCAACCCAGAGAAAGACCCACAATTACTCCTAAAACCAACAACTATGATGGAGGGCCTGCTGTATGCGTGCCACACAGTGTGCTAAAAATGCTGGTGATGGCTCAGAAGTAGTCTTGGCCATATGGTGAGACAACAAACAATAATCCAGCATGGTAGGCTCTTAAAAAGGTGGAGAGAAGGTCTTGTGGAAGCACAGTGTCCATGAAATATGAGCTGGAATGCAAGTTTGGAAAGGAGAGGAGGCTGTGCCAGGCAGAGGGCACAGTGTAGGCAAAGGTATGGAGTTGTGGAAGTTCATATTGGGCTTAGGAGTACCAACTGCCTAGAACTACACTGTCCAAAAGAGCAGCCACCAACCATATGTGAGTAAAAGTGCTTTAAATGTGGCTGATCCTAACTGAGGTGTGCAAAACACTTTCTGGATCTTGAAGACTTGGTGTAAAAAAGGAGAATGTAAAACCATTCATCAGTATTTTTACATATTGAGTACATGTTGAAATAATATTTTGTTTGTGATACTGTGATTTATACTATTTTTTTTTCATTTGAATGAACAAGTATATATTTCTCATATAAGTATTTGATCTACATCCATGGTTCCCCAAATGATGACCATGAGAACATATGCCATGTACCTGCTACCCCTTCAACCTGAGCCCCAGAAGGAGACAATGAAGAAGAGGTCCCTAAACCTTAGGAATTTCCAGAGTGAAAGAGCAACACAGGCATCTTTTATCATAATATTTGGTATCTTGTTCAATTCCTGAAATTCCTTAAACACCATAAAGGTGATATGGGTGTCTTCTATTCATGACAAAGCCCTTTTCCCACCAAATCTGGGGTTATGTTAATGAGGTGACTTTAGGAAACAAAATAGAACTAATGAAAGGGACTGTTGCCAGGGGAACCTATCAATAATAGAAGATTGGAACTTTTAGTCCCACCTTATAATTTTGGGGGAGGTTGAATCAGTCACCAATGGCCAATGATTTAATCAATTATGCCTATGTAATGAAGCATCCTAAGAAACTTATAAGGACTGGGTTCAGAGAGTTTATGGATTAGTGAACACGTAGAGATTAAGGGAGAATGGCATGGAAATTCCGCACCCCTTCCCCATACTCTGCCCTATATTTCTCTTCTACCTGGCTGTTCCTGAGTTATATTCTTTCATAAGAAATCAGTAATCTAGTAAGTGGATTATTTCTCTGAGTTCTGTGAGCCACTCTAGCGAAGTAATCAAACCCAAGAAAGGGGTCATGGGAATCTCTGATTTAGAGCCTGTTGGTCAGAAGCTCAGATCGACAACCTGGACTTGCAAATGACATCTGAAGTGTGGGGAGAGGGGCAGTCTTGTAGGTCTGAGCCTTTACCCTGTGGAATCTGATGCTACCTTCTGGTAAGCAGTGTCAGAATTGAATTGAATGGTAGGATACCAACTGGTGTCTGAGGAACCCTCCCACACACACACATTAGAATTGGTGAGCAGAACATTTATTGGGTTAAGTAAAGCATATTGTTAAAATTAATTTCATCTTTCTCCTTATACTTTTAAAATATGGCTACTAGAACATCTTAAATTCTTTATGTGGCTTACATTATATTTCTTTTAGCACTAGAACTGTATTTAACAAAAAATTCAGATTTGAGGCTTTAATTCAGCTGTGAGCTAACATGAGCCTGTAAACCCACCCAATGGGCCACACAGCTCAGTAGCAGCCACTTGCTATTATATGGCAGTTGGCCTCCTCACACCGCTAGGTCCTCTGCCTGGTCCCTGAAGCATCTGTGCTTTTGACCTTGCTGTGAGCACCTATGTAGTTGCCACACTCCCCAGAATGACAGCCAGAGTGTTGAGTGTCCCAGCTTTTCTAGACCAGTGCTTTCTAGTGGAGGTATAATGGGAAGGAGTCCAGATTCTCCCTCCTGGGCTGCTTGAGGAAAAAGCTGGAACATGCTAAAAACCCAATTTGAATCCCAATCAAGTTAAGTTCTCAGGGGGCTATTTGAGGTCCTGAATCAAAGCTATTGCCAAATCCAAGTTAGACATTTTCCTGCCCAAGGCTTGGTATTCAGCCATGACTTAGAGATCAGGCACCCCCCAGTGGGCCATTTGCTTCTCATCAAGACTGTTACAATGTTCTGTGCCCATTTCTAACTGCCCATCTGTTCTCCTCTTTGGAGAATGGCAAGAAGACAGGTGTCTGTTGATGCCCCAAGCTGATCTTTCTTAACTGTCTTTCTGCAGATTCCTTCACTCAGCCCACACCACAAATAATGTGCAATTTGTATTATCATCTCCAATTTACATTTGAGTAAATTAGACTGAAAGAGTTTGAATGGCCCACATGTTTGTAAGTGTGGTTTCTGGGGCTTGGATTTTGGTCTCCAGGCTCCAAGGCCATCTTTCCATTGCCCAACGTGGCCTCAGTCTTATTGTGTTATCTGACTTCCCAAGCTCTAGTCATTAAGCTCTGTGTTAGATTTCAAATAAACTCTGAAATCTCAATGCTTTTACACATTTGAAGTTTCTTCTCACTTATGCAAACCCCAATGCAAATGTTTGATGGGCAGCCTTCCATGCAGTGATGCAGGGAGTCTGGCTCTGCCTGTGTGTGTTTCTATCACATTCAACATGGATTCACATGGTCTCTGTGGGGTACCTCCATGGCTTCCATGGCAAGACAGAATATAGTTGACATCCTGTTGGAGGATACAGAGGACAGACAATACACCAGGCAGCAATTAGATCCCACTTCTATGACAGAGACCCCAAATGACAATGCCTTAAACAGCATACTCCTTCTTCCCTTCCTTTTTCACCCTGTTACTTAGGACTTAGATTTGTTGGTAAACTATCTTGAGCTACATGGATAAGAGAAACACTCTAAGGATGGCAAAATACAAGAGTCCAAGTCCCTGAATGACTTCATAGAGCAGAGTCACCATGCTGGCCCTGCCCTGCCCACCTCTAGACTGTATGTCAGAGAAATGGGTTTCCAGCTTGTTTAAGCCATTGTACCCATTATTTTTGTCCACACAGGACTTTGTCCTGCAAATAGTGGCTAGAAAAAGAGCCCAAAGTCTCAGCCCTCAGCTCAGAAACTTCACTGGTGGTGGGACACAGCAGAGGGAGTAACTCCTTTGGGTACATGATAATGTTTAAAATTGTGGTGAAATATGTATAACATAAAATTTGCTATTTTAACTATCATTAAGTATATAGTTCAATGGAATTAGCTACATTCACAATGTTGTGCAACCATCACCACCACCAATTTCCAGAAAACTTTTCATCTTCTAAACTGAAACTGTCCCCATTCAACACTAATTCCCCATTTCCTCCCTCCCGCTGGCAACCACCAGTTCAGTTAAATACTTCTATCTCTATAACTTTGACAATTCTAAGTACCTCATATAAGTGGAATCATACATACAGTATTTGTCTTTGTGTCTGGCTTATTTCTTTACTTCTTTCTTTCTTTCTTTGTTTTTTTTTTTTTTTTAAGATTTTATTTATTATTTCCAGAGAGAGGGGAGGGAGAGAGGCAGAGAGGGAGAGAAGAATCAATGTATGGTTGCATTTCACCTGCCTCCAGCCGCAGACCTGGCTGGAGACCTGGCTGGATACCTGGTTATGTGCCCTGGCTGGGGAATTGAACCAGCAACCTTTGGGTTTGCAGGCCGGTGCCTTATCCACTGTGCTACCAGCCAGGGCTTGGCTTATTTCATGTGACATAATGCCTCTAAGAGTAATGTCTTTACATGGTATAGCACATATCAGAAATCCTTCCCTTTTGGCTGAATAATATTACATTGTATGTATATATACCACATTTTGTTTATTCATATTCATTCATCCACTGACGAGCACTTCAGTTGTTTTCACCTTTTGGCCATTGTGAAGAATGTTGCCATGAACATGGGTATACGAATATCTGTTTGGGGAAATAAAGATCTCTGTAAGAAGGGTAAGAGAATGTAGAAAAGACATGCCCATATCTTAACCACATAGGCCTGAAGAGGCATGTAACTTTTCAGCTTACATTCAATTGGCAGGAACTAATCACAGGGTGTACTAATTACCTATGCTGTATAACAAATTACACTAAAGCTTAAAACAATATACATTACTATCCAGGATTTCTTTGAGTCAGGAGATAATAAGCAGTTTTGTTGAGTAGTTCTGGCTCAGGGCTTCTCAAGAGACTACAGTCAAGATAGGGGCTGGGGCTGCAGTCATCGGAAGACTTGACTGGGGCTAGAGGACCTACTTTCAAGATGATGCACTCACATAGTTATTGGCAAGAGGCCTCAGTTCTCTGCCATGTTGGTCTCTCCATAGGGCTGTTTAAGTGTTCCCAGAACATGGCAGCTAATTTTTCCCAAAGTAAGTGATCCAAGAGAGCAAGGTGGAAGCTGCAATAGATTTTATGACTTATCCTCAAACATTATACACCATTATTTCTGCAATATCCTATTGGTTACACAGGTCAATCCTATTCAGTGTAGAAGGAGGCTACAGAAGGATGTGTATAATAGGTCATCTTGAAGTCTGACTACCACTGAGGCCACCCAGATGCAATGACATTTGGGAAATGTTATCTCTGGTTAGGCAGCCATTTTCTAGCAATAACTTTATATATTGAAGGGGTGATATTTGGTGGACATCTTTGGCCATGGAACTCTCTCCCAGAATCTCAGTGGTGTGTCTGACTGCATGAACTGATTTTCAGTTTCTCCCTCTGTACAATGAGCTTGTTCTTTTCTGCTACCTGGAAACTAGTACCAGCATGTTGTCTCTTGGCTCCAAGACCAAGTCAAAGCCATAGGTAATGCTTATTGGTGTAGGTCAAACCCAAGTCTCAAGCATTATTTAGGGAGGGGCATCATCAGAAAAGTATGGGTGAGAGCTGTATTCAAGTGCTGGGGGTCCATGAAGCATATTAGATAACACTGGTTTTGGGGTCAACAACCTGGGGTTTAAAAACACTTAAAACTCTTTGTCCTTGGATGAGCAATTTCACCTCTTGGAGTCCAGGTTCCTGCACAACAGGAAAGAACAACGTTGACATATGGTTATTAGAAGGATTGCTAATCTAATCCAGTGTTTCCCAGACTTACATTTGCCATATATATCTCCTTAATGCTTTTCTGTATTTGTATAGCATCTGTAGTATTATCTAATATTTTCCTTACATGTCTTTGTAACATCTTTATTAATATATAATCATATAATATAGTTTACTCATTTAAAGTATACAATTCAAGCCTTGGCTGGTGACACAGTGGATAGGTACCAGCCTGCAAACCCAAATGTTGCTGTTTCAATTCCCAGCTAGGGCACATAACCTGGTTGCAAGCCAGGTCTCCAGCCAAGTCCTTAGCTGGAGACAGGTGAAAGGCAACCATACATTAATGTCTCTTTCCCTCTCTGCTTCTCTCCTTTCCTCTCTCTCTAAAAATAATAAATACAATCTTTTAAAAAGTAAAATTAAAAAATAATAAAATATTTAATTCAATGGTTTTAATATATTCACATAGTTGTGCAAGCATCATCACAATCAGTTTTTGAACACCCTAATTTCCATCAACCCATATCCTCTAGCAGTCACTCCCTATTTTGCCCCAACCCAGCCCTGGGAAACCATAAATCCTTCTATCCCTATGGATTTGCCCATTATGGACATTTCATTAAAATGGAATCATTAAATATGTAGTCTTTTTTTCTGGCTCTTTTCACTTAGCCTAATATTTTCAAGATTCATCAATGTTGTAGGAGGCATCAGTACTTCATTCCTTTTTACGGCTGAATAGTGTCTCACTTTATGGATATTCTGCGTATTATTTACTCATTCATCAGTCTATAGACATTAGGGTAGTTTTCAATTTTTGGCTATTGTGACTAACACTGCTATGAACATTTATGCACAAGCTCCAAATGGACAAATGTTTTCAATTGTTGGGTATATACTCAGGCATAGAATTACTAGGTTACATGGTAACTATGTTTAACTTTCTGAGGAACTGTCAGACTGTAGTACAAAGTTGCACCATTTTATATTCTTGATATTTTCTTGATTATGTTATTACAGTTGTCCTGAGTTTTACCCCTTTGCTACATCTCCACCTAGCACCCCCTACTCCCTCAGGCAATTCCCCCCACCATTGTTCGTGTCCATGAGTCATGAGCATAAGTTCTTTGGCTACTCCTTTTCCTGTACTGTACTTTACATCCCCATGGCTATTCTGCAACTACTTACTTGTGCTTCTTGATTCTCTCACCTCTTCACCCATTCCCCCAGACATCCTTCCCCCACTAATCTGGAAACCATCAAAACATCCTCTATATCCATGATTTTATCCCTGTTCTTGTTTGCTTAGTTTGGTTTTAGATTTAGTTGTTGATAGATTTGTATTTTTTGTCATTTTATTATTTATAGTTTTGATCTTTTTTTCTTAAATAAGTCCCTTTAACGTTTCATATAATAATGGTTTGGTGATGATGAATTCCTTTAGTTTTTTTTCTTGTCAGGGAAGCTCTTTATCTGCCCCTTCATTTTATTTTATTTTATTTTATTTTATTTTTAAGATTTTATTTCATTATTTCCAGAAAGAGGGGAAGGGAGAGAAGCAGAGAGGGAGAGAGACATCAATGTATGGTTGCCCCTCACCTGCCTCCAGCCACAGACCCGACTGGAGACCCGGTTTGCAACCTGGTTATGTGCCCTGGCTGGGGAATCGAACCTGCGACCTTTGGGTTCGCAGGCGGCACCTTACCCACTGTGCTACCAGCCAGGGCTGCCCCTTCATTTTAAATGATAGCTTTGCTGGGCCAACATGGCTGTAGGTCCCTGCTTTTCATAACTGAATATTTTTTGCCAATCTCTTCTAGCCTGCAAAGTTTCTTTTGAGAAATCAGCTGACTTTTTTATGGAAGCTCTCCTGTAGACAACTAATTTCTTGTGTTGCTTTTAGGATCCTCTCTATCTTTAACCTCAGTGGTTTGGACCTTGCATCTGATAGATTGCTTATCTCCATTTTGTTAAACTTTATCCCTGGAGTTTTTTTTTTTTAAAGATTTTATTCATTATTTTTAGAGAGAAGGGCAGAGAGGGAGGAAAGGAAGAAAGAAACATCAATATATGGTTGCCTTTCACCTGTCTCCAACTATGGACCTGGCTGGAGACCTGGCTGGAGACCTGGTTATTTGCCCTGACTGGGAATCAGATCAGCAACACTTGGGTTCACGGGCTGGCGCCTATCCACTGAGCCACCAGCCAGGGCTTTTTCTGGAGTTTTGATCTGTTCTTTCATTTGAGCTATGTTTCTTTGTGTCCTCATTTTGGCAGCACTCCTTGTGTTTGATTATATGTATTAGGTGGAGCTGTTTTGACTCTGTGTCTTGGTAGCATGTAATAGGTTTACTGTGGGGTCCAGTGACACAGCCTCCCCTGTCACCCAAGCTGGGTATTCAGGGTACATCTTCCATGTGGGCTGAGCGCACCCTCCTCTTGTAGTTGAGCCTTGCTTGCTGTTGGCAAATCAGTGGGAGGGATTTATCCAGGCCAGTCAGCTGCAAGGACTGGCTGTGACCACTGACCACCAACATCTGCCCTCCAAGGAGGTTCTACTGTGCAGGGCATGGTGGTGGTGCTCTGATGTGGTCTGTAGCTGTCCACTGGGGGTTCCCAGGTAGTGTAGGCCAAGGTCAGCCCCCACCTGTGTTTTGCCTGGGGCCACCCTGCCTGAGCTGTAGAGCAAGCTGAGATGGCTGCTCTTGTGCTGGGCTTAGAGATTCCCAGGCAAAGCCATACTTGGAATCTATGCTCGCTGCTGCCAGTGCTGTGCCTGGGGCTCACTGAGGATTTAGGAAGTTGTGATGCCTGAGTAGCCACGCATGTGGAAAAGCAGCTTGGCAAGAGGGGGCGAGTGGTCTGTAAATTGGGAAGAATGCAAGTTCTGCCTCTTACTAGTTGGGTGACCCTGAGCAAGCACGGTTACTTCTCTGAGTTTCAGTTGCTTCATGTGAGAAGTGAATATATTAACAGTATCCATCTGATAGGGTTCTTCTGAGAAGCAACTGAGCTACCACATGCACCTCTCACTCCCAGAGCTTGTGGTTTGTGGACCAGTGACCACCTTCCCCACTAAACTATAAGCAGCATGGGAACATGAACTGGGACTGATTTTTACATGCAATACACTTAGCCGCCATCATCGTCATCGTCATCATTATGAAAATCATGATTGATTTTTGTCTTTTTAAATAGCTATACCAATCTGGTACCAGAATTGTAGAAAAGCCTGAGCAAAGATAGGACTTCTTAAGGATCCATAGTGAAAGTGTTGGCTTAGAATACATGGGAATAGCAAAAGAAACTGAGGACAGACATGTTTCACACTTCCAGTATGCCAGTTGATAATGAAGTAGCCTTCACATCCAATGCTCAACAATTCCTCACCACAATCCCATGAAGTCAGTGTGATTATTATCCCCATTGGGCAGATAAGAAATTGGAGACACAGGAAGTTAAGAAACTTGTCCAGGGTCACATGGCTAACAGGTGACTGAGATGAAATCTAAACCAACCTGGCTCCAGGGGCCAACTTCTCCCCACCTCTTTAAGATGTAGCTCTTCAGAGGTGATTTGAAGAATCCATACTTGGCCAGAAGTCAGGGAGGAGGGTATTCCCTATCAGTCAAGGAAGGGAAAGAGAGACCTCACATATGAACTGAGGCACGACTTCTTTGTAGTGGGTGTGATCTTTGGTGGAAAACAGAGGCATATACCAGCATGGCCAAGGAGCTGGGGTCCCATAGTGACCAGAGCTCAAATAGCATTTATTGAATGGCACTACATGCTATGCTCTGTGTTTAGCTTTACAAGAAATGCCGGGTATAGCATGTTATAAGCCAGACCTTACAGGTGGGGAAACTAAGGTTCAGAAAGGTAAAGCTATTTAGTGGAGGTCACAAAGCCAGTAAGGAGCAGAATCCAGGTTTGAATGCATGTTTGCCTGATTCCAAAGTTCATGCTGTTCTATAAAACAAAACAAAATGAAGTAAATGCTGCCTTTTGTAATGCAGGATTCCAGGGGGAAATCAACAGACAAAAAACAATAGACAGAGAAAGGGATCCCAAGGCCAATAGGGCCTCCTCCCTGGGCCCCTCCTCACACTCAGACACACTCCAGCCCCGCCTTTCCCAGGTCCTGTTAATGTAGGCAAGTGGGCCCCATTCTGTGTTCCTGGGTCCCTGAGGTTCTGTAAAGGCAATGATGGAATTTCTTTAAAAATTTCAAAAAGCATAAAAAAGACACAGACTAACACAGTGATTGCTTTTGTTGAAGGTAGACTTTCTTCCACCCAGGATAGGAGGAGGTCGAACGTCATAGTTAAATAGACCTGTGTGTGACAGTTGATTTTCTTTTTTCTTTTTTTTGGTAAGGCAAATCATTTTATTTTTCTCAGAATATTGGTACTTGGACAGTTTATTTTCAGTAAGTCATTTCACTCCTCCTAAGCCTTAGTTCCCCTGTTTTAGGACAATAGTAACCTCTACTTCCGGGGCTGCGGGGGGATAATCCAGGTCAAGTGTTTAGCTCAGTGCTTGATGTACATGCAGAATTATGCATGTCCCTATGTGTGTGCAAGAGTGACTCTGGCTAGCTCAAGCTTGTCAGAAGATCTGGCTAACCGTTATTTGTGTGTTTTTAACAAAGCACTCAGTAATTGTTTTACAAGAGAGGGTGGCCTACAGGGGAGAAAACATGAAGTTTAAAGCCAGGTGGACCAAATCTCAAAACTGGCCCTGTCATTCCTTAGTTTTGTGATCCTGGGCAATCCAGTTCAGTCCATCTTGCAGAGCCTTGCTCTCCCCTTCAAGGGAGGAGTTGATGCCCAGCTGGGGGGAGGGTGGAAGGGGTGAGATGTAATCAGCAAGCCGCCTCCAGCTATCAACTTCTGCAGTGTTTGCTTTAGCAAGAAAGGACCCCTTTGTTAAGGTCATGTCCTTTCCCAGGCAGCCTGCATCTAGCAAGTAAGCGAGGTGAGGGTATAAAGGTCCAGAAATTTTGTCCAATTCATGATGATATGATGGTCAGGATGGGACCAAAACTTACCCTCAGTCAACCAAGGCTTCATCAAGCTTTTATTAGGCTTCCACTTCTCCCTCTACCAAACCCTATTTTCTCCTTCCTTCATAGATATTGATCCCTCACAAACATCTTGAACCCTAAACTCCATCTGGGCATCTACTTTTACGGCACCCAACTTTCAATATTTGGTGCAAGGACTGGTTTGAATAAGCAGGCTGTAAAATGTGCTTTTGGAACTAGATTATTCGCAGCCTGGATGGCAAGAAGGCCCAATCAGCAGCAGCTGAGCAGACAGTGCAATGATTAAAACTGCAATGAGTGGGGAATGGGGGCCGTAGGCCTGTGGAAGGAAATGCACCACCAGGCGTGGTGCCTTGGGTATCTGATACTGGGGGAGAGCACAGTGGGATAAAGGAGATTGATGGCTGTGGTAAGCACCACTATACCAAGGGCCTGCAAACTTTTTCCTCAAAGGGCCAGATAGATCACAAGTACTTTAGACTTTGCAGCCTATACAGTCCTTTGTAACAACTCAACTCTGCTCTTGCATATCTCAAAGCAACTGTAGACAGTATGTAAACAAAGCTTTATAAAAAAGCAGTTCATAGACTGATTTGACCCATGGGCTATAGTTTACCAATTCTGGCTCCATAGAAAAATAATGAAAGCCAGAGTTCCTTTTTGGTGCTTTCAAAAAACACAAACTTTCATTTTTTTCCGAGCAGAATGAAGAAAGCTAAGGATCAACGTCAGGTCCCCAGGACATGCTAGAGTTAATTTTAAAAAGAGCTAAATGACCAATCAAGTCAGGTCTGCTATGCTAAGATCATTGCCTTTCAGCCATTGATCTCCAGGGGAAAAAAAAGTCCTGATTTATCACACTGCGGTTTATCTGGTTTATCCGTGCTGTTCCTCTTGCCTAGGAAGCTCTTCCTTATCGTTCCTCTGGTAGGGAGCTCCTTCCCACCTTGAATCTCTCAGCTAAATTTCTCTTCCTCTAAGGAGCCCTCCCAGACTGACCAAATTGTCTTTCTAGTACTGTTGGTTTCCATCACAGCATTTTCAACACAGTAAATCAACCTTTTCTCTAAAGTGTGCCATACAAAAGTGTACAAGTCTTAATTATACAGCTGAGTGAATTTTCACAGAGTAAGCCCTTCATAACCAGATAAAGTAACAGGACCATCACTAGGGGCCCCCTCAGGTCTCCTTTTAGTCATTACCTCACCTAGGAGGACTGCTCCCCTCACTTCCAACACTGTATATCATGCTTCCCTTTTTGTGAACATTACAGAAATTGAACCCTACTATATATACTCTTTTATGTCTTCCTGATACTTTTACTCAGGATTACTGAGATGAGCTTCATTCATGTGGTTGAATTCGACCTTATGGTGTGAATGAATGCACTGTGACATATTTGTTTGCAGTTGTACATTTGACTTGTTTCTGCTTTGAGCTATTAGGAATAGTCTGTTCTGATCATATTATATCTTTTAATGAATGTATGCACACATTCTTGTTGGGTATATTACTAAGAATCAGAAATTCTAGACGATAGAGTCCATGTATGTAAGGCTTAGCAGATTCAGCCAAAGAGTTTTCAGAATGGTTACATAATTAACACTTTTACCAGCAATGCATGAGAGTCCTTTTGCTCCACATTCATGAAAATGCTTAGTATTTTCTACATTTTAAATTATAGCCATTCCATTGAGTTTGTAATGGTATTGTATTGGATTTTTAATTTACATTTTTACATTTCTTCAATGAGTAATGATGTTTAGCGCTTTTCACATGTCTATTGACCATTTAGATGTTCTCTGTGACATGCCTGTTCAGGTGGTTGGCCACTTTCCCCCTGGGATTTTTGTGTATTTTATTTACTTATAGGAGTTTCTATTAAATTCTGGATATTAGTCTTGTGTTGTAAATTTCTTTTCCCACCGTGTGGCTTTCCTTTTTAGTATCTCAACTTTAATATTGTGTGCTTTTTACTTTAAGAACTCTGCATATTTAAGGGCATATAGATATATAGATATTATCTTATATTGTTTTACCTTTCACATTCAGATCTATGCTCTATCTGGAATTTATTTTTGTGTGTGGTATGAGGCAGGAGGCAGAATTTTTTTTCCATATGGTTATCAAATTACTTTGGCAATTTCCTTACTAGACATATGGCTTTCTAGGAGATGTACTTATTCTTAAGTGAGCATTGGTAATTTGTGTCTTTTAAGGAATATACCTATTTAATTAAAATTGTTGAATTTATCGGTATAAATTCATACACAATATTCCCTATTAACCTTTACTATATGTAGTATCTGTAGTCACATTCCCTCTTTCATTCCTGATATTTAAAATTTGTGTCATTTCTCTAAAGGAAGCAAGAAAAAAATTTGTGTCATTTCTCTTTTTCCCCTGATTAGTCTAGCTAGTGGTTTATTAATTTTAATATTTTCTTTTCTAACCAGTCTTTGATTTTCCTTTTTTTTTTTTTCAAAAAAATTTAAAAATATTTTATTTATTATTTTTCAGAGAGGGGAAGGGAGAGAGGCAGAGAGGGAGAGAGACATCAGTGTATGGTTGCCTTTCATCTGCCTCCAGCTACGGATCTGGCTGGAGACCTGGTTTGCAACCTGGTTATATTGCCCTGGCTGGGAATTGAACCAGTGACCTTTGGGTTCGCAGGTCAGAACCTTATCCACTGCCACCAGCCAGGGCCTTGATTTTCTTTATTTTTCTGTTTCCATGTTTTTTAATTTTTCTCTATTTTTTTCCGGTTATTTTAGGTATGAGTTTCTGTTCTTATTCTAGTTTCTTAGTTAGAATTAACTTGAATAGAATAATAAGTTAGAAACTTAGGTCATTAATTTGAAATTCTTCTTTTCTGGTATAAGCATCTATTACTACATAATTACTTATAATTTCCCTATGAGTACAGTTTTAGCTACACCCCACAAATTTTGATATATTGGGTTTTTATTTTCATTCAGTTCAAAATATTTTGTAATTTCTCTTGTAATTTTTCTTTGCTCTATAAGTTAATTAGGAACGTGTTACTTAGTTTCCTATATTGAATGATTTTCCAAATATTTCTATTACTGATTTCTGACTTCCATTGTAGTTCAAAACCATAGTTTATATTATTTAAATCCTTTTAGATATAAATGCTATTTTAAAATGTTTCTCCTTATCTAGTGACTTTGACAACTTCACGTATTAATTTTAATTGTTTGCTTTACTCCTAAGGTGTGAGCAAGATAATGAGAATCCTTATCTTGTTTCCAAGCACAGGGATAAAGAGTGCAATAACTATGATGTTAGCTGAGCATAACTTCTGCATTCTCGTTACCCAGTTAAAAAACTCCCTTTCTCTTTTTGTTTTGCTTTGTCAGTTTATTATTTTTTAATTTTCTTTTATTTTCCCATTACCATTTAATCCCCTATACCCCACTCCCTCCCCCAGCAATCACCACACTGTTGTCCGTGTCCATCAGTACTTTCTCCTTTTGGTGAAACCTCCACTCCCTAAACTACCCACTCCCCCTGCCTTAGCTGTCACTCTGCTATTTATGAGTCTGTCTGTATTTTTCTTATTAGTTCAGTTTGTTCATTAGATTCCACATATGAGCGAAATCATCTGGTATTTGTCTTTCTTTGATGGTTTTTTGGACTTAGCATAATGTTCTCCAGGTCCATCCATACTGTCGCAAAAGATAAAATTTTCTTTTTAATGGCCAAGTAATATTCCATTGTGTAAATTTCCCATAGTTGTCTTATCCACTCATCTATTGATGGCCACTTGGGTTGCTTCTATAGCTAGGCAATTGTAAATAATGCTGCAATGAACATAGGGGTGCTTATGTGCTTTCAAATTAGCGTTTGGGGTTCCTTTGGATATATTCCCAGAAGTGGGATCCCTGAGACAAAGGGCAAATCAATTTTTAATTTTTGGAGGTGTCTCCATTCTGCTTTCCATAGTGGCTGCACCAATCTGCATTACCACCAACAGTACAAAAGAGTTACCCTTTCTCTACACCCTTACCAGCAATTGTTATTTATTGATTTATTGATGATAGCCATTCTGACAGGTGTGAGATAGTATCTCGTTATGTTTTTAATTTGCATTTCTCTGATGATTAGTGATGTTGAGCATTTTTTCATATTTCTGTTACCCATCTGTATACCCTCTTTAGAGAAGTGCCTATTTAGGTCCTTTGCCCATTTTTTAAATTGTTTGTTTTGGTGTTGAATTTTGTAAGTTCTTTATAAATTTTGGATATTAACCCCTTATCAGATGTATTGGCAAATATGTTCTGTGGGTCATCCAGGATCGAGAGAGAGCCCCTGTCTGTCTGCATGTCCATGCAGGGGTGGAGTCAGGGGTGGGGGGATGGACCACATGTCTGCCGTCCTATTTTAAACCACAATGGGGGATTTTGGCTTTCTCCCACTCTGTAACATACCCAATTAGGGGAGGATCTTGTACACAATCCCCAACTCTCATACCACATGTAATTCCCTATCTCTACTCTAGTTGCCTGTCTCCCTTGGCCCTGCTTTTGCCCCTCTCTCAAACCAGGCGAGTTCTGAGGCCGTGTGTCTGTCTGCGGGTTGTCCAGGAGAGAGAGAGGCAATGTGTCTGTCTACAGGCCTGCCTGGGAGAGAGAGAGAAAGACAGACAGACAGAGACAAAGACAGACAGAGACAGAGACAGAGAGACACCATGTATCTGCCACCCTATTTTAAGCCATGGTGGTGGCCTGTGATGCAGTGGTAGGGTGACCAATCATGGCCACCTGTGAGATCTTTCACAGCCCTGTAAATTCTTTCATTACCATTCTATGGTCAAAAAACCTTCCATCTTCTTGGGAGAAGAGGTTTATCCAGTCATTTGCATAATCAAGACACTAGCTACCAGCCATAGATATGCAAAGTACCTCTCTCAGAAAAAATGGCTTACTTTAGTATTCTCCCCCTTCCCTGCTCCCCAAACTACAAAAAGTGGGGGATCTTGACTTTCTCCCACTCTGTAACATCGATTTTTTCCTTCAGGATCTTGGGTATGTTGTCTCTAGCCTCTGTTTAATAGTCCAGGAAACCATATGCTGTGTTACACTGGATCATGATGAAGTCCAGGAAAGGCACAAATCCTAAGAGAATGTCCTTTCCACAAGTCCCAAGTTCCAAGAGTTCAGATAGAGTCAGGGTCAGCAAGGCAGAGTCCTTGGTGGCTTTGGAGTCAGCTGGAGCAGGCATGATCAGTGCAGCAGCATGCCTGCTTTCTTACTAGCCCAGGCCACATGGCTGAATCCTGACCACCAACTGCATAGCTACTTCTTCTCACATGGCTTGCTACAACCTGCTGATCTATCATGCTCCTCTAATATGCTTCTTTCATTGTGCTTCTTCTCATGGCAGACAAAGGCCCTTCTACATCCTTTCAAACAGCCTGGCTCTTTTCCTATGTCACCCCCAATTTTAAATGCTGACCCCAAAAGGCCATACCTAATTGTTATGAAAAGTATCTTAAACTGTACCCAGCATAGCTTCCCTTCAGGAAAGGCAACTTTATCATTGATTGTATCTGAAACTATATCATCCAGAGCTGAGCAGTAGTACAGCTATTATCTAGCAACTGGCCTGCCATAGATATGCAAAGTGCCTTAAAAGCTGTAGTTTCTCCTTCCCCATTCTGAAAACCATGAGCTGTGGGGACTTTTGGGAAGAGCCCTCAACCTGTTACAAGCTGAAACCAGGAAAAATATTACATGACTCAGAAATCAGAAAAATTCTTCAGAATCTGAGGATGGACTAGAGGTTAACAGCAAGGACAGGGTTAGAAACCAAGTGAGGGCCAGAGAGGGCCACAAGCTCTGAGCTAAAGTCACTACCTCCTAACTGAGGGCACTTTGGACCCTAATTAGCAGTTTGACTGTCCCTCCCACCTTAGGGACCAGGGTCTGTCCTGGGCTAAGTAAGCCACCATTTCTGGCTGGAGTAGGGCAGATGTTGGGACATTAATTTACCCAGTTTCTTATCATGTGTCACAATGGAGGTATCAGGGCCCTGATGACTTCCAGACTAGTGGACAGAAGGCTTTCCTCCATGCCTTTTCACCATCTCATCCTCTTTTTTTTTTTTTTTTTCATAGCTTCATGTTTTCCCTTTCTTCTCATCATTCCTGCCTTTTCTTTTCTTTTCTTCTTTCTTCTCAATACCTTTCCTTCACTCATGTCCACCCTTTGTTCCTTCCACCTTTAACACAGGCTTCTCCTCCACCTCCATCCAGGCCTCTTTTCTTGTCAGGTGGGAAGAAACATGAAGGTGGTTTTCAGGATGCTAGACTAAAACAGCAATAGAAAGGCACACTAGGTGTTGTTGGAGCAGAAAAGAGAATGAAACAAAAATTCAGATGAATAGATGTCAAGCCATAGATCTTTCAGATACAGCCAGACTTTTCTATCTGGAAAGCGTCAGAGCAGCCTTGCTCAGAGAAATCACACCAGAGACCACTGTGGAATCAAGCCATGAGTTTTTTGGGGAAAGGAAAATGGGAAACAGGAAAAATGGGAAGTGGCAGGGAAGAGACTTTTAGAGAAGTCATCTTCAACTTGACATCACTGGGTTGGGTTTTTATCTTAGCTGCTATAGGCAGTTACAAAGGAAAATTAGTTCATAAACAAAAAGTCCATTAACAAGAAGGAGCTAAGTAGGATTATCTGTTAGGCCATTTGCTTTATTACCATCTCACAGGGACCTCCAGCCAAGTTAACTTCATTAACTCATGGATAGGTTCCTTTATCACATTTTGGCCAGGCTAGGTATGTAAACATTGACTGTTATGGTTTTAACTTAAGTGTAAATACATCCAGTCAAAAGTCCAAAGATATGTGCTGTCTCCATGTTAGCTGCCCCCACATCCTGACAGGAAGGAAAAACCAGCTTTTTTTTTTTTTTTTTGGCCCTGTAAGGGTACTTGATGCTAATGGAATGTGATTCTCTCTTTGGGACAGAGAAGGGACATGTGTTTGTGCTGTGCACCTAGAAATCGGGAAAGAAAAAAGAAATCAGGAGAATCATTACCTAGAATTAGTGGGGGGAAAGGCAAATGTCCTTCTAGAGCCAAAGGTCTCTCTTCAAAATGGGAGTCCTATGCATGTAATTAGAATATTTTAAAACCTATTAATTTGAACCTTTGGAGTATTTAGTTTTGTGTCTCCAAAAAGTCTCTGGAAAACTCAACTCACTGCCCTTTCTAGAACAGTAACACAGGCCTGCAATTATGGGAATGCCCACTAGGGGAAGTAGTGATCACTGGAGATTTTGGGCAATAAGATTCTGTGTGTAAGATTACACACACGCGCACACAGACGCGTGCACACACTTTTTTATCAAAGCAATAGCACATATTATCAACTAGTATAAAGTAAAAGATTTTTATATTTATTTAGAATAAAATAGGGGAAGTCCAGGTTGCACACTTTCTTGTATTAAACTTTAGCTGGTTTCTAACATTGATGTTGGCCCTTGGGATAACATTAGGAAGATAGAATGGCTTTCTGGGAACTCCTGTCCTAAGCTCAACTTTTTGCTTTTCTGTGTGGGGACTGCAAATAGATTATTTTAAAAGTCTTCACTATTCATTACTCTTATCAGGTAGAATAAGGTAATTGCCCTTTTCAGACAATTTCAAGCAGACAGCTTTCTCTGCTAATATATCTCCTGCTTCAACACCCCCCCCCCCATTCAAATAACAATAACTTTTCTTTCCACTCAAGGACAAAGCTGAATTCTTGTATGTTAATTCAAGAATGTTTTCTTAAAATCTGGAATTACATACCCAATTTCCGCACATCATGTTCTTTATGACTTTTACTTTTCAATCAAGAGTACTCCATGCATCATCTATTTTTTACCTTCTTTCCCCCACTTTTCAGGTTCAGGCTCACTATCATGGAATGCAAAAACAAATTACTTGTTAAAACCCTATTATCAGGCCCTTGCTCTTGAGGCCTAACATTTTGTAATTTTCTTCCTCTGAATATTTAAAACCCATATTAACAAACACTTGAATAACTAGGTTTTTAACCTAAGTTTGAACAATGAGTCTTCTTACGTGATTACAGATTCATTCTTGGGAATAGAATTGCTCTGAAGCCAATGGGCAGTGCCAAAACGGTTCCTCTTCTGAGCCAGCTCTTTTTTTTTTTTTTTGCTTGGGATAGTGAATGCTCTAATCACAACATATTTGGTTTCCTTTGTAATACTGGAATTTCTTAAGTGTCTTTGGACACTTTCCCATTCCTCAAATATTAGTCATGCCCCTTGACACTCAAACAAATCCCGAAGTTGACACTCTCGAACACATCCTTTTCTATTTGCATGCAAATTAGATTTTAAAAACATCAAAATGAAAACAAGTTTCGTAACCCATGTCCATAAAATGCCTCTCCACCGGTAAGTGGTCTGTAAACTTTGCTTCTAAACAGTAGTTTTCAGTTCCATTAGTTTATGGTGCTTGAGAAAATTAAACAGGAATTGCAAGCTGACGCAGTTCATTTTCAAGGGGAAATTATTCTCAGTGCCAGCTTCACTGTGTTTGGCTTTGCTTAGTTAGGTCCGAATTGAAGCACCTTTGGGTCTTTTACCTTGATGATTATATAGTAAACAAAGTAAATCTACATTTGATCTCAAGTCCATAAGATCTGTTTTAAAAATCAGAAAATTTAAAAAACAAAACAAAACCCTAAGCATCTTTGGCAATGGATAGAAAAACTCACTGCCACCAATGTGAACGTTAGGGATGATCATGTCTTGCAGTTTTACCCTATCATTTTTAATTAACTATTTACAGTTTACTGAATACCTAGCATGTGCCAAATGCTGGGATTTAGAGATAAAAATGATAGTGCTCATGCTGGTGGAGAGAAAGAGAGACTTGTGAAGAGATTTTGATAGAAAGCAATGCATAAAATAATAAAAGCAGAGAACAAGTTAGGTCTGTGGGAAAGTGAATAACTTTCCAGGGGTGTGAGGGAAGACTTCACGGAAGAGGTAACATTTGAAATGTGCCTTCAAAAGGAGCAGTGTCCTAGCTGGAAGTTGAGTATAGGACATATGAAACAGAGTTTGGGTCTCCCAGTGCCTAGTGAAGAAGCCTGGCCTCTATCCTCCTCACCTGCATTTGGAAGCATTTATTGATTCATTGGTTTATTCATCTATCTGAGTGGTTGGTCCCTGGGTACCAGAAATACAGTAATGTGCTGGGATCTTCCTTGGGTTCCTTCAGGTCCACTAGGCACCTTCCTCTGAGCCTCTGTGTGCCCTGGGAGGCTGACCTATGTCAGGCTCTAGGTTCTGGTTAGAGGTGGCAAATTAGAGGCATTAACAAGAGACCAGAGGGCAAAGGGAGAGAAAGATGGAGTTTTCCCTACCCAGTTCCCTCCCTATGAGGTTACAGTGCCTGAATCTCCCAGGCCATATCTGCTGTCAGTCCACCCTCTCCAGATAGCTCTCTTGGGATCAAGGAAACTGCTCTTTCCTTGGCCCTCAGGTCTCATCTGGCAATGCCCACTGATACTTGTCCTGGTTGCTGCACCATCTTTGTTTCTTTCCTTAAAGTCTACCTGTACTGTTCTTAGTCTCTGTATTAAGCTTTCCTCAATTACCCAGCCTAGGGTGTGTGTCATCTGTCTGCTCCCAGGGCCATGACTCATAAAAATGGCAAAATGAGGTCCAAACTCCCATGCAGCTTATTATCTTGTGCTCCTGAACTTGTGTAAGCAGGAGAAGACTGGATCGGATAATTATGTTTTGGGAAAAATCACTGGATGGCAATGAGGAGAAAGATTTCAATGGAGGGGCAGGGTGATGAGGCAGTTACTGCTGGCCTGGCAACAGATGCAGGGTGGGTCGAGGGGGATGTGAAAGAGTCATTTGATAAACTACAAGGATTTGACAGGACCTAGTGAGTAAAAAGGAATAGTTTAAGAATATTGCCCATGTCCTGGCTGGGGCAACTGAGTGGATTTTTAACCTGGAGCTGGGGAACCCAGCAAAGTCAATTGGCAAGGAGAGAAAATGAGCACCTGGGCGTTGAACACATTAAGTGTATATTGCCAGTGGAGCATTCAAGTGGATATGTTTAGCTAGCTGTTGGATATGTAGGTTTTAGTTTGTGGGAGAGGTCAGGGTGGGATCTGGGTGTTCCTTGGAGTCAAGGTTTGCATGCAGTCAAGGGAATGTTTAACACAAGAGAAGAATATGCTGAGTGAGCACTGCAGAGGACCCCCAAGAGACCCCGTGAAGCTATGATTTGTAAAGAGCAGTTCATCACTGACACAAGGTCCTGAAGCTTCCCTCAGTCAATGATGGGTCCCCTCATCACAACCCACAGGTGAGATGCCATTGAAGCTGCCCTTGGTGATTCAGTCTGCCAAGTATCCCAGGCACCTGTTCTACCTAGTATGGAAATGGGTTCGGAAGAAGTAGGACAATGTGAGTCTGAATGAATCCCAGACATATTCTGAAAGTGGGATTTTAAAAACTTGTTGGTATGTTTTGGTAACATGGCTGAAGTTACCTCTCTGGTCTATGATGGCACTGGGGTTGGAGCTGGAGTCTGCTCCCAAAGCCATTATCCCTGTACTAAAGGACAGAGAAGAACAGGGTAGGGGCTAGTAGGAGAGGCCACATGGAAGAGGGGGATAGGGCATCCAGGTGGAGATAACTGTTGGAGCAGAAGCAGAAAGGCAGTTCATTGGCTGAGAAATGATAAGAGATATGTCTGGAAAGGGAGGTTCAGCCCAAGAGGGCAGGGCTTTGTGTACCAACCTAGGTGAGTCAGTGTGCTTAGTCAGTGAAGGCCACATGGGAGAATAATGCAGCCCACTTTTTGCTTTAGGAAGATTTTCTCTTGTATCTAGCGCCTTTCTAAGTGTGAGGTGTGCTCTTTCCCCCACATGCTGCAGTCCTTTTCAGGCTTCACAACTACCTATAATCCTCATTCTGAAGGCACAGAACTACTGCTCAGAGGGTGTGAGTAGGCTCCCCAAAGTGGTATAGCAACAATCTCAGTACAGGCCTTGCATCTCTCAGCCCAGGTCCCCCCAAAACTCCCACCTCTGCCTGTGGGAATAGCAAAGGCAGGAATACTCTGGTATCTGTGACAATACTTCTTCCCAGATATGGTGAGTGGGCAGGAGAGGCTAATGTTTGCTTTCTTCCACCTCAGACCCAGGAACAGGATCTCTGATTAGGGGTGTGCAGAGGCCAGAGCCACAGAAGTCTTCATCTATGATGATTTCCTTGCTCTTGTCTCTCATTTTGGTCTAAACATGCTGCTTTTCTTTGGGAAATTCTGTGGGTTGGGAGTTATAATGACCCAGGTAGGACCCAAGGAAGGGAAAGAAGAGCCTGTTTTGAGTTCTGTAGGAGGGAAACTTTGCTACTCAGCCTGTCTGGCAGATGCTGTGACCCAGCAAAATTGTGCCATAGTGGGAACTTTCAGTCTTCTGGGGGTCTCAGGGAGCTGTGC
The DNA here is from genome assembly GCA_004026585.1 of Noctilio leporinus. NCBI lineage: Eukaryota > Metazoa > Chordata > Mammalia > Chiroptera > Noctilionidae > Noctilio > Noctilio leporinus. The sequence continues at coordinate 29,015 of PVIW01001003.1, read as the reverse complement.
ACGAAGCCCCACATCATGGAATAGTGAATAGGTTGGAAGGTTTTATAGGCTGCCTTGTGTCCCCTAAAACTCATATATTAAAGTCCCAAACACCCAGTAACTCAGAATATAGCCTTATTTGGAGGTAAGGTTTTTAAAGAGGTTATTCAGTTAAAATATGGCCATTAGGGTGGGGCATTCATTCAGTAGGACCATGTCCTTATAAGAAGAGAAAGAGTCACCAGTGGTACACACACAAAGGGACAGCCTTGTGAAAAAGGCAGCCAAGGAGAGACCTCAGAGGAAGCCAACCCTACCAAAACTTTGATCCTGAACTTCAGCCTCCAGAACAATGAGACATAAATTTCTGTTATTTAATCCACCCAGTCTGTGCTATTGTGGAGCAGACTAGGGAAGAACACAAGGTGATAGTAATATTAGTGAGTTAAGGTATCTCAAATTCATGCTGCTGTACCTACAAAACCATTCACTCCCTGATTTGCTTTTCATCTCCCCAAATTGCTTGAAGGATGATAATATTCTTGAAGCCTTTATACCCTGACATTTTCAAATAAATAAATAATTTATTCAAGAAAACTAATTAGTTAATATATACTGACTAATGAGGAAGAAGACTGGACAATGGACAGTTACCATGAGCAGTCAGGTACCCTGTGCTTTATATATAATCTCACTCAGTCCTCAGAACAGCCTTTTACTGTGCTCCTTAAGAATCCCCAAGCTGCAAGCAGGGTAGGTAACTTGTTCCAAGCCATTGCCATAAGTGCCAGAGCAGGGATCAAACCCAGGCTCAGCCAAGTCTATAGTCATGGTTATTTCCACTAATCTCTGTATTTAGGTCCCTGGTTGATAGAAAAGAAGACAGAGCCGCTGCATCCCCCTTCCCCAATCTCTCAGTCAGTCTCAAGACAAGATATACAGAAATGAAAAAGTAATGAGCTATCCCAGGTGATATACCTCCTTGCCATGCACATAGAACTATTGGGCTGTGCTCTCAAAAACATCCACATGACTACCTGGTGGAATTAGGCTTCACCGAGAGGTCCACAGTGAAGACTGTGGCTTTGGGATCTTTGCTTGCAGATATCACCCCAACATACAGTTTTCTTGGTTCACATTGCCCAGCCTGATTTTGCCGTAGTAACTGATTAACTGTAGCAGTGACCCTGCATTCTTAGCTAAATATTCCTGGTCCCTTATTCTTGGCCTCTGACTTCGCCATCTGTCCTGGTTGCAAACTGTGAACCCCATTCCATACCCATTCTGACTGGTGCCTGAAATGATGCTGCAGCTGGCTTACCAGCTCCAGGATCTGATTCTAGGTGATGTAAAGAAGCAAAAGTCATTCTGGGCAGGTCATGGTCAAATGTAAGAGGAAGAAGCATCCCTAGGAAACAGAAGGCAGAGGCATTGAACAGAGCCTTTTAGACATAAAATGAAAACTTACCACTTTGGTGTCAATAATGGTTTTGGGATTTAAACTGCACAATTCTCTTTTCTGAAAATCCATGTACATACTCATTCTGACTCACTGACTGGCTTGTAAGAAAGCATCAACACATATATCATCAGTGGAAATGCACACAAAACAAAGAGCAAGAGGAATTTAAGTTACAGTGGTACAACTCTGAGTGGAGCAAGCTCAGATGAGCGGAAGCAGAAATACAAAAGACAGGTGTGGAAAAGAGGAGTGAGGGATCAGCACCCCCATTATCAGGTGAAGGACTCCGACTTCTACCTATCCCTTCTCCATGGGTTCATCTATAAGTACAAAGGCAACATTGAGAAGGATTTGGAGACTTCTAACGGACATTTCTATGATTAATTAGTTATGTCTGCAGAGTGGTGGCATGCAGCCCACTGATTTGGTTTCCTAGTTAAACCATGGTCATTGCCTACTCAATTTCTCTTACACCCCACCCACATGGAGTTGCCCCCCTCAACATAGATGTTGCAGCCAATTCCATATGTGGTATGACCACTGCCCTTGATGATCATCCATCCGGACTCTCCCTTCTGACTGGGCTAGTTCTTCCAGTCTCCACTTCTACCTGACCCCAGCTTCCTGCTTGAGAGGAATAAACAGGCAATGTTTATTTGGCATTGTTAGCATGTAATAGGCATTCCATAAGTTATTCATAATCCATTTACATCACAATAGTCAGTCTTTCTTAATAAATGATAATTGAGTGCCTACTATGTGTTAAGTGTTTTCTGTAGTTCTCTCATTTAACCCTCCTGACCACCCTAGAAGATAGATACTTCTATTATAGTTCTCATTTTACAGATTAAAAAAACTGAGGCTAAAGTATGAAATCACCTGGTCAAAGTTAGGTAACTTATAAGGGATGAACCAGGGATTCAACCCCAATCATATCTGGTTGACAACTCAGTCCCTTTTCAATGTTTACCATGCAGGCTTTCTCCAAGTTGATCCCCCAACCACAGTCAGAACATTCCTTCTTACTTTGACCCCTATATACAGCCTGAAAGTCTTCAGTGCTCATAGCACTGGGTGTCATTCTGCACTTCTTGTCTACAGAACAAGGAGATACCTTCTGGGTGTCCTTGTCCAGTTCTGGTAGGACAAAGCCATGAACTTGTGCCTACCATCCATTCCTGCTCCCCAAAACTCCAAAAACTCTGGCCAAAAACCTGAGACCCCAAGAAATCTGAGACCCCAAGAGTTGGCTGGTAGATACTGCTGTTCCAATTGGCTCCCAGCTGCCTTTTCATTTCCAGCAGGAAAATTATAATTACCTTTTAATGCATTTACTTGAGCATAAATTCTGGCTGATGTCTTCCATGGAACCTTTTGAAATGGGAAAAAAAGATTTTGGAAATGCATTTTCAAGGGCTTTATCCCTGTGCTGAGCTGGTTCCATGGGGGCACTGCTCCCCTCAGAGGAAGCTACCCTGGCTACCCGGTGGCCAGGCTCACATGGGTACCAGCTTAGCTACTCTGCTGTGCTGCAGGTAAATTTTTGTGTGCTCACAGCTTCCTCTTCTGCTAACCCTCTCTCCAGTTGATGAATGAGAGTAAGGCAGTCTGGATGTGCGCTTGGAAAGGGCAAAGGGAGGGAGAGTGGGAATGGATGTGTTCTGCAGATGGTAAGCATTGGGGCAGTGCCTGGGGCACCTCAGGCATCCTCCATACATGTGTCCCCATCTCAGAGGAGATAGTTACCCCCTTCCTTCCTACATTGTGAGGCCATCCCTGATCCTTTGCTGCCCACACACAGCCATAGATTCATCCCAATTTCTAAGCCAATCCTGACCACAGCAGGAAGTACACCCCTGTGGCCCTGGGACCAACATCTAGTCATGCCCTACAATTCTGAACCCCAGGATAATACCCAGGGAGCAAGCGCTGTAGATTCACCACTTGGGTCCCACCCGCATACTGACAATGCTCCTCTGGAGACCTGGTAGAGAAAGCCCCTGTTGAGATAGTTCTGAAGTATATTCTACACTGTCCCCAGGAGGTCCCCAGCAAGACCAGGCTGTAGTTCCCCTATAGAGGTCATGTAATTGATAATAGCCACCCCATCTGCTACTGAAATTTCCTAGGATCACCTTCTAAGTAAATGATTTATGATTAAGCACTTGTCTCTCCAGTCTGCTTCTGGGAGAACCGTGCCATCTTCACACTATATTCCCAGCCTGTCCTGGCTGCCCCTAGCTCAGGGGTGAGCTCCCCAGAAGACACATGCTGGTTCAGCCCAGTGGGCTTGGCCTTTCTCTCTCCTCACACTTCCTTTTCTAACTTGTTGTACTTCTCCCACTACCTTCAGGACTGGGGTCTGACTGTCAGCTGGCATCTTGCGCATTGGGGACTTAAATATTGACCATTATCTGGGTTCCCTCCATTCTGCTCCATCCATCCCAATGTCAGCAATCTCCAGCATCTACTATGACCCTTGAAGCTGCTTGGATCATGTGGCTGGTGCAGTCACAATTTCAAAGTTAAATCTTCATTTTTTCCTCCCTATGAGATGAAGGACCTGGCTCAGACAGGAGGAGATTCAGTGCCCCGGGCAAGGACAGGACAGCTCATTACAAAGTTTAGGAACCAGGCAGATATGTGCTCAGATCTTAGCACTGCCATGTACAAGGTGCTCTGCCCTCCTTGTGTGAGTTCATCTTTGAGATTCAGCAACTTTATCCATAAATGATAGGTTGTGGGTATGGCCTCTGCTCCTTCATCCATACAGAGTTGGATAGTGGCTGCCCAGCCCAGGATGGCATTTCTCAGCATTCCTCAGCACCCCTCACACTTAGGTGGCTAGTTCTCACCAGTGTGGAATGGATGTGTGTCTCTTCCAGGCCAGTGCAGTTAAGAAGCAGATGTATCTTCATCATCTTTTTCAACTTCCTCCTAGATATGGATGAATCCAGAGTCCAAGTTTGGGTCCTTGAATCACCATGTGGAGAGCTGTGTGCCAACCAGAAACACCTGCATTGGAGCATGTAAGCAAAAAAAAATATTTGTTAAACTACTAGATTGTGAGGATTTATTTATAATAGCAGCTGGCATGACCCTAACCAATCCATAATCATATCACAACCTAAGTGATAATACAGATAACTGCTATGTGAGGAATGCTGATTATGTGCCAGGCACTGTTCCTCATATGCATGGTTTTATTGAATCCTCAAAGTAGCCACATTATCCAGTTTGTGTAGCTGGGGAAGCCCTAGCCCAAAGAGGTAAGATTACATGACTAAGGTCACATAGCTAGGCAATGCTTAATTTGAGTTCTTAAACATTAGGTGAAACCCCCTCCCATGCATGCATCAACACAGTGCCTGCAGAGTGAGCGCTTCCTAAATGGGCATCATCTTTGTTAATCAGACAGAACAAAGTTTGGCCAGGGCTTCCTGACACCTATATGGAGCCTTTGTCTAGAGGAGTCAAAAGTCCTGTTGTTCTGGGCAAATGAAATAGACAAGAGCGGCCCCTCTGGTGGGAGCAAAAGGCTAAGCTTTTAGCCTCACTGGAGCCCTCAACCAGGGTCACGCATGAATGCTCACGTTTCACTGCTCCCCAGATTCCCCCAAATGATTCCTCAACTGGACTCCTAGCTGGTGAAGAGCATGAAAATAAACCTACCATCCTAGATTTCTTGGGACAGAAACATCCCCTGCGAGCCCTTCCCTGGAGCCAGCATGCCCCCAAGGGACTGGATGAGCAAAGCTTGTGCTCCCCTCAAAGAAGCTTCCCCAAGACCCCCTGGGATGGCTTCTTGTCCCTTGGCCTCAGCCCAGCTTTTAGCAGGGCTATTTCAGGCCAGATGGGTAATAGATCTCTGTCTCCTTTTTGAGGGCCTTTTGTGTGCCTTTAAACCCAGAGCCAAATGCTCCTCCTCTCCCCAACCCACAAAAAAAAAAAAAAAAAAAAAAAAAAGGAGGAGAAGCAGCAGCTATGTTTCCACTTCCTGCATGAGACCTGTGGGGCTGGAAGACCTAGGGGAGAGCTGGCCCAAGATTTTATTTGTGTTAATTGTCCGCTCCTCTTCCTGGCCCCTCACTTCACAAAAGCTCCCTTGTGGGACATCAGTGAAGCATCTAATGTGTGGTATACTGTAAATTGAGGCAAGGGCGCCTGCCCTGCATTTCCTAGCTTGTGATTTATGAGGTGAGGCTTGATTTGCCTCCTCCCTCCTGCCTGCCCCTGCCTTGTCAGGAGATATGACTTAGAATTCTCTCTGATGGGGGTCTAGGATCAGGCACCCTGCCATGCCACTCCAGGAACCTACGTGCCTCTGCCTGCCTGTCAGAGGCTGCACAAAGCCATGATTCCCAGTTTATACATAGGAAAACTGAGGCACAGTTAGGTAGATGTGAGAGCTAATTAAAGGAGCTTGGGCTAGCAGAAATTGTCTTCAGTTGAGTCTAGTGACTTTCACACCTCTCTACTCATGGAAATCTTCTGGAAGTGCTTAAAAATAGTTATTTGGTCATGTTGGGATGCATGGTCACAGAGGGTCAACTTTAATAGGTGTCAGACAGTTGCTCAGGGATGGTCATAACATCAGAGGCCCAGCTTCAGCCTGGACCTGGACCCCATCTTGGATCTTCAGAGATAGAGCCTGGGTGTTTTGCTTTCAGTGAGGTTTGAGAAACTCCCAAATATGAAAGCTGAAATGGACTGTGATATCCATAGAGTCCAGATTTTCCATTTTTTAGATAAAAACATTAAGGCTTAGAGGAAGATGGGGTCTTGGCAAAAGTAACACCTCAAGAGTGGTTGAGTCTTTCTCTGAGGGAAGGAGAAATATGGGGATCCTGGGTGTCTACAGGAGGTAAGAGGGAGAGCTTCACCAACATGGGTGTGGATGGATGTGAGCAGTTGAACCTCCAGGAGGCTGGTACTGGCACCTGATCCCAGCATTCTGTCCCCCAACCACTCAGTCTCAGTCTCTTGAGGTTTGACGGCTGCTCTCCAGCTTTGTCATAACTTGATATCCATAGAGTTGTTCTGAAGACTGTCAGGCCCCTGGGCAGGAATTCGGGGCTGTTCTAGAAGAGGAAGCCACAGCCACACTTAGCCTGTGCAGGCACGGTCCCCAGTCTGCCCTTCTCCATAACCCACTCCAATAGCCTGTCAGTCTCTAGGATACCTGATTCCCAAGCCTGTATGCAGGCTGCTTTGACAGTGGCTGCATGTGTTTTTGTGTGAATTAAATAGAAAGAGATGGACATAAGGGTAACAATTTATAATCAAAGAAAGATGGGGCTTGATTTAGAATTTTCTTTCAAGTTTCAGAACTTTTGGTCCAATGTGAACAGGTTGGTGTGATCTGACAGAGGAACTCAGACATCTAAGAGCTACATCCTGGCTCTGGCATGTAGCCACATGCCCCTTGAATGCTGTCCACCTTCCCCCAGCTCAGGCAGCCTTATCTGTGAAGTTTGGGTCATCATCTGTCCGGCACAACTTGTTGGAAGTATGACATGAAATATATAGGTGAAAGTTCCTGGCACAGTTCAGGTACTTGTTAAATATCAGCCTGAAGAGGACAGACAAGCAATTCACAGAGTGAGCCCTCTCACTAGTCCATGCAGAGATTCTGCACACCAAGCACACTCTTTCTTAAGAGCTATATGTTGGCAGATGCTATTCCTACAGTGTTTTTGAGATGAGTGAGAATGTAGTTGTATAAATATTTTTCAGGAAAAATAAATCTTTTGATACTTGTTCTGCCCTCAGACTCATGTGAAAATGGAAGGAGTGAACACAGAAATATCTTTTTGAAGGTTTTTTCCCTTAATTTTTAATAAAGTATTACATCCTGAAAAGTGCACAAATCACAAGCAGTGAGCTTCATAAGTATTGTTAGCTGATGGCACCTATGAAACTAGCATGCAGGTCAAGAAGCTTCTAGTACCAGCATTACAGAAGCCCCTGTTGCACCCTTCCTGGTCACTTCCTATCTTCATCTTATAGAACCACTCTCCTGAGTCCTAGTCATCTGCCTTGGAATTTGCTAGGAACAGAATCCTACAGCATGTAATGCTTATGTCTGGCTTCTTTCCTTCAATGTTATGTTGGTAAGATCCATCCATGCTCTTCCAACATATGTAAGTTTCAGATGCTCCACATTCTTGAAAACTCCTGTATTGACTGTCTGGTATTTTAGTGGTTCTGGTGGGTGTGTAGAGGGATTTTACTGTGGTGTTAATTTGCCTTTCCTTGTGGTGTTGTTTTGCCTTTTCCTGATTAGTAAAAGGTTGAGCCTCTATACATATATATTGGCCATTTAGACTATCTCTTGTAGAAGTGCATCTTCATGTCTTTTACCCAGGTATCTAGTGGGCTAGTTGTCATCCTACTGATTTATAGGTGCTCTTTATGTATTCTGGATATTCTTTAGTTGTTTAGTGTCTTTTAAAAGGCTTCCTACATTTCACCCAGGTATTTTACCCTGAGTACTTTGGTTGCTCTGGTATCAATGGAAACACATTGAGTATTTGCATTTGATAGACATTCTTCTCCAGCTCTCGATAACAGAGTTCGAGACAAAGCTGGAGAAGTTTGTGTCTGGCCTCTTTCCCTCCTCTGCCTCCCTCTGTGCCTCTTTATCACCTTTTGGTACCCACCACCCAGGTTTCATTCCCATGGGCCTTGCTCTAATCTGGGGGAAAACAAAAACAAAAACATTTTTAGGTGGTCTGTTGACCAAGAGGTTCCATTCCCTTTGGTTTCTGGATGATAGGGATAGGGGTAGAGATTGACCTTAGAAACTGGCCAGGGTCATCCCACCACCTGTGACTGTGCCTGAGATTCCACCAGTTTAGCTTTAATCCAAAATGACAACAGCTAGTTACAATCTAAGGGTACTATTTCAGTATTTTATTTTATTCATATTGTTATTTTATTGCAATTTTAAAGCAGCCACTGTTCACTAACTGACCAGATTACAAAAATAACCATGGTAGACACATTAGTTCATTCGTTTTATAAGCCTGTTAATCTGGTCTTCTCTGTTACCGGCATCTCCACCTTCTACAAAATGGGTGCACTTTTTCTTCATTCTCCCTTGTGGAGAAGATAATTAGAAGAGCCACAAGTTGTTTGCTTCTTTGAAGCATTTTCCAACAGTCTAGATCTCATGAATTAGATCCTCCATGCAGACAATGCCATATTTACCAAGAGATGGAGCAATCAGTGCATTAACTGTCAGAGCAAATCGTTTTTTGTTGAGTTTGCCATAACCATGCTCACAGATCAATTCATTTACTGACTTCAAGTTTGGGTACCCCTGTGCAATATATGGTTCCACAATCCTCAGCATGTTAGTTAAAGCCTTGTTGACTTAACAAAGGTGCCATTGAAGATCTGGCAAAGACGAAGAACCTGCAGCACCTTTCAGACCTTTGGGCTCACACCATCGATCCTCTGATCCTGATGACAAATGCCAATTTGGGCTCCGCAGGTTCATAAAAGTTGCCAGCTTTTCTTACCATTCTAATCTCAGTTCTGTACATCTGCCTCTACTCCTTGTGATAGTGCTTAGCTTCCTCCTTGCCTTTCAAAGCATCTTTTGCACAAACTTCTTTCTCAGGTGCTTTATCTTCAGCTCTGCGAAATTCCTTAGCTTTTTCTTAAGGGTTTCTGGCACAGCAGGAACCTTCTTCTTCCTCTCCTCATCACTGTCCATGTTTCTAGCTGGAAAAGAGCCTATTTCAGTATTTTAACAATAGGTTTATGTGCCCCAGAACATACCAGTTGGATCTCAGCCACACTGATTGCTAAGCCCTGACTAGGTCTGTGGTACCAGACTAATTCTTGTCTTAGCCTCACCCTTGCCTCATTCCAGAAGGAATAGCCTGGAGACTCTTCTGGCTCACTTCCATCCCATAACACTACTACTACTACCTTCAGATCCTCAAACCTGATACCAACCACACACTCCCATTCACCCGCATTCGGGGGTTCCACTTTGTGTAGCTCCATAATGGAGCATTTTGGGAAGCCAGAGGAGTAAAACTTTTAATAATGAAATCACAGGCACCAGAGAGGTAACTGAGGGAGATGTTTTTATAGGTGGTCAATCCAGCTTGCTTAAGTGAACCAGCAAAGGGATGAGCTCCATGCTGTTCTTGGACATCTTTTCAGAGGGTGGGTATGCGTTACCCTGTGCTGCCTAATTGTCCCCAGAGCAGGAAACTGAAAGGTCTTGTGGAAGTTATTGCCTTGACATTTTGACTGAGCCATTTCCCCTCCAGGTGGGTGACCCAGAGCCTATTTGTGTTGGGCAGGGTCCAAAAATAACATTCCATGGTTTTAAAGCTATGTCCTCCAAAGCATTTCTTTTGCATATCCAAGTTCTGAAAGGGTATTTTTAAAAGGTTAGGCATCTCCTCCAAGAAAGGCATTTTGTTGTCTTGCTTGAGCAAAGGATGCACTTAAAGCTTTCAATTGGCCCTGCCAGCCTGAGCAGAAGGAAGATTTCATCTCTGAGGGTCAATATAAGGGCAAAACTTGAAACACTTTTAAACCAGTTTTTTTTTAAATAAAATACATGCTCAAGAGCAAAAATTCAAATAATACAGAAGATCTGAATACTCAGCCAAAATTTTCAATACTTTGTGCAAGAGCCAACATGTTACCAGCACTGTTTTCATGGGTGCGCCAGTCAGCATAAGCTAAATTATGCTGTGGCAACAAGCAATCCCAAGATCTCTGTGGCTTACAACCACCAAGGTTTATTTCTTACGTGTATACTAGGGATTGGCTGTGGTTCTTTTTCATGTCTCTTTCACTGTAGGGCCCAGGCTGGCAGAGCAGCCTGTATCTGAGATGTTGCTGTCTCATAATAAAAGGAAAACAACTCAGTGACATCATACAAAAGCTCTTAAAGCTTCTGCCCACAAGGGACACTTCCTCTTACATTTCATTGGCCAGAGCAAGTCACATGGCCAAGTCAGAAGTCAATGTAGAGAAAGAACAAATATTTTGATTTATTATACAACCTTCCATGGTGGGCAAAGGTCAGCATGAATGATCTTCTGCTTCTATAGACCATTTATTCCCACTAACTGTGGACCCCCTGTATCCTGTACAATGCTCTGATCCTAGTATGTCCTAATGCATGTTCCACTCAATTCCATTTTCCCTGATGTTAGTACTTCTTGGGAGACAAAAGAGTCCCATTATTTAAAAAGTTTGGGAAACATTGGGTTAAATGGTGGTCTTTACTGCAGGGGCTCTCAGAACCTTTAATAGAAAGTTCATTGTTTGTTTCAAAGGAAATAGTGAATGGGGTTCATGGCCTGGTGCTTCTGGGTCAGTGGTCATAACCTTGACTAGAGAAGAGTTTGAAGATACCCCAGACCAATGACCTAGGCATCTCTTTGGATGTGGGTATTTCTTAAAACTCTACTGGCAGTTCCAATGGCAGCCAAGTTTGGGAACCATTTCTAGGAGGGGGATGAGAAATCTGAGGAATTGGCCTTCCATGGGCTTGATCCAGGAGCAAATACTCAAAAGGGGTGAGGGCTGATTTGTAGCAGTTTCTTGCATGGATTGAGCAGACTAGTTGTAGCCAGAATGTTCAGCACAGTCTAGATGAACCAGAGGAATATAATGACCCCAAGGAACCTGATGATTCAAGGTCTGATATTGGCAGAGGCCTCCTACCATATAAATGGTAACACTGGTACCCTCATCTGTCTTTGTAGACCTAGCCATGCCAGAGGCCAGAGCCTCTGCCCCTGGGGCTCACTCTGGAACGTCACCAAATTTATCTCTGAACTCCAGACCAAACAGGAATGTTCCTTTTGCCCCTAAGAAAACATTAGACTCCTTAACAAAGGTCAATGGTGTCCTTATATGAATCTCCATCTATCCTCTTGGGACCCCTTTGCCCCATAAAATCTTGTCCTATGGTGTGTCAGAACTTTCAGACCCACTTAAAGGAGACAGTCTTACATCTTTTGAATCATGTCCCTTCCTCTCCTGAAGGAATGATGAAATGTGCACCCCCTAGGGGCTGATGTGGATAATTACATGCCTCTCTGGTTGGAAGGAGCCCTGCTATTGCTGGTCCCTTCCTGTTAAATAGAAGAGTATTATTATTACCCACATCTAATCTCCTAACTGGGGTGCTCTCCCCATGCATGCAGAAACCCTGAAAGGTCAGTAGAAAAACAGAGGATGAGCCTCTGAAGCATTTTGTGCTCAGATTCCTCTCATCAGTGGTCTTTAGAAATGAGTCTGGAAAGAGTGATGTAGGGAGGAGCTAGTGTAGAAACTGCCAGAGCCACATTCCACATCTGTTGCTTGGTGGGGTGATGAGTATATAACCACTGCATCCTTGATAACTCACAGAGCCAAGATACCATGGTCAGAGTCATACCCTTATACTTTGGGCATCACCCTATAGTCATTGCATGCACCGTGTGGTAAGGAAATAATTCACTCTGTCCCCCCCAGCCACTCTGAGGTTCCCCAAGTTGGGGCTGATGCCAACTCACTTCTGTATTTCCATGATCTAGCGAAGTGCCCAATAAATGTACAACAGAGTGCAAAAACATCTCTTGTCTTAGAGAACCCATAATAATCTCAAGACTGAAGTTGCCTGTTTCTATTTTACAGGGTTAAATTCAGATAAACCCCAGGGAAGCAGGAAGAGCATTTAGATTCCTTTGATGTCCACACTGGGGACTGTCAGCTCAGGTTTAGAGATTAACAGCTTTACTGAGGAAATGGAAAATTAAGGCCTGTGTTTTGGGTTATGGAATGGAATTGGTTCCCTTTATGACTCTCAGTGGAAGAGAGAAACATTTCCATCATCTCAATTTATAAAAAGCAATCTTAAGGCCAAGAAGAGATAAGTGGAGTAATTTCAAAAACTCTCAATTTAGGCAGTTTCTTAAATCCTGCAAGTCAGAAATTGCTGCACATGAACTTTTCTGCAAGCATTGCATTTCCCAGGGCCAGCAAGCAGATCCTTAGAGAGCTAATCCAGCAGGTTAAGGGCACTGTAGACTGGGGACTGGAGCAGGAGCAGGAAGGGAAGGGTAGGAGCTGAGTGTGGTAGTGACTTTCCATGGCAAGGTAAGAGTCAGGGCTTTATTTCCTAGGTTAAGATTCTAGTTTATCTGAGGATTATATTAGACATTGAAAACACATCTGCCTGTACTTTTCTCCCATTCCCTATGAGATTCTTCTTCAGCAGGTGTGGAGTAGGAAGCTACTCAGCAAATGAATTTGAGCAGGTAAATGATATCATAGTGTAGGAAGCCCAGCCACCTGAGTTCCCAAGACCAGCAGCAACCTATCATCTGTGTCTTGCTCTGTCTTCTTACTTTGACCCCTGTAGTGCACACCTGCCTGACTGCCATCTGCCTGCAGCCTTGCAGTCCTTTCTTGAGGGCTCTCTGGCCCCAGAGCCACTCTGCCCTCACTGACAGCAGGCAAGAAATGCCAGGGGAATCAGTAACTCCTGAAACAACCTTGAACTAGTGCTGATGGGAAGGGTGTATGGACTCCCAGCTCCCTCATCCATAGAGCAAGAGAGCTTGGAGATGGGTGTTCTGTGCTGTCTCCCAGAGGTCCCCAGCAGGGCTGTGCTTCAGCTGCACACAGAGGCCCCTGTTCATGACATATCCTCTGTGGGCTTCCTTTTTTTCTCTGCCTCATTTCCTGTCCCCCTAGCTGTTTCCAGAGGTCACTTTCCAACCACCTGCCCTCAGATCCTTGACTCAGGCTCTATTTCTAGGAAATCCCAAATGACAGCTGTCAGTAAGAGCTATGTAACCTTGGGCAAGTAGCTTAAACTCTGGGAGTCCCAGCTTCCTCATCTGTGAAATGGGAATAATGTTGCCTAAGCCGTAGAACAGGTGTCACAAATAGAAGACAAGAGACTAGATGTCTCACATAAGTAGGTTTTATCTGGTCTCCAGGTAGTTTTAAAATAAGTTACCATGGAGTCCATGGATTGTGTTTCAAAAAAAACATATGATGTACATATAAGGCATAGAGAATCATGTAATAAACACCTGTGTAGCTACCTCCCAGCTTACAAAATATACCAATCCTGAAACTGCTGAGCGCCCAAGTGATCCTGCTTAGCCTTTTCTCCCTACCCCGAAGAGATCCCTGCTATGCTGAATTTTATGTTTACCATCCATCACCATGCTTTATCCACAGTTTTCCTTTAGATGTAAGTGATATATTGTTTAGTTTTGCATTTTTACAAACTGAGAAATTTCCAGTCAAAATTCAGATTTCCAGCTCCCTTTAAATAATCAAGATCTGGCCAGATGAGACTCAGATTTTGACATGGAAGCAACAGCCAGTGCTTAGCCGTTGGGGACCTAATAAGAGGGGCCAGATTCCCATCTGCCCACAGCACTTGCCACCCAATGCTGTCCTGCCCTGGGCTGAATCATTCCTTCGTGTTATGTGCAGGGTGTTATGTTCCCTGAAGACATCTGACCGGCAGATTCTCATCAAAAGAACCTTTCCAGTGAGATAACCCATGGGAGCCCTTTGCAGAGAACCTGGCATGGAATTAGTGCTAAATGAAATGGTTCCTTATCAGTGTCAATTTCAATGACATCTAGGAGACAGCCAGCTTCAGTACTTTAGTCTTGAGGCTGATGAGGTGACATGATGAGGCCGAGGCCACCCATGTGGACAGAGGTGGGATTAGGATTTTGCCCAGCACTGGGCTTGGGCCAGAGCATCTGCAAATCTACTGGGCCCCATTTATAGAGAGCAGGTAGTCCACACTGACCTCCCTCAGGCCTCACATGGGCATTAGCTGAATTTTGCCAAGGCTGTCCCCCACTTGGGGATAGCCCCCACTTTCAAACCAAAGGCTGGGGAAGGTGGAGAGATCTTTGGCCAGTTTCCATCTTAGATTCCCAGATGAAAGAAAGGGATACACCAGAGTTGTATCTCCCAGAGCAGATCAGCCATTTCGCCAGGCACAGAGGTGAACATTGGGCCCTGTGAATCATCGCCAGCGGATGGAGCTTTGTTCTCCTTGCAGAGTCCCCAGACCAGGGGCCGGCCAGAGAGAGGACTCTTTCCTGAGGGGCTGGACTTTCCCACAGGAACAAAGTGGGGCTTGTTAGCTGAGCATGAATCTTGGCGTGGGGTGGCCCGGGCCAGGCTCAGCGCTGCCAGGCAGCAGCTCAGCGATATCAGGCAAATTCCGCCTTCCGCACAGCTGGGGCTGACAGCAGGAAGCCCCAAGGAGGCTCCAAATAAAGGCAGAAAAATGGGCCACGTTTATTCATTCACTGACCAGCCCAGGCCTGGCTGGCCTGTGGGGTCTTGTCTCCATGGTAATGGGCAGCCTTCGGAGCTCCGGGTTGGCTCCTCCGTGACCACTGCCTCTCAGCGCTCGTTCACCCTGACACATTGCCACAGAGCACCCTGTGGCTGCCTCAGTACAGCTTTGCTCCATGGTGTCTAGGGGAGTGTGGGCTAAGCCAACGAAGAATCGAGGGCTTGTAAGCAGCCAGGAGGGAGCTTGTGTTCAGTTCTGAAAGCCAGACACATGGCCCATCTTGCATGAGTGGAGTGAAGTCGATGGGTGCAAGCCCATAAAATAGCTAAGCAACTACTGTGTGCCAGGGGAGTGCACAGCAAGCCAATTCAGTTTGTCCTCTCTAGTCTCATTCTAAGACAGCATGCAAAAATAGAGGTCTGTTTTGGCCCAGTGAGCAAGACACTCCTGCCTGGGGGAAAGAGTACCAGATAGGGAGGCTTCCCAGAACTGACTCTGACATTGGGCCTTAAGGGAGGCAAAGGAGTTTGCCAATTGGGGAGGGAAAGGGCATTCCAGGCAGAATAAACAGCTTGTGCAAAGGTCCTGAGGCCTTAAAGTATGTGGTGTGATTAAGAATATTTGAAAGTTTCTATTTGATTACAAGAGTGAAAGGGGATATACCTAGAAATGCGGTAGTAATGGGAGTGGGATAACCATGTGATATGACTAGAGAAGCAGGGCCATCTGCTTCCCAGTCATGGCCCTGAATAGGCCTCTGGGACTTACTTTGAGCTGTGAAATTCTGGGGGGACACAAGTCAATGTGTATCCAGTACTTGGCAATTTATAGCACCCTTTCATGTATACATGATATCTTATTTAGTCCTATAGTCACCTTACAGGAGGAAACCTACAGATGAGAAACCTGAGGCCCAGAGAGGTGCCAGGAGTCTGAGCCAGGAAGTGGCCCAGCTGGACTGGGGTGCAGGGGCCTGAGTCTGACATTTATGCTCTGCTTATTCTTTTTTATCTCCCTCTCCAAGAAGTTGGGAAAGCACATGTCCCAGGAGAGGTGTTTAGAGCCCAGTAATGTCAGTGCCAAATAAACTTCAGGTACTCTGAGGTCCTGAGAAAGGGTTGGGACCCTGAAGAATGAGTAAATGATCATGATCATCCCCTGGCCAGTGCTCCGAAGTTCTAGGACAACTGCAAATAGTCCTTTCCAGCACCATTCCCAGCTGGTGCCAGCAAGAGCTGGAAACCCCTTGGCAGGAATAGGTCTAAATCCTAGAACAACTTGGATTCTGGAATACTGGGGACGTGCCAGGGCTTGGGAACAGGGACAAGAGAGGTCATCAGTGATTATGACCAGAAAATACTCCTTATCTTTGATAAGCCCACCCTGTCTTTGGTCCTGGGTCTTCCAGATTGAGCCAGTGCGCTGCATCTGCAGAGGTTAACTTGAGACCCAACCTCTGTCAGGAGAGGAAGTGCCATGAGACACTGGTTTACTTCCAGGTTGTCAATGGCATGGTGTCATTTAATTTTCACATCACCCCCAAAGTCGAATTGTGGTCTCCATTTTACAGGTGAAGGTGCTGAGTTTCAGAGAGGCAATGGCTCATCTGAGTCACACAGCTGTGCAGCAGAACTGACACCAGAGCCTGTGCTGTTTACCTCGGGGGGGGGGGGGGGGGGGGGGGGGTGAGGAATGAGAAGGAAAGAAAAGAAAAAGGAAAAAGGAAGTGGGGAGGAAGAAAGAAAGAAAAGGGTATGAGAGATGAGCACAAAATCTTTTGCATATTGATCTCTTAGAGTGGTTTTGGCTTTGGACTAAAGAAGAAATGAAAATATTGATATCTTACAACTAGTTAGGACAAAAATGGCAAGTATATAACATAGAAGGGGGAGCCCTCCACTCTTGAATTCATGGTAGATATAGCTAAGCGATCACAGCACTTTCTGGCTCAGCTTGGCCTCAGCTTCAGAATCCTTCTTAACAGGGTGATCAGGAAAAGCTGACACCTAAGAGAACGTGCACCACCACCCCCACAACACATACACCAGTCACTCACTGGCTCTCAGAAGAGCTTGCTCACTTAGGGCAGATTTAAGTAATAACTATTTCCACTTTACAGGCAAGGAGACTGAGGCCTAGAGTGCAGCACACAGCAACTTTATACCAGAGTGAAGGGTGAGAACCGAGGGATCTTGATTCTTACTCTATTCAGGACCTATTTAGAAGTACCAGTGCAATCAAGGTGGTGACATTTGAGAAGATTTCTCTTTAATTCCTTTTTTCTCTCCCTGAAAACCCACCCAGTTCCATTTTCCCCTGCTGTGGCCAGGAAATGAGTCCCCTGTGTCATAGAGATTCGAGGTGTTGCTAAATCTGGCCATCCCTTGAAGCGCCCAGTCTCGTGGACTTCCTGGGGCATGCATGAATGCTGCTGCTGCAAATTTGCTCTGACAGCGTTGACAGGAGAGGCAAGTGATGTTTGTACAGATCTGCTGGGCAGAGGTAGAGCTGCTGGGGGAGGGTCCCCAGGCTGGTGGGCCAGAGCTCCTTGAGAGCAATGAGGGCAGCATAGTGGGTGGGTTCACAGCCCCCAACTGACTGCTGATTCTGGGTATGGGCCTGGATGACCTAGAGTCCCCGACTTTGCTCATTGGTTCAGCTGCTGAACGAATGAAGCCTCATTCTTAGAGCCAAGTCCCTGCTGTGTATTTTACTCTCTGGTTTTATTTTGATCTTCCTCTGCATCTTCACACTCAGTGGGTCCCAACTGTCTACCACCTACCTGCCTAGATCTCTGCCCCGTGGCCTGCTCCTAGGTGACTGTTTTTCTACTCATCTGCTGGGACACCCACTGGATACCTTCCCTTTACTGTCTGCCTTGCAACTAGGTGGAAATGTCTTACCTGCCCCCATTCCCACTTGCCAGGCTTGCCTTCTTCCCCACCACTTGATGATAGGTAGTTTAGTCCCAGACATACCAGTCCTGCTCTGGCTCACTGTCATGGTGAGACTCCCAAACCCCTTCTCTTCTGGGTCCCACCTAGACCTTTCTTGATCTAGTTCTGTCCCAGAAATTGCCACCTTTGCTATAACAAATACCTGTATTAGCTGCCAGGTGAAGTGACAAGTAGTTGTGCACTCACCTGTCTCAGGCACTGAAGGGTGTCCTTTTTTTTTTTTTTTTTTTTACTTTGTGTCAGGCTCCACTGAGCAAGTCTGCTTGTAATTTCATGGACTTGGCTCACCTTCTTTCTCCATCTCCATCTTAGCAATCAGGCTAATGAAACAAACCATTATTTACTGAGCAGCTGCTCTGTGCCAGGCACTGTGTTAGTGGCTTTGCCTACAGAGGGTCACAGAATCTTTGTGATAGTCTTGCAAGGGAGGTAGCATGCTCCCTAGTTTTAAAGATGAGAAAACTGAGCTTCAATGATGGAGGTCACTTTGCCCCAGATCACCCAGCCTATAAGTGGCAGAGCTGTGTCTAGAAGTCATAATTGTCCTACTCCAGAGACCATGCCCACCTTGGCACCAGGAAGAGCTTAAGGACATCTACCACCCAGAATGCTTGGAACATTGTTGGAATACAGAAAGAATAATACAGGTTGTGTCCAAAGAATTGAGACTCTATTTGGGGAAACAAAATAACTCATATTGCCAGCCAATATTTATTAAAATTTAATGTCAAGAAAAATGCTGAAGAGGTTTCATTTCACCTGCCAATGACAATCATTTGGTGATGTCTGTTTGAGTACTGTGTAGAATAGGCATGTAAGGCAGCTGTGGACCCAGTAAGAAAAGCTCAACAATCAATTATTAATGTCTTTTTGGGGCATGGGAGCAGGTACTAGAGGTACATGTGCCACAAAGTTCATTCTGTGTCTATGCAATAGGAAACATGGGAATTTTTATTAAATTGCTAATTGTGAAAAGCAGGCTATCTATTAATAGAAGAAGAAAGAAATGGGTATGATTAGGAAAGGCAACTTGAAGGAGGTAAGATATAAGTTGTTTGGAGTTACTGCACCCTGTGAGGTCTGAGGTATCATCTGGGCCAGGTTAAATAAATAATGTGTGGATAAAAAGTTTGATTTTTTCCTATGCCTTGATGTCCCTTCTTTAAAATAGTTAATTCTGTAAAACTTAAGATTTGGGATTCTTTTTTTTTTTTTTTTTGTCAGCAGTGTTCCTAAATAATCCTATCTCATAAGGGTGGGAAGGCTTTACAATTCTCAGCTTCCAGGCTTTCTGTGCCTGAGCCCTTCCTCCTGGGAGCGCCAGAGCTGGGCGTTGCACCGGTGTGTGCTGCCCTCATGTGGTCACGATGAATATTGCACTAATGTTGGAAGGGCCTCTGGCAGGGTTACTCATGGAGACTCATGCTGAAAAACCAACGCAGGGTCCAGAGAGGCTGCATCTCTGAGCCAGAGGCGACTTGTTGACATGCTCCATCAGCTAATAGTTCTCCCAGTAAGTCGTGTGGATCTCCCATAGCCTCACTGCCATTCCCAAATTTGGGAGAAGTAACTGACATGTACCAGACACATACCAGCTGACACTCTTACCTGGTCTGTATTATTTGATCATCACACTAATTCTGCCAGATATTTGTCATGATGGCTTGAAGAGATCAAAGCTTTATAGGCAATTGAGGACAGGGGAACTTCCTAGAAGAATTCTAGAGTGTGGCAAAGAGGATACTAGCCTTCCTCTGGTTTAGAGGGCTGTACCTTTGGAAGGCTGGCAAGGAGGCAGGGAAGTTTGAAAAAGCCCCAGTGCTCATATACACACACCTTATTCTCTTCAGCTGTCACTGAGGCACCATTGGTGGCTGTTCACCCAACCCCTTCCACATCCTGCCAGGCCCTGCTGTGACCCAGAGGAAATTATTTAAGCTCTCTGAGCCCTATCCCCTAATGGGGATAATAATATCCTTGTTTTAGAGTTGTTACTTACATAAATAATTGACTGAATGTAAGTAAAATATGATCAGGCAGAGAGCACATGCTCAGAGATTACTCCCCTAAGACTGCAGCATTGTATCTGCTGTGTTCACTCCTATAACCCTGGATGGATCAGTTCTTAAAGAAGAGCAAGGACAGAGCTAGCAGTGGGGTCTTTGCAAGTGGATATGAGTCCAAGTTCTGGCACTGACTCTTTTGTCTGGGTGGCCTTGACAAGATACCTAACCTAAGTCTCAGTTTCCCCATCTGTAAGTTGGGGATAACAGCCTGCTCTAAGGGGTAGTGTAGATGAATGAGTGAATGTGAATAAAGCACCTGACATGTAGCTAATGTCCAAATAAGGGCTAGCTAGCAGTCAGATGACTCTAAGATAGGGCTTCAATATTAGCTGTTGGTATGGTGAGGAGGAGGAGTAATAGTCAACTGCAGCTTTAACCTGACTTCATCCAAATTCATGTGTTGGATAGAAAAAGGGCAATGACAAAATGCACTCCTAGTCTCCTGGAAACTACCACCAGCACAAGGTCACCGAGCCCTCAGTAATGATAAGTTCCCAGTGAAGGGGAACTGGCTATCAACTTGCACCCCTCCCCGCCTTCCCTAGGCTGCTCTGCCTGACCTGGGATGGGGGCTCAGGACTGGCACACAATGAGGGGATCTTTCCTCTTCTTAAACAAATCAGACTGGTCTTAGCATACATTAGTGCTGCAGTCAGAGCTAGCCTTAAAGATAGGAAGAGGAAGTGACACAAGTGTGGTGAACTCTCAGACAGGAGCCCCAAACTTCAGCATGCATAGGACTCACCTGAGGATCTTGCTGGTGTGCAGATCCTGGCCCAGTAGGTCTGGGGTGGGTATAAGGGGGCTGAGGTTCTGCATTTTCAACAAGCTTCCAGGTCACCCTGCTGCTGTTGGTTCAAGGCCATACTTTGAGTATCAACTTTAAGGAAAAGCAACCTAACTCATTTTACAGGTAACTTATAAGGGTGAATTGCAGCAGGCCTGGAATTGGCTTGAGCTGTGTTACTGAAGTAAGAACTATCCCTGCATGGCACTGACCCCTGGTGAAGGCACAGAGGATACTAACTTGTGACGGTGGGCCTGCCCAGGAGTTTTAGGGTGCTTTGAAATGTGAGCTTTTCAGCATTTACTGATACAGTGAGACCAATGTCTGGTCTCAGTGAGCCAATCAGAGAGCTCCGCCGTGAAGCTGATTGTAGAGGATGGCTGTGTGACCAGCATGCTTTAAGAAGTCTTGATATAGACTCCAGCTTGGCTTTTTGGTTCTAATATCTCATATGTATGCTTTAATGGTTCCTAACCTGAAAAAAAAAAATCCAATATGGCCATGCCATGTCAGTGTGACAATTGGCGTTCTCACTTGGCCTCTTGGGGTCCTGTACTATGAGGAAATCTTTGGCTGTAATGAATATCTTTACTTTAACACTGTTACTGTCTTCTTTTTTGTTCTAAGTTTTGTGGTTGGCAAATGAAAATTGTGTATATTTAAGGTGCAAACATGATGTTTTTATATACAAAACATTGTGTGAAATGTGAAATGATTACCACAATCAAGCTAATTAACATATCCATCACTTCACATAGTTACAGTATGTGTGTGATAAGAACACTTTATATCTACTCTCCTAGCACATTTCAAATATATAATACATTATTATTTACAGTTACCTTACTGTGCCTTAGGTTATACTATTATTGCCTTGCATTTTTTTTTCTTCCAATAAACCTTAGCTGGGTAAGCATTGTCATTTAGGGTCCTGGGAGGTTTTTTTTTTTTTTTTTTTTTGGTTGTTGTTGTTTTGCAATGGAGCCCAGTCTAACTGCCACCATTAGTATAACAGGCATGTATGTACATACTGCCTCCTGTGACCAGATCACTGTGCTCAGCTCAGTGGAGAGAGAGAAGTTAAAGTTCTATTCTCTGTTCTCCTAGGACAGCTGTGGCTCTTGACCTTGGCTATACTGTACATTGGTATCCCTGGGGAACTTTAAAATGATCAGGCCTAGCCCCATCCCCAGATATTGTATATAATGATGGTTGGGTTGTG
Source organism: Noctilio leporinus (assembly GCA_004026585.1). NCBI lineage: Eukaryota > Metazoa > Chordata > Mammalia > Chiroptera > Noctilionidae > Noctilio > Noctilio leporinus. Next base: position 7,233 of record PVIW01001003.1, on the reverse strand, counting down.
ATCTTGATGTTGAGTTTTTAAAAAGCTCTGCAAGTGGTTCTAATATGTAGCCTATACAGCATGAATCCCTCACATAGACAGTACAATAATATTATTATTAGAAGTGCTGAGTGTGGGTTGAGAATGAATTCGGCTACCATCGATGGTGAGGGTCGTGAGAGAAAGGGGCCTTTACAAAGTCTTGTCCCAGTGGTGCAGTTGGTGTTAAATGTCCTACCTATGACGAATAATTTTATGTGTCAACTTGATTGGAATAAGGGGTGCCCAGAGGAAACTTTTTCCTGGATGCTTCTGGAAGAGATCAGCATTGAATTAGTAGACTCAGTCAATTAAATTGCCATCCCCAGTGTAAGTGGGCATCAGCCAATCTGTTGAGGGCCGGAAGAGAACAGCTTGAGCTGGGACATCTCATTTAACCTCATTTTCTCCTGCCTTTGGACTGGGATTTATACAACAGCTTCCCTAGTTCTTGGACTTTTGGACTTGGACCGAATTATACCTACCACCAGCTCTCCTGGATCTCCAGATTATAGATGGCAGATGGCAGATCATAGGACTTCTCAACTTCCTTACTTGAGTCAATTTCTCATATTAATTCTCATTCATTCCCTCCCTCCCTCTCTTCCTCCTTCCCTCTCTTCTTCTCTCCCTCCTTTCCTTCTTATCTCCCTTCCTCCCTCCCTTTCTGTCCTGGTTTGTTTCTCTTAATGATCCTCACTAACACATCACCTAAGGTAGAGACCAATGTGGAAGTCTTACATTTTTGAGGCATGAATGGCATTCTGAATGAGGGAAAAAAGATAATGCTGAAACCAAAAGAAAGGCTACTATATACCAGAATTTCTGACCTCATCACACCTGGATAAGAGGACACTTGGGGGTAGGAGACTGTTTTTTTATGCCTCTCATAATATGTACCAGGGGTAAAACCCAATGCATACACATGAGTGTCCTGAGTGACGATGGTTTTATTTTGAGACTTAGATCTCTCTTCCAGAGTCTGAAGCAGGTCAGCTTCTCTGTCCCTGTGCATAGCTGCATAGCTCTGGGCTACAGAGGCAATATATTTGTTACTGACCTTGAGTGGGGCCTTTTCTCTCTCCAAGCTATATTGTGATTCTTGCTTCAGAGGATTGGCATCAGGACCCTGCCACCTTGTATTGCTCTTCCACCAGGGCTTCACAACTCCACCTACATTCACAGCCAAGTAGCTGCACAGTGACAAGCCCCAGAAGGAGCTAGCTTTTGCCAGACCAGAACTAAAGACAATTTCCTCTAGTGAAGGTGAGGTATTGTCTTGGGGTGACTTTAGATAGTTATTTTCATTTCTATAGGGATAGGTTTTCTCACCTACACAGTCAGATCTGAGGCTGGAATTGCAGAAGGAGATCAGGGACAACCCCTTTCAACTCCAAGAATCTGCATTCCTGGTTAGCATAAGGCCTCAGCCAGAAGTGGAAGACACCAGTCTTTTAACACTCAGAAAGAGACTAGGAGGAGACCTCTTTTCTCCTGACCAGTATCCTGGGCATACTCAGCTGCTCACAGCTTCCGCCAGGCTTGGCGCTCTCCAGGGTCCTGACTTGGGTTCTCTGTCCTGGATACTGGCTCCTCAGCCACAAGTTCCTAATGGCAGGATCCAGGACTCAAGGCAGTTTTGCCACATCACCCTGGAACACATTTATAGATTTATTTTTAATTGGCTTTAAAACCACTCTTAAAAATTTCTTTTACCTCTCCCTGCCAATGTTTTAAAATGACATATCGAATAAATGTTTTCAACAGAGGTCTGGAACTTCCTTGGCTTTTATTCTTTGATTTTATTAGTCCATCAAGTCATATATTCCCCTCTCTTATCTCTCTCTTCTCCCTCTTTTCTTTCTTTTTTTCTTTTTCTCCTACCTCTTTTTCTCTCCCTTTTATCTCTCTTCTCAGCCTGAGTTATTTTTCCAGGGGGGGCGGCAAGGAAGCCCATTCTAATCTTTAAAAAAAAAAGTCAGTGACTTCACTTTATACAGTTTGAATTTGAACTTGAATAATTCTGAAGTTCTTCAGACTATAAAAGCCTTATGTTCTCCATAAGCTGCCATGTTGATAGAACATTTTCTTTCCAATTGGGGATGACTTGACCTCACTTTCTACCCCACTCAAATAAAAGTGGGGGAATTCAGTTGAACCATCCATTCATTCAACAAGTAATGTACTGAACCCTTGCTATGAGCCTGGCAGTACTTTTACTGCAGGAAATGCAACCTTGAAAAAGACTCAGACACATCCCTGCCCTCAGGGAGCTGACATGCTCATGGGGGTATGCTATGACTACACTGATAGAATGAAGCCTTTCCATTGCTGCAAGGGGCTGATAAATCATACAGAAAAAGTATACACCCTTCTTCAGAACCAATAATAATATACTCCCAAGCATCCAAAGTGATCTCAAAGGGTACTAGTCTTGGGTACAGTTTCAGATTCCCCTTCTTTTTCCCCCTGGTGTGTAGGAGGGACACTAGGGTGGTGGGCCTCCTCATCAGAGGAAAGGTGAACTGACAGGTCCATGGGAGAAAAATAAAGGGGAAGAAGTTTCATTCTCCAAAATCCTTTATATGTTCCAGGTGTCAGAGAATTGGGGACAAGAAGAACCAAAATTTGGGTACAAAAGGAGTTGGTTTGAGGTCACTGGGACTTTCAAGGGGTGAGCTCTGAGCTAAATCACAGCTTTGCCAGAAGATGAACCAATTCTTTCCCTCAACTTCACATCTTTCTAAAGCCCCAGGCTGCCTAAGATGTCCAAAGTTTTCAGATATTCCTACTGCTGGCCCATTTCAGAGTGCAATCCTAGTAGATGAGTGTGCTGTGGACTACAGCCCTGGTTGTGAAATGCTACAAGCCTTGGGTGTGTGTTGGCGGGTGGGGGATTAGCCAGTGGGGATTAGATCCATATACTTCAATCCAGAAATACCAATTCTCGAAATTTATCCTATGGAAAGATTCAAAAATAAGAAAAATGCTTTATCGGGGAAAAGTACATTTGTAACAGTGAAAATTGGAGCTGTGTAAGACCGAAACAATATAAATGTCCTACAGTGGGATTAAATGAGTGATGGTGTGTTAATTGGTGGGGTATTAGATTTATCACTAAATTATAAATATAAGGCCCCAGAAGATTATTAATGTCAGAAATCCTCCAAGTCAACTGCTTCTCTTTGCGGTGAGGAAAGTGAACTTCAGAGAGTAAGAGCAATCTTCTCTGAGATTGTGTGTAAGGTTGGAACCTGGCCAGGACCAACCTCAGAGCTGTCTTGCTGTCTGGCTTCCTCTCCACCATGCCAGAATCCATAGGGAGGCTTATGCTTGATTCAGAAAATGAATTTGAGTTTTGGGAGAACACAGGAAGAACATTAAGTGCCATGAATTTGGGAGCATTAAATGCTTTTGAGTGACACTGAGAATGTCCGTGTGTCTGTCTCCAAGGCCTCCCAATGCTAATGAGTACATAGAAGCCTTGGTGAGGAGCTTCTGGGTTATTTTTTTTCTCTCCCAGCTTTATTGAGGCAAAATTAACAAATAAAACTGTATACATATACTTAAAGTGTACAACAGTTTGATTTAATGTACATTGTGAAATTATTACAGGTTAATTGACTCATCCATTACCTCACAGAGTTACCTTTTTGTGTGTGAGAATATGTAGGACCTATTCTCTCAGGAAATTTCAGGTATACGATGCAAAATTAATAACTATAGCCACCATCTTCCTGGGTCTCTAATGTCTCTCTGACATGTGCTGATTTCTGTCTTCACAAAAACTGAAGAGGGTGGGGGAGGTCCTGGCCCAGAAGGCAATCTCTGTCTAGAATTTAATCACATTAACTTTCTATTCTATTTTTACAGTTACATTCTAATTAGAAGGAATCACATTGATTTCTTATTTATGGCAGTATTATAAGATTCTTTTTAAGTAACTATTTAAATAAAAGGTGAGTTGTTTTAAAGAAAGTTAATGTATTAAAGAAATATATTAAAGATATTTAAGGGTATACAGATGTGGCAGAAGTTGGGAAGTAGAGTGAGAATGAAGGAAACCTGGAAAGTGACCTTGCATCTAAAACATTTGTCAGCCTGTGCAGGGAATAGTTAGGTGAAAAAGAATTCAAAATCATATGTGCACATTGATGCATCGGGTTTGTGGCAAAAGGAAAAATGAAGATGATAAATTAAATAGGCAAGGACAGGCCTTTTGTTTTGTTTTAAAAATAGAACTTGGACATGTTTGTAGGCTAAGGAGAAAGATTCAGTAGAGAAGTGAATGTTTATTTATTCATGTAAGCATTCATTCCATAGTATGTATGAAGCACCTACTTTGTGCTAGGAACTGTGCTAGTTGCTAGACACACAGCAGTGAACAAAAACAGAAAAAGCCTTTGCTTTCAGAGGTTTGCATTATAATGGGGTGAATCAGTAACAAATAATAGGCAAATATATTATGTGTCCAGTGGTAGAAAATGCCATAGGAAAAAATAAGGCAGGGAAATGGAGATAGAGAGTAATGGGGAAGGGTGGGATGCTGACCTTTAATGGGTGGTCAGAGAAAGCCTTGCTGATAAGGGATATTTGAATAAGCCCCAAATTAAGTGAGAATGTGAGCCAGGGGAGATCTGGAAGAAGAGTAATTTAGGTGGAAGAAAGATCAAGTGCAAAGGCCCTCAGGTAGGTGTGTATTTGAGAAACAGCAAGTGTGATTAGGGTGGGGTGAGTGGGGACAGCAGCAGGAGAAGAATCAGAGATCACATTAGCTGGGTAGGAAGGTGTAAGGACTTTGGCTTATTCTGACTAAAATGGGATCCATTTGAAGCAGAGAAATGCCAATCTTTGACTGATATTTCACATCAAGAACATTGAATATTGAATTGAGAAATGACTACAGGGGGGTAAGAGATATGGGTGAGGGTGCTATTGCAATAGTTCAGACCAGAGCTCTCAGTACTCAGTGGCTCAGATCAGGGTGGTGGTTGTTGAGTACAAAATCAAATAAATAATAATGTGAATGGTAATTAATAGGATGATTAATGGCAAGGCAAAGGGCTGCAGAAGGCAGGTAGGAATGAGACCAAGAGGTCTGAGGGGATGGAAGTGAGGAAATATCCTGGAAAGGGAAGTTGAATAGTCTTTTCCCTGGGGCGGAAAGAAATGCAGACTATCAAGCAACAGAGATATATAGAGGAGAGGGTGAGGGAAAGTGAGAAAGGTCATGGACAGGATCTTGGGTACTCCAGGAAACAGGATCCAGAGTTTCCTGTAAATAATGGCAGGGGAGGGGAGATCCCCAGACAGAAGGCCTTCCCTGCTAGGTTCACCACTGTCTACCAAACCCAGTAATGGGCCTGGATTCCAGTAGGTTCTCAACCAATTTTTGAGTGAGTCATAGATGAAATAGATGGAGGATGGAGGAAAGGAAGATTCAATGGAAAAATGGATGGAAGGAAGGATGAATGGAAGAATGGATGGAAGGATAATATGCTGGATGGGTGTCAGAACTCCCAGCTCAAAATTATTTTAAATGAAAGAATGGGCTAAAGAGATAAAAAGTTTTAAATAGTATATAGGGAATAACAGATTTGAATGGATAAAAACCAATTTATGGGTCAAAATTTCCTTAGGGGATCAGAATTCAAGCAGAAGGACCTGGTATTCTGAAAGGACGTTATTTTTTTTTAATTTTATGATTTTATTAACACAAATAGAATGTGTACACAATCTGTCTATTCATTTCCTTCACTGTGCAGCCTAGGATTGGTGACTCTGATGGCCAGCTTGGCTGCTCTTTCCACAATGGCTTTGCAGTTCTCTTTGAGGAGACGTTGTGAGCGATCTCAATACAGTAAGATTTGTTGCATATCAGCAGCACTTCAAGATCCTTGATGTTGTAGACCAAGAAGTTTCAAAAGCCACTGGGCAGCATGCACTTTGTTTTCTTGTTGCCCCCTTAACCAGTGTTGGGCATCAAGATCCGGCCCTTTAATCTTTTGTACACCCTATTATCAATACCTCTGGGTTTCCGCCAGTTTCTCTTAATTTTGATATGCCTGTCTGGTGCTGGATGAACTTCTTGGTCCTTTATTTGACAATCTTGGGTTTCACAAGGGGTCTGAGGGCAGCCATAGTGCCGAGATGACCACCTGAAAGGACAAACCTCCTCACAGGGAGTGATGGGGCCTAAAGGAGACTGCAGAGATGCAGATGATCAATGATTAAAACTCACCTGAAGGGATGTTTTAATCAAATTGCCTCTACTGACAAATGCAGTTCTTTGTCAACTATGGAATTAGGAAAATTGCACTATTTTTGGAATTAGGGGATCTGGGTGCAAGTGAAGCAGTTGTTGCCCTGAGCATAATCTGACAGTACTCAGTCCTTGGGGGAATATGGGTTGGAGAAATAAGTTATCAGGCCCCCAGCCGGGTAGAGCTGTACTCCAGGCTTGGGTAGAATCAAAGTTTTCAGCATAAATTCACTCATACAGCATACAGCCTTTCTCTTTCCTACACCCATACTTCTTTCTTCTATTTCTCATCCCTTCAAAATGCACCTAACGAACCAAGCTAATACGATGAGCTAATTCATACCAAAGTATTGGTGGCTATTGGGGAATCAGCCATTCCACCACTCTACACCAATTTGTAGGTATTGAAACTAGGATCAAAGAGTGAAAATGATTTGATAAACCTGGAATAAACAACAGAATCAGGAGAACTGTTTGGAGATGACACTTGAGCTGAGTCTGGGAGGTGGAGTAGGTGTTAATGAATGAAGGAGAAGAGAATCCCAGGCAGAAGGAACAGATGAATAAAGGCATGAATGAGGCTCTTCAAGCCATTCTGAATGCATGGGGCAGGGATGAGGCTTGAAGAGAGGTGAGATTAGAAAGCTGAAATGTACCAAGTCACATATGACATTCTATGCTGAACTAAGGAATTTTTTTTTTTAATTTTATTGTTGTTGTATTACATCCATCCCCTTTTTGCTCCCCTCTGTCCCCCCACCCACCCACCCATTCCCCCCAAAGTCAATCCCACCTGTTGTCCATGTCCATGGTTCCTTTATACTAGGTTCTTGTCTAAGCTGCTCCCCATCTTTGCCTCTACCTCTCCCTCCCCCATACCCCGTTCCCCTGACCACTGAAGGCCTATTCCTTGTATTCATATACTTGGTTCTGTTTTGCTTGTTGTTAGTTTT